>JAOWLH010000006.1:6147500-6747500 GCA_027405865.1 Salix purpurea | reverse complement strand
CCTTGCCAAACTTGTCTGCAATCTATTAATGCTGGTATCTTGTGATGCAGTAATCCAGTAAACACTGGTCTCTGGTCTTTCTAGAAGCTGATTATATAAGTGTGTCACCAATGTCGTCTTTCCCACTCCGCCCATACCATAGATGCCAATTCTTGAAAATTCATCGCCCATCAACAAGGACCAGATAGTCTTCTTATTGTCTTCGAATGCTTGACCCACTAGCTCTCTCGTTGGTAGTGCATCTCCTTTTATCTCATTTGTGTTGTCTGTAAGCCCTCCAAAAGAGCTAGCTCCTGCACCAGGCTGCACTACTCCTTCATTCCCATTATCTATATCATCCGCCATTAAACAGACCTCAAAACTTCTCATGTACTCTTCCAAACTTCTTCCAGGTGCGTGACACATTGTGTTGTCTACAAGCCCTCTAAAAGAGCTAGCTCCTGCGACAGGCTGCTCTAACCTTCCACTATTGTTCTCCTCCTCCTCCACTGGTTCTATCCTCACTCTAACCATGTTTTCCACATCATTCATAATTACATCATTGTTTTCTGATGGAGCACGGAGGTGATCATAATATCTTTCATGGTCAAGACACAATAGATCTGTTGGCTGGAATGAACCTCCTTGAGGCTCATCAGCTTGATTAAATGATGTCGTCTTAGGTAAGCGACCTCTCTCTAGAAGCTCAGTCTCTCCACTAGGGAAGTTAGCTATCCAATCTGCGAGCCCTTCAAGGGAAAGAGCATCTCCTTGTTGTGCCATCACTCCATTGCTTGAGCCTGCTACAGTTTTAAGTTTCTTCTCTGGAGGGCCATCAATTGCAGCACGGGCTGCGTCTTGGACATCTTGGGGCACCTGTCCACAAATTTTAACACCACGGCCTGTCACTCCTGATAAATGCAATTTGATCCTCGAAATGGAAGTATGTTGGGAAAATAAATGCCCACAAAACTTGCACGTCATGCTACCACCATCCATCTTTTCAACATATTCCCAAAACGATTTGTCAACCAGGCCCCAAAATTGATCACTTGGTCGAATCATTTTGATCAGTGTCTCTGTAGCAAAGAGAAAAGGAAAAACCTTGTCAACAGGATGAGAAAAAAAGGGCCCAAACAATCCATAAAAACTGAAGTAACATTCATTGAAAAGGGAAAGGTTGAAACTAAAATTACAAGTCAAGGAGAGCAAAGAAATTAAAAAAGCAAAAACAATGAATTCAAGGTTCAGGGTCAATATAGTGTGAACTCCATAAAGCAAGGATTAGAAGAAAACTGAGAAAGATGGATTGATTTATTCATGGAAACTATTGATGATCCTAAACTGCAAAGTTTCTAAGTAAAATTTATACAACGTGTGTTTTACGTAAAAAGATTCAAACAATAGTTACACGTGAAAAACAGAAACACCAGTAAAACGAAGAAGATCAAGTATAGATACTTTACCTGGATTCCAGATGTCCTGTAAGATCTGCTGTGCTCAAGCAGTATTATTCAGGAAAAAAAACAGAGAGAGAGAGAGCAGAAAGCACAGGCACGAGAAGAGAGTATGGTTTTAAAAAATAATTTACTGGGAAGGAATGCTATAATGAGATGTGGAAGAGATAGTTACAGCAAAAGCACATAGAGAAGAAAGGTTCAAGAGAAAACAATAATGGAGGTGAATCTTTTTTGTGTTTTCGGTACAGTGGTCAACAATAGCTTGGAAGAGTGTCGTCTTTATCATTATCCGTCCGATTTAGGGTATGCGTTTGGGTTAATACATTGGTTCATGGCTGGTAAAAGTCATTGGGTCTTTGCTAAGTTCGGCGGATTTGGACAGTGTGTATTAGGCCATAGAATGCTATGACTTGAGGCCCATCTAATGGCCTTTCTTTTTGTTCTTCTTTTTTACAATTTCTTTGTTATTTGAAAAAAAATATAAAAAACAATTATTGGATAGATAAAATAATAATTAATACTGGTTGTATTTTCCGTGGTTTTGAAGTTTCATGAATGAATTTTATTTTATTTTTTCTTTTTTCAGAGTTTTGTTTTTATTTCCCTTTTGAGATAATTGATCCATAAGTCTTTCTGTTTCTTTTTTCTAGGTTTTTTTATTTCAAAACTGATTTTTTTGTTAGTGGTTAGAGAAGGATTCTTTCATGCAAATGACAACCTCCCCACCCTATATATGTCTTTACTAGATAGGAATGTTCAATTTAAATACTGGAGCAAGTTCTTTAATTATTTTAACCCTAAGATTACCCACATCAATGTAACATATCAGAACCTTAGCTTCTATCTTCTTTATTCATCCAGAAAAGAATACTTGGTTCCCATCTTATCTTCTTTATATCAGGATACCGAGTCATCAATGAGTTTTACTGATTCCAATTGTACAATCTATCAATTAAATAATTTTCAAAATAGTTTTAACAATAATAACATTCAATCACTTTTAGTTGAGAAAAAAAAATTTAACATATTTTTTCAATTATAATTTTACTAATTAAATATAAAAATAACCAATTAAAATCAATCGGGTTTTTATATAATAATAAAAAAAAAAAAGTAAGCGCAGCACGACAGGTAATAGCATTTAAAATTGATGACCCAAATGCTAAGTTATCTTGCTTGCAATTCTCATCTTTGATTTCAATCCCAAATGAGGGTTTTAATAAGAAAAAAAGGTCAGAAATTGGCTAATGTTTTTTGGTTCACATGGTTTCGAGAGTTCTTTCTCCTACTCTCCACAACTTGCAGAAAACATTAAACTCTGCTGCTAGAAGATCACGGATGCAGCAAGTCCTAAACAACTACCGCAGCATTGACTTTCGATTAAGGGGAGGATTTCTTATGATTGCATTCATTATGAACAATCCTTAAATATGGAGGGCCACCTTGTCCAAATCACTTTGCGATACAATCCTTAATGAGGCCTCTTTAGGGCTTTTATTTCTGTCCCAACAATGAGTCCACAGATTGGTAGAAGGTCAGATCTTCTCTTCAATAGTGCCATCAAGCAAGCCAGTTATGGTGAGTCTGAGGAGATTGTGAGAAATAAAAACTAGTAGCATTTTCAAGTGTTGAGGTTGAGTTTCGAGGAATAACTATGGTTTATGTAAATAGTTATAGTAAGATTGGTTCTGCATTGTGATAATAAAGCTGCAATTCCAAGAGTCACTGTTTGTTTGTTTGTGTTCATTCCCGGCCCCCTTGTGTTTTCTTTTGTGCTAGCTTTTATATACGAAGAAGGTAATCGACAGCTCATTGCGTGTAGTGATGGGTTGTCTCCTCGTCACATGCAACAATGTGCCTGCACTATTTAGGTGACTGACAGTGTAGTCATGTATGTAGGATTTGGGAAAAGGTGCAAATGAACGTTGGTCCTTCACTTTGTAATTATTCTAATTGCACTCCCAATTGGCTTTAAATTTTTAAATTTGTGCAATTGTATCCCGCTAAAATTTCAACAGTAGCCTTAACTTTATGCGCCTTTTTACTTTGTTCCTTGGTTTCGGATTTATGCAATTGGACCCTTAATGGACTATTAAATTTATTTTTTTTTCAATTTCACCCTCGACTTCATCCAATTAATTTGGTAAAAACTGAATTTAGTCTTTGAAAGTTCTGAACTTCTCAATTAAACCTGAAGTAAGCTCAGGAACTTGATTTTTTTTATCAATTAAGCCCTTAATAAAATTAATTTGACAAATTTAAAGTATAATTAAGTCCTTGCACTTAATTAAATCCTTCAATTGGATCCTAAATTATTTCTTAAACATAATTATACTTTAAAATGGCTCATGATTAAATAAAATTGGCCTATAAAAATATAATTATGCCTTTCAGCTTAATTTTTACGCAAATTTATCCAACAATAAAGTATTTTAGCCTCGTATCTGTATTTTTCTTCTTTTTGGGCACAAAAATGATATGATCGGGCTCTTTAAATAGTCCAAAATTAACAACCTGATTTTTCTACCAACACCGGTCTCTTTTTATTTTATTTTTTTATTTTTATATTATTTTGGGTAGATTTTGGGGTATAACCTAGAAATGAGTTATGATAGAGGGTCTTAATTTGTTTTTAAAGTATAGAATTGAATCTCAGTCATAGATAATGATGGGACATTGAATTCAAGATATGACAGCGATTCGTCTACCCTACATAGGCAACTGTAGGAAGTCATCGTGCGCAGTTTATACAGATTATATTAGGGTTTGCAAGTACGAAGAAACAACTGATCGAAAGACACAACATTTGAATTACGTAGATTCAATCTCAACTAGTTGAATGCTCGAAATCGACGAGTTGAAAATCTATAAGATGACAATGCTTAATTAATTAATAAAGTAAATAAATTAATTCAAATTATGAGATGGACATAAGATGTTGGAGACTAAAAGTAATGGAAACTTATCCAGACAAGATTAACCTTAAAAGTATTTATCAAGAACTTTTGTCAACATCAAATAATAAGAGTAGTTAATTACCTCATGGAATTAAGGAATTGAAGTGTCTTGTGTTTGGCATGTGAAATCATCATATGGAATCTGTTTGGCCAAGACAAGATTCACAAAACACATTTTTATCATAGAACTCAGTACTAGATATATAATCATTCAGATTTAATAAACTATGTAACACAGGTTCAGAGAGGTGACTTAGACTACTATGCTATTTTTTCTTCCCAGCTTAGTTGCAAAGGAATGCATTTTATAGAAGAAAATGAGTATTGAGAAAAGTCATGAACTTGAGAAATAGTATGAAGATTTTGATTCGGAGGGGGGCATATTTTAAGCGTTGCATGAGCTGGAAGATATCATTAGGTTTTTATTTTTTATTGTCGTGGATGCTTTGAAAGAAAGGATCGAACATTAAGCATAACATGCTCGGATATCATGAATGATTAAAACAAAATAACGTAAATGAGAAGAACAAAATCATGAGGATTTTCTTTTTTGTTGACCTTGAAACAAGCTGAGGAATTCAAATAAGAGCTAATTAATGGATAATGGCTTAGAGAAACGTGGGATTTTGATTTTTTCAATACCTATCCTTGTGAACATGTATAAAATAATTGATAAATCACAATCTTTAATATATATATATATATATATATATATATATATATAAAGGTTCATATAGGTGTATTCTACGAAAATGAAAAGGTGTTAGGAAGTCACAAACAAGTTGTTGATTTTGTATACATGCACGGTTTATCCATGCAGAACACCCATCTTATTTGAATTCTTTTATTCAAGTCTTCTCTTCCTCCTCAATCCCAAAAACTTATTTTGATTATTTGAAACTTCTAAGAAATTATGGAGCAATGCTTTCTCACGAAAACAATAAAAAAATGAAATAAAGATAATTATTGTGAGATAACTTTGTCAAAGTCAAAGAAATTAATCCTGTAAAAAGAAAACGTAAGAAAAGAAGTCAAGAAAAGGCTGCTTTTGCTCGCTGGAAGTGCCTATAAAATGGTGGTTCCATCAATGCCATCTTGCATCAAATCTCTAAATCTCCATACATCCTAGCAACAATAGCTCTGTAACTCTCCATCTTTCCCATCAAGGAAAAGGAAAAACACACAATCTAGCTCTGCCACATTTACAAACATTCTTATATATCCAAACAAGCCAGCCTTTATAATTATATCTAATCCTATTTTTCTACGTGCCTTCTCCAATACATAGGCTGCAATGGGAAGCATTGATGACTTCTCCCGTTATTCCTTCCCCGATGATTTTGTTTTCGGAACATCATCGTCCGCTTACCAGGTACATCAGAACATAATATATTTTGCTGCTTCTAGTGCAGTAATTAGGACAGCAGAACATTGTTTAAAATAATAGTAATTATGTTGGTAATTTTTCATTATTATTTATTATGATATACAGTATGAGGGTGAAACAAACAAACATGGTAGAGGACCAGCTATATGGGACACTTTCACTGAGGAACATACAGGCACGTACTAGTGATCTCTCTCAATAAAAAAATATACTTCAATGATCCGAGGCAGATTATATTTAGACAGAGCTATATATTAGCTTTTCATATAACAGTATTTTCAACGTTTGCAGAGAGAATAAACGATCATAGCAACGGAAATGTAGCTGTTGATTTCTATCATCGCTACAAGGTACGTATGGGAGTTCATCATATTTTGGCTGTGGTGAACTATATATAGCATGCAAGCTACTATATTCTGATTGATTGATTATAACAGTTCTTATAAGGAATTGATAAATATTGTTACAGGAAGATGTGCAAAGAATGAAAGAAATGGGAATGGATGCTTTCAGATTCTCCATTTCCTGGTCTAGAGTATTACCACGTAAGTTTTCTTGTTCTTGGGATTTTGCTCTTGACGTGGTAATAACCTTGGCAGGATTTGAATGTGACATCTGCTTTCACTGTGTGAATCTCCATTGGACGTATAGCTAATCATTGGATTTGTTTTTGGAAAATGCAGATGGCAGGCTAAGCGCTGGAGTAAACGAAGAAGGCATCAAGTTTTACAACGATCTCATCGATGACCTCCTTAAAAATGGTTCGAACCTTTCCCTTCCCTTCAATTAATCATAATATATTGCCTAAAATCTTATACAACAAAAAGTTTAACATGTAGTTTGCAGCCTTTCGTTGCGCTCTATCACATGTAGTTCGATCTGATTCTCTGATGTTCTGTAATATGTAGGTTTGCAGCCTTACGTTACGCTCTTTCACTGGGACACTCCACAAGCATTAGAAGATAAATATGGTGGTTTCTTGAGTCCTAACATTGTGTAAGAAAAAACCTTCCGTTAATTATGCTTCAAATATCCAAACTTGTTTTGGATTCGAAATATTATAATCTACTGACCAGTCATTTTGGAGACCTATGCTTCTCTAAAATCTAGAACATTTCTGTAATTTTTCTCACATAAAACATTGGTTTTCAGAAATGATTTCCGAGACTTTGTCGACCTTTGTTTCAAGAATTTTGGAGACCGAGTGAAGAAGTGGATTACTTTGAATGAGCCATGGATGTTCAGTGTTCAAGGCTATGACCTGGGAACAATGGCACCGGGTAGAGTTTCTGTCGTTGTAAGTGATCCACACCGATCCTTAAACACTGGTGCCACCGAAGTGTATACGGTTACCCATCATTTGCTGCTTGCTCATGCGGCGGCGGCGAAGCTATACAAGGAGAAGTATCAGTCGAGTCAAGGCGGACAGATTGGAATAACACTTGTTTCTCATTGGTTCGAACCTTACTCAAACAGTGAAGCTGATCAAATTGCCACCAAAAGAAGCCTTGACTTCATGCTTGGCTGGTTAGTATATATATATATCAAATTCAAAAGTACCCTCTGAATTCTTAAGATAGAGAAGACTATCTGAAGTAACTATCTCATCTGAAAATTTTAGTTATTAGGTTATATTATTATCTTAACACACCTCTTTAAGTAAAAGCTATTTGGACTTGAAATTTGTACATATATCCACACTATCTTGTGATTTATGGATCCTTTAACCAATGGCGACTACCCACGTAACATGCATGATTTTGTTGGTGGAAGATTGCCTATGAAATGATTCGATACATATAAACAGAAGGTATTCATTTTTTTCTTTATGTTGATAGGTTTATGGATCCTTTAACCAATGGCGACTACCCACGTAACATGCATGATTTTGTTGGTGGAAGATTGCCTAAGTTCACCACCGAGGAATCTAAGATGTTGAAGGGATCGTATGATTTTATTGGAATTAATTACTACACAACATATTATGCTCAAAATATTGATGCAGATTATCAGAGCGTTGGGTTCATGTCTGATGCTCGCGCTAACTGGACTGGTAACTATTGATTGATATCTTTATTTCTTTGTGGATTCTATTTTTCTTCAATTAATGATATTTTATCAATAATTATTACATTTATTTACCTTTTTTTTCCCTTTTTATAAATCTGCAGGGGAGAGAAATGGAATCCCGATAGGTCCACAGGCTGGTGTGAAATGGCTTTATATTTACCCCGAAGGCATACGCAAGCTTTTGAACTACACCAAAGATCAATACATGAGTCCAACAATTTACATTACTGAGAATGGTATGGTTGAGATAAATTTAAATTTCTTAGTATTTCTCTAATTAACACTAAGTATTTATTGATTTTTTCAAGGGGTTGATGACGTAAATAACAATGCTTCATCACTGAAGGAAGCTCTCAATGATCCCGTGAGAGTAGAGTCTTACAAAGAACACCTTAAGAATGTTTTGAGATCCATCAAGTGAGTTAGTTCCTTTCATTTATCTACAATTAGTTTATCAAGTTACCAAGTTAATCCATCTAAATGGGATTCAATATTTCTTTCTTGCAGTGAGCATGGTGTTGATGTTAAGGGATTCTTTGCCTGGTCTTTAATGGACAATTTCGAATGGGGAAGTGGCTATGCTGTGAGGTTCGGCCTCTACTATGTTGATTACAACAATAATTTGGAACGATACCCTAAGAATTCAGTCAAGTGGTTCAAGCAATTTCTCAGGAGAGACTCCCACAATCCTGTTCCACATGTGCGTCGTTTGAGTTATTCTGATGAAAAGTCGAAAATTGAAGATGGTTTGGCTCGGGATGCTAAAAGGCCAAGAAATGCTTGAATCCCTTGAAAGAGGATTTGAAGTCGAAGTTGTTAGCATCTGCAAATAGCTCTCACGATGAACTCTACAGAATTTGGTCTCCACTCCATTCATTCAAGGCTCTTGTGCCAGCTTTTATACGAATAAATATTCATGGTTGTAGTTTTCCTTTGTTTTGTTTTTAATTATGGTTTGATAATTTAATTCGATTATTTTACTATTGTATCGGAATTTTTTTATTATGAATCATTATGATTTGTTTAATAATAATACAATTCTCTTGAATAAACAAATTTAAGACCAAGGACCAATCTGTAGAACGAGCGCAACTTCAAGGACCGCAATAGATATCTTTAAGGACAAATCAAGGGCTAAGGTGTTCAAATCCGAAACCAAAAACTAAAATGGAAAAAAAAAACTTAAATCCAAAATCAAATACAATTTTAACGAGTGGTGATATTGCAAAATTAAAGGTGTAATTGAACAAATTGAAAGGTACAATAAACAATTCCAAGACCAAAAAAACATAACTTTAAATGATAGCCAAAATAGCATCATTTTCATGAATATTATACACCTTTAAGCAATTGAATACGGTGTTTCCACCACCCACAAGGTTGAAAGCACCATTTATCAGGTTGACAACTTTGAACAATTAAATATGGAGCTACAAGCAACTAAATCAAGCAATAAAAGGTCCAATGAAAAGGTATGCACGTCCTTTATCAAACCTAAGGAATTAGGAGCAAAGGAGAAATAAAAAGAAAATAAGAGAAAAAGGAGGAGAAAGGAGCAAAAGGAATCACCTCTTCTTCTTCACCTTTAACAGTAGCAGCAACCTCAGTCCTTTTCTTCTCCACTATCGGCAGCGGTCCAGTCTTTTTCTTCTCCCGTAGTAACTACATCTTTTATTTCGGCAACACAATGACATATGCTCTTCTTCTTTTTCTTTTTCTTCTCCGATGGCAGATGCACTTCCTCCTCCTCTCCAGCCACAATAACAACACCTACACCTCTCCAGCACCATCCGTGATAGCTCCTCCAGTAATAATAGTGACAACAATACGTGCACCTCTCCAGCACCATCCGTGATAGCTCCTCCAGTAATAATAGTGACAACAATACTTGCACTTCTCTACGCCGTGAGAACAAACATTGCAACAACCTTTCATCTCCTATAACCACCATATGCCACCATACTCGGCGCCACCACCACCGATAGAATCAATCTGACCGCCTTTACACAGCGGTAGCAATAGGTAACCTCCTTCCCTCTGTTAGTTACTATTCACTATACAAGTGAACAATTGGGAATGACTTAGTTGCACGATTCTACGGTTTGCCTCATTACTTTCAATTGAAGTTCAAATTTGTAAAATATCCAACTATGAACTTAGTGTTTACTCGATAATGGTGGTCACATCATGCCCCAATCATTTCTTGTAAACCCCTATACTACCTTCATGTAAGGCGGTCATTGAGCAGTTCATAGACTTTTTGAGACTAGGTAAAAAGCTTACCCCTCATATAATGGTCATGACCTTGCAAGATTAACGATGGCAGATGCACTTCCTCCTCCTCTCCAGCCACAATAACAACACCTGCACCTCTCCAGCACCATCCGTGATAGCTCCTCCAGTAATAATAGTGACAACAATACTTGCACTTCTCTACGCCGTGAGAACAAACATTGCAACAACCTTTCATCTCCTATAACCACCATATGCCACCATACTCGGCGCCACCACCACCGACAGAATCAATCTGACCGCCTTTACACAGCGGTAGCAATAGGTAACCTCCTTCCCTCTGTTAGTTACTATTCACTATACAAGTGAACAATTGGGAATGACTTAGTTGCACGATTCTACGGTTTGCCTCATTACTTTCAATTGAAGTTCAAATTTGTAAAATATCCAACTATGAACTTAGTGTTTACTCGATAATGGTGGTCACATCATGCCCCAATCATTTCTTGTAAACCCCTATACTACCTTCATGTAAAGCGGTCATTGAGCAGTTCATAGACTTTGTCGCACCCCAAAAATGATTTTTAGTAATGCGGCATCGTGGCGACTCTTCCTCGTGAGCGGAGGATTAAATGTCGGGGGGCTTCTCTATCTGAAAAGGGGAGTCGCCACCTAGTATTATGGTTACTAGGAAACCTAAAACTGGTCTTTCAGAGATTCTAGGGTAAGGGACTGGTTGCGTAAGGGGAAGGTTTTAGCACCCCTAGTACGCCCTACCTAAGGTAAGCTGCTTGACGTTTGGCTTGTTTATGATTTGATCTGTCAAAACAATATGTAAAATAAATGGCAAATGGGATATTATTCCGCCGAATATTTTGGATATTAATCCCTTAGGATTTATTTACCCAAATACCAACAGTGAATGATTGCATATTATTCCCGTCGAATATTTTGGATATTAACCCCTTAGGACTTATTTATCCAAATACCAACAGTGAATAACAGCATATCATTCCCGTCGAATATTTTGGATATTAACCCCTTTAGGATTTATTTACCCAAATACCAACAGTGAATAAAAGCATATCATTCCCGTCGAATATTTTGGATATTAACCCCTTTAGGATTTATTTACCCAAATACCAACAGTGAATAACAGTATATCATTCCCGTCGAATATTTTGGATATTAACCCCTTTAGGATTTATTTACCCAAATACCAACAGTGAATAATATATTCCCCCCAAAAAATAAGATTTTTATATTTTTTTGAATATTGGCCAATACCCTTTGGATTTTACAAACTTGTTGTAAAATCTCAAAATGCAAGAAATGATTTTTTCTTTGTGAAATCCATGCTAAAACTCATTTTCTCTTCAAAACCCAAGATAATATATATTTTTCAAAGAAAAATAATTTTTTAAAATATGCTAGTGTATTGGCCTTATGCAAGAAAACAACACATTTTTTCTTTAATAAAATATTTTCGAAAAATTTGTATTTATTTATTTTTTTTCTTTTTAGGTGGGCTGGCTGTCAGCCCATCTAAATTCGGGCTGGGCTGTCTCCAGGCTGGGCTGCTAGCCCAGATGGCTGGCAGCCCATTCAGGGCCAGGCCTGGCACAAGGCCCGGCCCGTCAAGCCCACGCGGGTAGTGAATTAATTCATTCCCCGCATGCAAGTGCAGAGACGATGAACAGTGATAATGAAGATTTTCGAGTATGGAGAATGGAATACCTGTCTATACCGTTGGGTAGAGGAGATCGTGGTGATTCTTCTAGTCTTTGAGGCGTCGGAGATGGTGGCCTGAGTTTGCCGGAAACAGCGTCGGAAGGTAACGGGTCTGCTTGCTGCGACGGTGGACGTTGCCTCTGCCTTCGCCTGAGAGGATGGATGAGTTGCTGGGGTTGAGGGGTGGTTTATGATGATGATAAGACAACTCTTGATGGCTGAATGTGGTGGCCGGAGTTGCTGAGTTTAGAGGGAGAGAGAGAGGGAGCCCTCTGGTTCTAGAGAGGGGCACGGGACCGAGAGAGAAGAGAAAATGAAAATGAAAATGAAAACAGAGAGGGAGAGTGAACGAGAACAGATGCGAGAAAGAAAATTCAAAATTTACGTGAAATTTTCCTTGCCTTCTCCCAGTTTTCTTCTCTTTTTTTTTCTCCTCTTTTTCTCTTCGTCTCTGCTTCTATTTATAGCCAGAGCCACCCAACGTTCATCAACGTTTAAAGCAGAGTATTGAATGCAATCAGAGGAAAATCAGGAATGAAATCACGATTGAATGGGTAACTGAAGATCAGGAAAATCAGGAATGAAATCACGTTTAATGCAGGGTATTCCTACTGGGGATTTGGAGCTGTTGAGCTGGCTGAAGAGGATGAAACGGGAAGAAAAATCATTACTGACTAGGAAAAAATATCTGACTTAGCTGCTGTGATCAATGCAAATTGAAAGAAAAATCAATTTGAAAAAGGAATAAAAATTTGATTGATCTGCTTTAAGCGCGCCTGAAAATTTCAAACAAATGCATGCCGGAACAATGCATGTTTCCTTTTTTATGCAGATTTCAAAAAAATCAAAAGAAGTTAAAAATATCATTTGGTCCTTTAAAAATTCTCTAAATGCACCCAAATAAATCCCATCAAAAATTCAATCTCAACCTTGGCTTTGCGCGACTTTCTAAACTGGTCCTTGGCTCCTGATTTTCGCGATTTAACCCTCAATCGGCCATTAAACTCCAAATTGCTCGATTTCGCCCTTGAACCCAAAATCTATTTTTTTATTTTTTTCAAAAAAATAAAGAGTCAAAAATTGGGTAGCAACAGATGCCCCCTCTTTACAATGCTTACGACTAAAGTCTTGTAAAAGACTTTAAATAGTAAGTGTTGTAAAGAAAAACAGAATGGAGGATATGGGGTCTCGTTGTGATGGGTGACCTACCCAGATAAAAAGAATATTTAGGAGGGTCTTGATAGTGACGACTGACCTACCTGGGTGTGATTATGATGGGTGACCTGCCCGGGTTAGTAGAGTCTCGATAGTGACGGATGACTTACCCGGGTCTGATTATGACGGGTGACCTGCCCGGGTTAGAAGAGTCTCGATAGTGATGGATGACTTTCCCGGGTCTGATTATGACGGGTGACCTGCCCGGGTTAGTAGAGTCTCGATAGTGACGGATGACTTACCCGGGTCTGATTATGACGGGTGACCTGCCCGGGTTAGAAGAGTCTCGATAGTGACGGATGACTTACCCGGGTCTGATTATGACGGGTGACCTGCCCGGGTTAGTAGAGTCTCGATAGTGACGGATGACTTACCCGGGTCTGATTATGACGGGTGACCTGCCCGAGTTAGAAGAGTCTCGATAGTGACGGATGACTTACCCGGGTCTGATTATGACGGGTGACCTGCCCGGGTTAGTAGAGTCTCGATAGTGACGGATGACTTACCCGGGTCTGATTATGACGGGTGACCTGCCCGGGTTAGTAGAGTCTCGATAGTGACGGATGACTTACCCGGGTCTGATTATGACGAGTGACCTGCCCGAGTTAGTAGAGTCTCGATAGTGACGGATGACTTACCCGGGTCTGATTATGACGGGTGACCTACCCGGAGTAGATGGGGATGCAATGCATGATGATGCATGTATACTTAGCTGAGAAATATAGGTCCCCTTTCTTTGATGCTTCATTGTTATAAGATGTCTTTGTCTAATCTCCAAAGCTTTGTTGGCATTCATCCACCGAACTTAAGCACATTGCTTATTCTGGGCCATCTACGATGATCTCTGCTCTCATTGTTTATCAAGTCTGACCTTGCCCCCAAGTGTAGTGTTGCTTGATTCATCGTGAAAGAGTGTAACAAGTCAACAACTCTTTGGTTTGCGGGTGTTCTGCTAACAATCATTGCAAGGCTTGCTAGTGCTGACCTCATCTTCGGTTGTCGATCAATCATGGAGTTTTTTCATCAATTGAATCATATTTCTTCTAGCATATGTCATCATCAACATTCATGCGATAGATTGTCAAGTCATCTAGAAATGCATCTAAACCTCATCATTACATGCTCAATGTTATCCATAATAAATTCCTCTCAGCTCATGAGAAGAGATGTAATGTTATCATCACCCGCATTCATGCAATGAATTGCACCTTGAATTGCGGCAACTGTTCAGCCATGCAATCTGAAACTCTTCGTCGTAGACTCAATTTCTTCTACGCAAATTCTTCTTAGTCTATGCAAAGAATTATGATGTTGTTATTAACGAGGTTCTTTCTGTCTCCCATATTCATGCGGTGAACTGAACCTTGAGTCGACTGGCTTCAAAGCAAATTATTCCTCAATCAATCTTGGTGTGCATACTCTTCAACATTTATCAAAATGGCCCCATGCGACCATATCTTTAGAGACAAACAAATCTGCGAGTAAGCCGATATTCCAAAAATTTGAAGCTGCCCTTCAAATACAATGCTAATCTCAACCGTTGTTGGAGCTTGTTACACCATCATTCTCTACTAAACAATTCTGCCTTGAGTTGACCTGTTGGTGCTTATTGGTGAATTTCACTAAATCATCATTTACTTGTGCTTCCTTGCCCCCGGGCTGATGTGAAATTATTTGCATTCCTATCAAGATTCACATTCTCGCCTCTGACTGCTGGGCTTTCAAATCAAGAACTGTCAATATCAAGGATTCTGCAAAATCCATCTAGTCACTGTCTTCTTTGTTTGTAAATCTTTTCGTTCTGAAATTAAATCACCAATTCAAAAGATCATGTGCATCCAAAGTCTAATTCTTGAACTAAAATCAAAAAGATGTCATTTGTTGAAAATCAAATTTATTTGGTCAAATATCCAATACATGATATTCAATGCATGCAAATATGTAATGTCTTGTATTTTGCAAACAGTAATTGACCCATTATGAGATTGAAATCGTCTTTTTATGGGTTTTTTGTGTTTCAATTCTAATCTCGGATTTTGGGGGTATGTCATGATGGAGTGATAATTTGCGGTTTTCAAAACAATTTAGAGCTGAGTAAAAACTTGAGGTTTCAGTTGAAAAATTTGTCTCATTTTTCAGTACTTACTTTATCAATATGCATAACAACTTGCAACTTTTTCATGAAATTATAACCCTTATGGAAAAACTCTAGCAAATTTGGAGAGCGCCACTTATCAGTTAAAATTGCTTGCTTGATCAAGAAGGACTTTTACAAGCATGTAATGAGGCTATGGTTCTTGGCTATAAAAGAAAGGGATATTCATAGGCTCAAAAAGGTGTTTAAGGGTTTCAAAGACCTAGGATCACCATCATCTAGTCGTTAACTCCTTTTCTCTTGTTGTCTTTGTAGAAGAGAACACATCAAAATACGTTAATTATCTTAACGTGATTTTCTATCAATCAACCAATGCTCTAAGAATCTCTACAACCATGTCATTCCTTTCATCGAAAATTTCAAACTTAAAAGGGAATACTAAAACTCGAATCATCATTTGTCATCTAATGTCATCCCATCGTTTGTTGCACTCAATATAGTCTAACAAAACAATTCTGCAAGATCCTTATTTGATGGATAACTTATCTTGAAGACTCGATAATCTTAATAACATTTCTTCCCACGTGAGGTTTGACCACAGATACCAACGAACATGGTATAGTTCAATATTCTCTTTTTTTTTTCTTTTTTTTTGAACTTGTCCTTAGCATCGACTCTTGGTTTTTTTGTCATGACCTATCTCCATTTGATTGTACTCCCATGTTGGGTTTTCGTTCTTGAACACCCCCCTTCTATTGATTCTAATGTTGCACTGTATCCTCAAACCACAAATCTCTTATTTGCCCCCGGTGTATTTGCTCCCAGTGTGAGGGTGTGATCCATGTCGGGTGTTTTCAAAGAAATATAATATCAGGCTCAAATTGGGGTTAACAAGGGATAAATATTTCAAGAATAGTGAAGGAAATAAACAAAGATGACCTTTTGTCATTTCAAGCAAAGTTGGTTTTAACTGATAAATTTTGACCTCGTCCAATGTAATGATTTGGACGTGCAAGAGTCATGATTCGTGGGTCCATAACTACCGAATCCATTACATGTCAATATGCATACTAATAAAGCTTAGTTCTATGATGTAGTTCAAAAACTCAGTGTATGGGCTCAAAAAATTGTTTGGTCACCTGGTATTGGTCATCATGTCTTTTAACAAAAGTTGGGTCAATTATGCAATCAAAATATTTTTAATTTTTAAAAATGATAAACTTTAAATTTGCATGTTGGAGTTTGATCAAAAAATATTTTGATAAAAATAAGAATGCAAACATCTCTTGATTTCAAAACAACAAAAAGACAAGGAAAACACATGATTAAATGAACTGATGATTTAACCCCAAAACAAAGTGATAGCCGATAAGATTCCATGAGAGAATTATTGATGATGGGACACTTTTCTCAGACTTTCGAAACACTCATTTCTATATTGTCATTACTCATTGATCTCGCTTATGCTCGCAATGATTTATTGTTGACACTACCGACGATAACATCCTCCACAAAACTTGACTTGCCTTTCGTTGATTAACTTCCACACTTGATTATTGAACTTCTTGCAACTATTCATCTCTCTCATCTGGATTATGTCGCAAAAAGAAGGCAGTTTTTTTTTTTTTTTTTTTTCGCGCTCCTCATTGGACATAAAAGTGAAACAAGCTTGGAAGCACTCTTGTCAAAACACCAAAGTGCGCAAATCATAAAAAATTTCATCGTACGACGAAAAGACTCTTTGCGGCAAATTCGCTTCTTCTAGCAATGTAATCTTGCAGTGCACATGCTTTGACCTCTCAGATATCGGAATAGATTCAACAATATCATATTATTTTTTCTCACTCAAGATATTTGTCTTCGCTTTAACAGCCAAAATTGTGCGCAAAATAACATGGCCTTCTGTGCGAGGCGGCATAAAACTTCCTAATTTGACAGTGCCGCAATAACTCCACATGATCAGGAGAGAAATCAATTGATACTTAAATAGGCTGACAACTTCTTTGACTGATGCTTGCTTTCTGAAAATGGACTACTCGCACTCCCTCAAAAGAAAACCTGAATTTTCCACACTCCCCATTGATGATTGCATTAACACTTTGCAGAATATCTGGGCATATGTCCCACATGATTTCACTAGAGAGCAGAGAACTTTATTGTTGCAGAAGCAGAAGAAACACGAATGATGGCTCTGTGTCGATGTCAGTTCTTCTCAGCAATGTCAAATGTCCATGACTCTTGACCTTGGAGGATGACAAATTGAGGGACCCCTATGGGAATGCATGTTGAAATGCATATGCATTTTTTTTTTTTTTACAAACTTGTCTTTCGAGAAGTGACACATGCTTATAGCAATTGCATGATAAATAAAAATTGGATTTTTGCTTAAACCCTGCATTGCAAATTTCCTAAGCGATGGCTACTGTGTCACCCAAAACTCTTGAATTCAAAATGCCTCGAGAAGAGTTTGCCTTAATGCAAAACAAAATAGAGGGAGCATACACCCTAGTGATTGGTTCTAGTTCCTTTACGTGAGAGATAGGGTAGGTTTACTACTTGGTCTCTAAAGAGAGTCTCTTGCTGTCCCAGTGATCACCCTCGTAAAGGCGATATGGGGGTTCAGCAGATAGTGGGATGGCACGTATACCAATCACTACCAGTCTAAACACTCAGCAAAGAGTTGGGGTTTACACAAACTTCAACCTTGACTCAAGTCATAGGTAAGCTGCTAGTCCCCCACTTAACTTAAAGTTTAGTGTGTGCTCTCAAAATAATAAAAATGATGCATGACAAGGCATATTATGATGTCAGGATGTAAAGATGCATGCTAAAGCTTAAAAAAATATAAACCATCCATTAACAATAACATGTCATAAACAAACAAAACTATCAAGCCTAGTCCAAGTCCCCAGTGGAGTCGCCATTCTGTCGCACCCCAAAAATGATTTTTAGTAATGCGGCATCGTGGCGACTCTTCCTCGTGAGCGGAGGATTAAATGTCGGGGGGCTTCTCTATCTGAAAAGGGGAGTCGCCACCTAGTATTATGGTTACTAGGAAACCTAAAACTGGTCTTTCAGAGATTCTAGGGTAAGGGACTGGTTGCGTAAAGGGAAGGTTTTAGCACCCCTAGTACGCCCTACCTAAGGTAAGCTGCTTGACGTTTGGCTTGTTTATGATTTGATCTGTCAAAACAATATGTAAAATAAATGGCAAATGGGATATTATTCCGCCGAATATTTTGGATATTAATCCCTTAGGATTTATTTACCAAAATACCAACAGTGAATGATAGCATATTATTCCCGTCGAATATTTTGGATATTAACTCCTTAGGACTTATTTATCCAAATACCAACAGTGAATAACAGCATATCATTCCCGTCGAATATTTTGGATATTAACCCCTTTAGGATTTATTTACCCAAATACCAACAGTGAATAACAGCATATCATTCCTGTCGAATATTTTGGATATTAACCCCTTAGGATTTATTTACCCAAATACCAACAGTGAATAATAGCATATCATTCCCGTCGAATATTTTGGATATTAACCCCTTTAGGATTTATTTACCCAAATACCAACAGTGAATAACAGTATATCATTCCCGTCGAAAATTTTGGATATTAACCCCTTTAGGATTTATTTACCCAAATACCAACAGTGAATAATATATTCCCCCAAAAAACATAAGATTTTTATATTTTTTTGAATATTGGCCAATACCCTTTGGATTTTACAAACTTGTTGTAAAATCTCAAAATGCAAGAAATGATTTTTTCTTTGTGAAATCCATGCTAAAACTCATTTTCTCTTCAAAACCCAAGATAATATATATTTTTCAAAGAAAAACAATTTTTTAAAATATGCTAGTGTATTGGCCTTATGCAAGAAAACAACACATTTTTTCTTTAATAAAATATTTTCGAAAAATTTGTATTTATTTATTTTTTTTCTTTTTAGGTGGGCTGGCTGTCAGCCCATCTAAATTCGAGCTGGGCTGACAGCCCAGCCCACCGTGTCTCCAGGCTGGGCTGCTAGCCCAGATGGCTGGCAGCCCATTCAGGGCCAAGCCTGGCACAAGGCCCGGCCCGTCAAGCCCACGCGGGGAGTGAATTAATTCATTCCCCGCATGCAAGTGCAGAGACGATGAACAGTGATAATGAAGATTTTCGAGTATGGAGAATGGAATACCTGTCTATACCGTTGGGTAGAGGAGATCGTGGTGATTCTTCTAGTCTTTGAGGCGTCGGAGATGGTGGCCTGAGTTTGCCGGAAACAACGTCGGAAGGTAACGGGTCTGCTTTCTGCGACGGTGGACGTTGCCTCTGCCTTCGCCTGAGAGGATGGATGAGTTGCTGGGGTTGAGGGGTGGTTTATGATGATGATAAGACAACTCTTGATGGCTGAATGTGGTGGCCGGAGTTGCTGAGTTTAGAGGGAGAGAGAGAGGGAGCCCTCTGGTTCTAGAGAGGGGCACGGGACCGAGAGAGAAGAGAAAATGAAAATGAAAATGAAAACAGAGAGGGATAGTGAACGAGAACAGATGCGAGAAAGAAAATTCAAAATTTACGTGAAATTTTCCTTGCCTTCTCCCAGTTTTCTTCTCTTTTTTTTTTCTCCTCTTTTTCTCTTCGTCTCTGCTTCTATTTATAGCCAGAGCCACCCAACGTTCATCAACGTTTAAAGCAGAGTATTGAATGCAATCAGAGGAAAATCAGGAATGAAATCACGATTGAATGGGTAACTGAAGATCAGGAAAATCAGGAATGAAATCACGTTTAATGCAGGGTATTCCTACTGGGGATTTTGAGCTGTTGAGCTGGCTGAAGAGGATGAAACGGGAAGAAAAATCATTACTGACTAGGAAAAAATATCTGACTTAGCTGCTGTGATCAATGCAAATTGAAAGAAAAATCAATTTGAAAAAGGAATAAAAATTTGATTGATCTGCTTTAAGCGCGCCTGAAAAATTCAAACAAATGCATGCCGGAACAGTGCATGTTTCCTTTTTTATGCAGATTTCAAAAAAATCAAAAGAAGTTAAAAATATGATTTGGTCCTTTAAAAATTCTCTAAATGCACCCAAATAAATCCCATCAAAAATTCAATCTCAACCTTGGCTTTGCGCGACTTTCTAAACTGGTCCTTGGCTCCTGATTTTCGCGATTTAACCCTCAATCGGCCATTAAACTCCAAATTGCTCGATTTCGCCCTTGAACCAAAAATCTATTTTTTTATTTTTTTCAAAAAAATAAAGAGTCAAAAATTGGGTAGCAACAGACTTTTTGAGACTAGGTAAAAAGCTTACCCCTCATATAATGGTCATGACCTTGCAAGATTAATGATGATATTCTCGTAATATAAGAACTATTTATTATAAATTAAAAATATGAGCTGATTGTGAATAAATTTTAGAGATTGAAGACTATAACATAATTAATATCAAGGATTACAATTCTGGACCTAGAAACAAAATCAAGATTGAAAAAATTTATAAAATTATCCTAAAATAATATATGTGATATTATTTAAGAGGAAATTTAATATTTGTCATTTATAGGATTTTTAGATTTTCTTATAAATAGAATGTTATGGCTCTTATTTTCTTCCTTTGATAGCACAATAGAACATTTTACAAATTATTAAACACAAAAGAAAAAAAATATAGTACTCAAATACAAAATAATTTATTTCTCCTAAAAGAGGGTTTAATATATTTCTCCGGTTTGCGGAGGGTGACCGGAATACTAAAAAAACTCCCTCTTCGCCATTTGAGTTATATCCCTCAAGTATACTTCACATTGTTAGAAAACAACATTTAGAAGAAGGGTTGAGGTGACAGCGACTTTTGAGATCATTTCAATTTCTTCTACCCGCATGAATGAAATACCCAAATTGGTTTCAGAGAAGAATGTGGTTCATGTGCATTACCATTTGAGACAGAACACTTGAATAACTTATGGTTTGAGACAACCCAACCTTGAAGTAATTATTCAAAGTTAGAAAGAAAGTATGATCTTCAAGTAATGTTCATTTAAACTCTACAAAACCTTAGATCTGTCTAAAAATATTCTTGGGATTCCATAAAAACATTAAATTTATCATTTTTGCTATGTGTATGAATTTCGAGAAACCCAACATTGGTCGTAGAGACTTCATTAGACAATTAAGGTTGTTGTAGCATGTTTTAATTGTTATTGGTGTTAATTACAAATTAAAGTTGTGTGAAAATTTATTTTTTCACAAAAGTAATCTTCTCTCTATATTTTTCTAAAAAAAACTTTTTTCACTACTATTCTAAGTTAGATCTAGCTACAATCCTAAACAAAATACAATTTATGTTTTGCGGCTCTATTAGTGGTGATGCCATTTGCTATCGTGTCTAGTTAGATAAATAGGGTTACTCACTATTTTTTATTGAGGCAACAAGTCTACTACCTTGGTAGGAGCGATGGTCGACACTGTTACATGTAGCCTTGCATTGCCATGCACATAAATGGCAAAAAAAATCTAAGATTATGATTATTAACTCAAACAAGTTTAATAAACTCTTTTAATTTAATAATATGATTAGCAAATAAGATATCAATAACATATAAAGCAGAAAAACAACAACAACTAAATGCAAAATATGTCAATATTATAAAAATATATCTTCATAATATTCCTAAAATATCTTAATGATCTTATTTTTTTTTAAAAAAGTAAAAATTAAATTAGAATGGGACAATTGCATAGAAAGAAAAATGAATCTCTATTCCTTATAAATAAAATGATAAATGACAAAATTAAAAATAAATAAATCATGAAGCTGAATTATAAAAACAAAATTGACCTAGGTTTGTATAAGTTATTAGATAGGTGAATTCTAAAAATATATCCTCCAAAATAACCAAACATGACAATATTTTATCATCCGACTTTAGCAAAACTCAAGCTAAATATATTACCTAGTTGTCGTGACTGAGATAACTGCATGGAAAACAAATTGAATAAAATTTTAAAGTTCAATTCTCAAATTAATCTAATATTCAAGGTCCAAATAAAGAAACAATTAAAAAAAAGCTCAAGTCAAACCTCATGATCTTGTTGAATCCATTATTCTATAGAAAGAGAAGGTAAAACAAAAACAAAGAATACCAATTTCCAACAAAACCAATAATGATAGATGAAATAAAAGAAATGATCGAATCCAATCTGGTCCAAGTTTCAAAGCTTATGACATGGATCATGCGGCCAAATCATGACATAAAAAGCAAACTTTTAAAAAATAACAGTGTAAAATTCCCAACCAAACAAAATAATTAGGTATAAATTAAAAAAAAACAAATTAATTAAAAAAACATAAAAAAGAAAAACAAATATAGATTTGAAAAGAGTGAGAACCAAATTTGACATTAAAAATCATAATGGATGAAATTGAAGAACAATTTCAATTAAGAAAAGGATAAGAAAAACTAATGATAACAATAAAAAGAATGATGACTAAATTTGATATAAAAGTCAAATGTCAATGTATGAAAATGAAAAAATATTCAGTAAAGGATTAAAGACAAAATACATTGCAATTAAAAAGTTTCTTCAAATGTGAAAGATAATTAGGAAATTAGAATATATGTAAAATAAGTAAAAATACTAATTAACCCTCTCTTTTCCTATAATGATTAATAGGTCTCGGTCTCCAAACTCAAGCTTTGTAAGCTTGTCAACTAAGAGTAAATTAGTAATTTAAATAAGAGAATCCACAATGAACTATGAGTGTATGCATGGTGATTTTTTTTTTATGGTTTATTCATTTTACTAAACACTCCCATATAAAATATTTACAAGTAAAAAAAAAAACAAGGTTTTGCTCATAATAAATTTATTAAATGGTAATGAATATTCTCGTACCGTTTTTTAGGATTTAGGGTTTTTTTTAACAATTTTAAAATCACCCCCTACATTTGTCTAGAATATTCAAATAAATTTGACAAACTTCAAAATTTGAACCTAGAAAGTTAAGAAATAAAATGCACGTCCTTAACCATAATGTAAAAACCTTCGAGCTCATAACTATTTTAAAGCTAGCATTTCCACAGCAAAATCACAAAAGTGAAAAAAATAAATTAAATATGACTTTATTTAGTATTCAATTTAAACTCATTGTGGAAGGTTGAGATTAATAAAAAAAAAAATCTAAAATATAGCACAATAAAACAATTTAAGTTTATATAAGTTAACTCGCAAAGACATAATTTGATTCATATAACCGAGATAATCTCTTACATAATTTATTTAAAAAGATGTTGATTTTCAATAATTTACAAAGAAAACTAAAATAAATCATAAAACCTAATTCATAATCAATCCAATTCTAAAAGATGAAATTGAAAAAAATCTATTCCAACAAGACAAAAAACTCTAGTTCATCCGTCAAACCTTCGACCTAAGTAATGAGATCTAGATAATCTTATAGAAAATAACCAAAATAAATCATAAAATTTAATTCATAATCAAACCAATATTGAAGGATGATTTAAAAAAAAAACATCAATTAGAAAGAATTTTTTTTAGTCAATCGCATAACCCACCAAACCAAATAAATTATGAAACATATTTTTTCAATGAAATCAATATTAAAAGATAAAATTTTGTTTAAAAACATTAATTAAAAAAGACAAAAATACATAGCCAAGTTAGTTAATATGCCAAACCTGTGATATAAAATATGAGATTGTTCTAACGACGTATAAAATAAATTATAATGAATTATGAAGTATAATTTCTAAATATTGAAGTATAATATTAGAGAAAAATATTTAGATTTAGAAAAAAAACTATTCAAATACATTGTATATTGTATGATAAAAATAGTAAAAAAAAGCATCTTTTAGTTTATACTTTAATAATAATAATAATATAATCCTTACATGAATTTGAAAGTGTAACATAATTACTTGGCATTCTGCATGTGTATAAACTAAAAGATGTATAATAATATAAACCAAATTTGAAAGTTGAAGAATTGATATGATATTTCTAAGTTCGAACATTTACAGGGTCTCTAATCTCGTGACGTGACAAAAGATTTGTAATCTATATAGCAGGTCTTAATTTCGAGTCAGAACATGTATTTTTTATAAAAATCTAAAATAATCAGGATTTTACTTGTTTACCTGTATCATATATTTCACTTACTTTATTTATTTATAGGAGGTGGGGTTCCTAGCATAAAAACATTTGACAGGTTTCAATCATTCTGAATTATATAAGTTTTCAAAGTTTCCATAACAACTGGGTCCACTAGATAACATTATTGAGGTCGAAGAGGTTACAGCTATCAAACTCTTCCAAGCTATTGTTAAACATATACTCTTCTTTGACCTGAGCTTTCGTATCTTCTTTTCTGGATACTGCTTAAGCAAATCACAGTTCTTGCAGAACATCTTGAATCCAGGTAAAATAGTCAAACTTCATCTTCTTCGTTTTGTTGATGTTTTTGTTTTCACATGTAACTATTGTTTGAATCAATTGATCTTTCTCAGTTTTTATAATCCATGCCTTACAGAATTCACACTAAATTGACCGACCCTTAACCTTGATTTTCTTTTTTAATTATTATTCTCTGTTGTTTTTGCTTAATTAGTTTAGCTTTACACTTTATTTTTTCAATTTCCTTTAATTTTGATTCAATACTTTGGTTTTTACTTTTTGTAGGAAAAAATAGTTCGATCAGATGATCCATTTTGGAATGATGTTGAAGATATGAATAATGGTGGCATGAAGTGTAAATTTTGTGGGCATTTATTTGCCGAGAATACTTCCATTTCGAGAATCAAATGGCATCTGTCAGGAGTGAAAGGGCGCGGGGTTAAAATTTGTCAGAAAGTTCCTGAAGAAGTTCAAAATTCAATCCTAGCAGCAATAATCGATGGCCCTCCAGAAAAAAAAAAAAAAACTTAAGGCTGTAGCAGGCTCGAGCAATAACGAGGCCACTGAAGCAATTTCATCTTCTGTGATAACACAGGAAGGAGATGCTCTTTTCATTGGAGAGCCCGAATATTGGCTGAGTGGCTTCATTGATGAAGACTTTGAGCTTCTAAGAGGTGTTTTTCATGAGAGAACGTCAATTAATCCTCCATTAGTAAACAATGATGTAATTATG
This sequence comes from Salix purpurea, assembly GCA_027405865.1. Lineage (NCBI taxonomy): Eukaryota > Viridiplantae > Streptophyta > Magnoliopsida > Malpighiales > Salicaceae > Salix > Salix purpurea. Next base: position 6,722,222 of record JAOWLH010000006.1, on the reverse strand, counting down.
AATGATGTGGAGGACATGGTTAGAGTGAGGACAGAACTAATGTAGGAGAAGAAAAATGATGTGGGGAACAATAGTGGAAGATTGGCATAGCCTAGCGCAGCAGTTAGCTCTTCTGGAGGGCTTGCAAGCAACACAAATGAGATTAATGGAGATGCACTACCAACGAGAAAGCTGGTGGGTCAAGCATTCGAAGACCATATGAAGACCATCTGGTCTTGGTTGATGCACGATAAAATTTCAAGTATTGGCATCTATGGTATGGGTGGAGTTGGGAAGACGACATTGGTGACACACATGTATAATCAGCTACTAGAAAGACCAGACACTTTCTATTATGTTTTCTGGATTACTGTTTCACAAGATACCAGCATGAATAGATTATAGAAAAGTTTCTCAAGATGTATTGGTTTCGATCTTTCTAATAAAGATGAGGAGCTGCACATAGCGGTCAAATTGAGAAAAGAATTACTAAAGAAAAAGAAATGGGTTTTGATTTTAGATGATCTGTGGAAGGCTTTTGACTTACAAAAACTGGGAATCCCTGACCAAGTTCAGGGATGCAAGTTGATTGTTACATCTCGATCTGTAAAGGTTTGCCAACAGATGAAAACCCAACGCACAATCAAAGTGGAGCCTATTTGGATGGAAGAAGCTTGGACTTTGTTCATTGAGAGACTTGGACATGACGTGGCACTTTCTCCGCAAGTGAAACGAATTGCTGTGGATGTTGCCAAGGAATGTGCCGGTTTGCCATTGGGATTATTACAATGGCAGGAAGCTTGAGGGGAGTTGATGACTTGCATGAGTGGAGAAATACATTGAAGAAATTAAAAGAGTCAAAATTTATAGACATGGAAGATGAGGTATTCCAGTTGTTGAGGTTGAGTTATGATCGGCTAGATAATGAATTAGCACTACAACAATGTCTCCTGTATTGTGCATTATATCCTGAAAATCATAAGATTGAAAGGGAGGATTTAATATGTTATTTGATTGATGAGGGAATAGTTGGAGGAATGAGGAGCAGATAAGCAGCATTTGACGAGGGCCACACGATGCTTAATAAACTTGAAAATGTTTGTTTACTTGAAAGTTGTTTTGATCATTATCATCGTAGATGTGTCAAGTTGCATGACTTGATTAGGGACATGGCCCTCCAAATACTCCAAACCAGCTCTCCAGTTATGGTCGGGGATTGTGTTGAAGAATTACCAGATGTGGATATGTGGAAAGAGGATCTAGTGAGAGTCTCCTTGAAGGATTGCTATTTCAAGGAAATTCCATCCAGCCATTCACCAAAGTGTCCCAATATGTCAACTCTATTGCTACACAATAATGAAGGGCTAGAATTCATTGCAGCTTCTTTTTTTGAGCAACTGCACCGACTCAAGGTTCTTAATCTTTCTCATACAAATATCACAAAGTTGCCTGATTCTGTTTCTGAATTGGTGAGTCTCTCAGCATTATTGCTCACAAGTTGTGTGAAGTTAAAGCTTGTGCCATCATTAAAAAATGAGTCTCAAGGCACTGAAGAGGTTAGACCTCTCTCGCACTCCACTTGAAAAGATGCCTCAGGGCATGGAATGTCTATCCAACCTGAGATATCTCAAGATGAATGGATGTGGTGACAAGGAGTGTCCTAGTGGAATATTACCTGAACTCTCTCGCCTACAAGTCTTTGTATTAGAGGATGAGTTTCTTTCTTGTCCGATAACAGTCAAAGGAAAGGAAGTTGGAAACTTTGGTGTGCAATTTTGAAGGTGAATCTGACTTTGTGGAGTATCTCCATTCTCAGGATAAGACCCAATCACTTAGCACATAACAAATTTTTGTAGGACTAATGGATAAAGATGATTATAGTAGAATCATGGATGATTATCATAGAAGTAATACAATTGCTTTGTGTAATTTGAGTATCAATAGGGATGGAGATTTTTGGATCATGTTTCATAATGACATTCAAGAACTAGTTATTTATAAATGCTCATGTGATGTCTACTCTCTAATAAAGTATGCAACTAATCTGGAGGTTATCAGGATATGGGATAGCAATATCATGGAGAGCTTGGTTTCATCTTCTTGGCTCTACTCTACTACCTCACCATTGCCATCTTATAATGGTATATTTTCTAGTCTTGTAGAGTTCAATTGCCATGGATGTAGAAATATGAAGAACTTGTTCCCTATTCTCTTGCTACCATACCTCGTAAACTTAAAAGTCATCAGAGTTCTTTATTGTGAGAAAATGGAGGAGATAGTAGGGACAGGATCAGATGAAAAAGGTGTTATGGGTGAAGAAAACAGCAGTAGCAGCTATGAATTCAAGCTCCCACAATTAAGAAATCTGGAATTAAGGGGATTACCAGAACTGAAAAGCATTTGTAGTGCAAAACTGGTTTGTGATTCTCTCCAACATATTTGGATAGCAAATTGTCAGAAGCTGAAGAGGATGCTGATATGTCTTGCTTGAAAATGGTCAGCCATCTGCTCTCCCTTCTCTTCAAAATATCCTTATACATCCAAAAGAATGGTGGGAGTTTGTAGTGCAGTGGGATCATCCTAACGCTAAGAATGTCCTTCGTCCCTTCGTAAAGATTTTGTAGGATACAATCATACGAACTCTGCTCTCTGCCTGTAATATAATATAATATTGAATTACAAGTAAGCATAGTGTTTTTATTTCCTCTCTCTCTCATTCTCTCAATCTCGGAGAGGATGTTTGGAAATGCGTTTAGAAAATACTTTTAAAAAAATTGGAAATTTTTTATTTTTTATTTTTTTACTTTTAAGTAAAATTTTATTGGTGTTCTTAGATCGTTTTGATATGTTGATGTAAACATATATTTTTTTAAAATAATAAAACATCATTTTGATGTATTTTTAATCGAAAAGCACTTTCTAAAATTATATTAACCACACTTCCAAACAGGCACTTAATACATGTAATTACATGTATTGAGAAATTAGGGGATAGTTTTTCGTAATAAGAGCTTAAGAATGATCCTTGATTTTTGAATCTCTTCAATTGAATCCAAAATCAACTATTAGATTCTCAAGTTTCTTTATTAAATTAAAAGAATCTCCCAAACCATGCTAGTTTGACATTTCAGTCTCTGGTCCCCTAATTCATTAAATACAACCAATTTTCTCCAATTGAACCCTTAAAGTGCCTTATAAATAAATAGAAAAAACTATTCTTGTCCAATTAAAACTTGAGCAATTTTGAAAAGCTTATTTGATTATGTTTTTTTGAATTTGTTGAATATTTTTTGGAATTGGATTTCACATTTCTGACTTCTCAAACTTTTTTTGGTAATGCTAATAATTTAACTGGGATTTGAGATAAGATAAATATAAAAAGGGAAAAAAAGATTGAATTAATAAATTATCCTTGATTTGAAATGCAATACACACACACACATAGACACACAGTAATTTTGTCTAAGAAAATTTGGTAATCTATAAAAATTAAGAAACCATAAAGTAAAATCAAGTTAAAATTAAAATTAAAACTAAACTTTTGTCCAAGTTTTACTATAATATCTATAAGGATAAATATTATGGATTCACATAGTGCTTATCTCTTTTTTGTTCCCTTTACTTTTCTTACTATGGTAACTAATTTTTTTTCTTTCAAATTCACCATTCCATATGAGCTTTAAGATCTAATTTAATTTGCCTGAGATCAAGTTATTTCAATCTAAAAAATTGTCTTGACTTTGAGTTCATGCTTTATTTTTCAAAGGAAAATACATTTTGCTGTTTGCACAACATTTAGAATTTAGGGATCGCAATTTGAAATTTATTAGTGGTAGATATTTAAGCTCTTTTATTTTTTTTCCACTTAACATTTAGCTTGTTTTCGTAGTATTTTACCTTTGGAATTTCTCTATTTTCCTTTTTGGTTGCTTTATTTTAAAACTTTTATATTTTAGTTCAAAACTTCATTTTTTTTCAATTTTTTATGTTCCTAGACTTGAGTCAAAGAGAAAGCGATCAAAAAATGAAAAAAAAATGATAGAGAATGTTGATGATTAGCTAATTTTCAGCAACAAAACAAGATGATTTTCATTTGAACAAATTCTATTTGATGTGATGAGTTCCATTGAGATGTTTATGAGCTCTCCTCGTTATAAAAAGTAGATTGGAGTTATAAAATATTTTCTTTCTAGTTTAATTTTGTCTTTTTGGATCAATTTATAGGACAAGTGTTTCGAGTTGAGAAATGAGTTTATTAAGATGAAAAGGATTTTTAGTAGGTCTTTTAGTTTAAAATAGATTAAAAATATATTTTTGAGTTGAAAAAACCCTTGTCTCATCTTTTGATCACCTGTTTGGTGGTGACCCATTAAGGAAACAGACAATATATAATCTACCACATTAGAGAATGAGTTATGATGTGTTTTTTTTTTCTTCAAAAAAGGAGTGGTTGATATTTTGTACATAAAAAAGGGAGGCTAGGCACGTTGATAAGGACCAACCTAACATCAAGCGAAATCACGCAAATGGCTCATTGGTAGTGCCAAGTAGGCCTATTACAAAAGTTAGAACAAAGAGACTTAAAGAGAAATTGAATGGGCTAGTTCAGAGTACATGAAATAAGATGGACCTAGAGGGACAAAGGATAATTATTAATTGTTTTTGATATTTTGGCCAAATTTCAACAGATAATCGTAAACCGGTTATAATATCCAATTTTTATTTCAAAACATGAGAAATATGCTATATTAGTTTTTGTGAAAAATATGCTTGAAAAAACCTTAATATCAACATTTTTCTTCTTTTTGGGCACAAAAAAGGTATGATCGGGCTCTTTAAATAGTCTAAAACTAACAACCTGATTTTTCTACCAACACCGGTCTCTTTTTATTTTATTTTTGTTATTTTTATATTAATTTGGGTAGATTTTGGGGTATAACCCAGAAATGAGTTATGATAGAGGGTCTTAATTTGTTTTTAAAGTATAGAATTGAATCTCAGCCATGAATAATGATGGGACATTGAATTCAAGATATGACAGCGATTCATCTACCCTACATAGGCAACTGTAGGAAGTCATCATGCGCAGTTTATACGGAATATGTTAGGGTTTGCAAGTACAAAGAAACAACTGATCCAAAGACACAACATTTGAATTACGTAGATTCAATCTCAACTAGTTGAATGCTCGAAATCGATGAGTTGAAAATCTAAGATGACAATGCTTAATTAATTAATAAAGTAAATAAATTAATTCAAATTATGAGATGGACATAAGATGTTGGAGACTAAAAGTAATGGAAACTTATCCAGACAAGATTAACCTTAAAAGTATTTATCAAGAACTTTTGTCAACATCAAATAATAAGAGTAGTTAATTACCTCATGGAATGAAGGAATTGAAGTGCCTTGGGTTTGGCATGTGAAATCATCATATGGAATCTGTTTGGCCAAGACAAGATTCACAAAACACATTTTTATCATAGAACTCAGTACTAGATATATAATCATTCAGATTTAATAAACTATGTAACACAGGTTCAGAGAGGTGACTTAGACTACTATGCTATTTTTTCTTCCCAGCTTAGTTGCAAAGGAATGCATTTTATAGAAGAAAATGAGTATTGAGAAAAGTCATGAACTTGAGAAATAGTATGAAGATTTTGATTCGGAGGGGGGCATATTTTAAGCGTTGCATGAGCTGGAAGATATCATTAGGTTTTTATTTTTTATTGTCGTGGATGCTTTGAAAGAAAGGATCGAACATTAAGCATAACATGCTCGGATATCATGAATGATTAAAACAAAATAACGTAAATGAGAAGAACAAAATCATGAGGATTTTCTTTTTTGTTGACCTTGAAACAAGCTGAGGAATTCAAATAAGAGCTAATTAATGGATAATGGCTTAGAGAAACGTGGGATTTTGATTTTTTCAATACCTATCCTTGTGAACATGTATAAAATAATTGATAAATCACAATCTTTAATATATATATATATATATATATATATATATATATATATATATATATATATATATAAAGGTTCATATAGGTGTATTCTACGAAAATGAAAAGGTGTTAGGAAGTCACAAACAAGTTGTTGATTTTGTATACATGCACGGTTTATCCATGCAGAACACCCATCTTATTTGAATTCTTTTATTCAAGTCTTCTCTTCCTCCTCAATCCCAAAAACTTATTTTGATTATTTGAAACTTCTAAGAAATTATGGAGCAATGCTTTCTCACGAAAACAATAAAAAAATGAAATAAAGATAATTATTGTGAGATAACTTTGTCAAAGTCAAAGAAATTAATCCTGTAAAAAGAAAACGTAAGAAAAGAAGTCAAGAAAAGGCTGCTTTTGCTCGCTGGAAGTGCCTATAAAATGGTGGTTCCATCAATGCCATCTTGCATCAAATCTCTAAATCTCCATACATCCTAGCAACAATAGCTCTGTAACTCTCCATCTTTCCCATCAAGGAAAAGGAAAAACACACAATCTAGCTCTGCCACATTTACAAACATTCTTATATATCCAAACAAGCCAGCCTTTATAATTATATCTAATCCTATTTTTCTACGTGCCTTCTCCAATACATAGGCTGCAATGGGAAGCATTGATGACTTCTCCCGTTATTCCTTCCCCGATGATTTTGTTTTCGGAACATCATCGTCCGCTTACCAGGTACATCAGAACATAATATATTTTGCTGCTTCTAGTGCAGTAATTAGGACAGCAGAACATTGTTTAAAATAATACTAATTAAGTTGGTAATTTTTCATTATTATTTATTATGATATACAGTATGAGGGTGAAACAAACAAACATGGTAGAGGACCAGCTATATGGGACACTTTCACTGAGGAACATACAGGCACGTACTAGTGATCTCTCTCAATAAAAAAATATACTTCAATGATCCGAGGCAGATTATATTTAGACAGAGCTATATATTAGCTTTTCATATAACAGTATTTTCAACGTTTGCAGAGAGAATAAACGATCATAGCAACGGAAATGTAGCTGTTGATTTCTATCATCGCTACAAGGTACGTATGGGAGTTCATCATATTTTGGCTGTGGTCAACTATATATAGCATGCAAGCTACTATATTCTGATTGATTGATTATAGCAGTTCTTATAAGGAATTGATAAATATTGTTACAGGAAGATGTGCAAAGAATGAAAGAAATGGGAATGGATGCTTTCAGATTCTCCATTTCCTGGTCTAGAGTATTACCACGTAAGTTTTCTTGTTCTTGGGATTTTGCTCTTGACGTGGTAATAACCTTGGCAGGATTTGAATGTGACATCTGCTTTCACTGTGTGAATCTCCATTGGATGTATAGCTAATCATTGGATTTGTTTTTGGAAAATGCAGATGGCAGGCTAAGCGCTGGAGTAAACGAAGAAGGCATCAAGTTTTACAACGATCTCATCGATGACCTCCTTAAAAATGGTTCGAACCTTTCCCTTCCCTTCAATTAATCATAATATATTGCCTAAAATCTTATACAACAAAAAGTTTAACATGTAGTTTGCAGCCTTTCGTTGCGCTCTTTCACATGTAGTTCGATCTGATTCTCTGCTGTTCTGTAATATGTAGGTTTGCAGCCTTACGTTACGCTCTTTCACTGGGACACTCCACAAGCTTTAGAAGATAAATATGGTGGTTTCTTGAGTCCTAACATTGTGTAAGAAAAAACCTTCCGTTAATTATGCTTCAAATATCCAAACTTGTTTTGGATTCGAAATATTATAATCTACTGACCAGTCATTTTGGAGACCTATGCTTCTCTAAAATCTAAAACATTTCTGTAATTTTTCTCACATAAAACATTGGTTTTCAGAAATGATTTCCGAGACTTTGTCGACCTTTGTTTCAAGAATTTTGGAGACCGGGTGAAGAAGTGGATTACTTTGAATGAGCCATGGATGTTCAGTGTTCAAGGCTATGACCTGGGAACAATGGCACCGGGTAGAGTTTCTGTCGTTGTAAATGATCCACACCGATCCTTAAACACTGGTGCCACCGAAGTGTATACGGTTACCCATCATTTGCTGCTTGCTCATGCGGCGGCGGCGAAGCTATACAAGGAGAAGTATCAGTCGAGTCAAGGCGGACAGATTGGAATAACACTTGTTTCTCATTGGTTCGAACCTTACTCAAACAGTGAAGCTGATCAAATTGCCACCAAAAGAAGCCTTGACTTCATGCTTGGCTGGTTAGTATATATATATATCAAATTCAAAAGTACCCTCTGAATTCTTAAGATAGAGAAGACTATCTGAAGTAACTATCTCATCTGAAAATTTTAGTTATTAGGTTATATTATTATCTTAACACACCTCTTTAAGTAAAAGCTATTTGGGCTTGAAATTTATACATATATCCACACTATCTTGTGCTTAATTTTTATAAAATAGAATGAGGGTGGTGAGATTCAAACTCGTAATCGCTGGATCAACAATACTGTGATACCATGTTAAGAAGTCATTTAAGCTAAACGATAGATTTCTTAGAAGATTCCCTATGAAATGATTCGATACATATAAACAGAAGGTATTCATTTTTTTCTTTATGTTGATAGGTTTATGGATCCTTTAACCAATGGCGACTACCCACGTAACATGCATGATTTTGTTGGTGGAAGATTGCCTAAGTTCACCACCGAGGAATCTAAGATGTTGAAGGGATCGTATGATTTTATTGGAATTAATTACTACACAACATATTATGCTCAAAATATTGATGCAGATTATCAGAGCGTTGGGTTCATGTCTGATGCTCGCGCTAACTGGACTGGTAACTATTGATTGATATCTTTATTTCTTTGTGGATTCTATTTTTCTTCAATTAATGATATTTTATCAATAATTATTACATTTATTTACCTTTTTTTCCCTTTTTATAAATCTGCAGGGGAGAGAAATGGAATCCCGATAGGTCCACAGGCTGGTGTGAAATGGCTTTATATTTACCCCGAAGGCATACGCAAGCTTTTGAACTACACCAAAGATCAATACATGAGTCCAACAATTTACATTACTGAGAATGGTATGGTTGAGATAAATTTAAATTTCTTAGTATTTCTCTAATTAACACTAAGTATTTATTGATTTTTTCAAGGGGTTGATGACGTAAATAACAATGCTTCATCACTGAAGGAAGCTCTCAATGATCCCGTGAGAGTAGAGTCTTACAAAGAACACCTTAAGAATGTTTTGAGATCCATCAAGTGAGTTAGTTCCTTTCATTTATCTACAATTAGTTTATCAAGTTACCAAGTTAATCCATCTAAATGGGATTCAATATTTCTTTCTTGCAGTGAGCATGGTGTAGATGTTAAGGGATTCTTTGCCTGGTCTTTAATGGACAATTTCGAATGGGGAAGTGGTTATGCTGTGAGGTTCGGCCTCTACTATGTTGATTACAACAATAATTTGGAACGATACCCTAAGAATTCAGTCAAGTGGTTCAAGCAATTTCTCAGGAGAGACTTCCACAATCCTGTTCCACATGTGCGTCGTTTGAGTTATTCTGATGAAAAGTCGAAAATTGAAGATGGTTTGGCTCGGGATGCTAAGAGGCCAAGAAATGCTTGAATCCCTTGAAAGAGGATTTGAAGTCGAAGTTGTTAGCATCTGCCAATAGCTCTCACGATGAACTCCATTCATTCAAGGCTCTTGTGCCAGCTTTTATACGAATAAATATTCATGGTTGTAGTTTTCCTATGTTTTGTTATTAATTATGGTTTTATAATTTAATTCGATTATTTTACTATTGTATCAGAAAAGTTTTATTATGAATCATTATGATTTGTTTAATAATAATACAATTCTCTTGTACCATCACTGATTATGTTTTGTTTAATATTTTTTTTTTTGAAAAAGGAAAATGTAATAGTTGATCCTCAGTTGAAAATAAAAGAAATACATTATAGTATAAACGAATACAAATGAAGTGCACAAACTAAAATTCTATATCTATATCTAAAACTATCTTATTTAAATCATTTTTCTTTTCTTTTTTTTTTTGGAATAGTTGTGGTTGGGTATACCTTGTTATTACTAAGAAAAAAATGGTTTACATCAATTAAAGGAGGCAATTAAGGACTTGAATAAACAAATTTAAGACCAAGGACCAATCTGTAGAACAAGTGCAACTTCAAGGACCGCAATAGATAACTTTTAAGGACAAATCAAGGGCTAAGCTGTTCAAATCCGAAACCAAAAACTAAAATGGAAAAAAAACTTAAATCCAAAATCAAATACAATTTTAACGAGTGGTGATATTGCAAAATTAAAGGTGTAATTGAACAAATTGAAAGGTACAATAAACAATTCCAAGACCAAAAAAACATAACTTTAAATGATAGCCAAAATAGCATCATTTTCATGAATATTATACACCTTTAAGCAATTGAATACGGTGTTTCCACCACCCACAAGGTTGAAAGCACCATTTATCGGGTTGACAACTTCGAACAATTAAATATGGAGCTACAAGCAACTAAATCAAGCAATAAAAGGTCCAATGAAAAGGTATGCACCTCCTTTATCAAACCTAAGGAATTAGGTGCAAAGGAGAAATAAAAAGAAAAGAAGAGAAAAAGGAGGAGAAAGGAGCAAAAGGAATCACCTCTTTTTCTTCACCTTTAGCGGTAGCAGTGACAGCAACACCGACAACCTCAATCCTTTTCTTCTCCATTGTCAGCAGTGGTCTAGTCTTTTTCTTCTCCACTGTCAGCAGCAATCTATTCTTTTTCTTCTCCTTCAACAACTACACCTTTTCTTTCGACAACACAATGACATATGCTCTTCTTCTTTTTCTTCTTGTTAACCGATGGAAAATGCACTTCCTCCTCCTCTTCAATCACAACAGCAGCACGTGCACCTCTACAGCAACATCCATGATAGCTCCTTCAGTAATAGCAGTAACAACAATACTTGCACTTCTCTATGCCATGAGAACAACCATTGCAACCTTTCATCTCCTATGACCACCATAGGCCACCAAACTCGGCCCCGCCACCACCGACAGAATCAGTCTGACGGCCTATACACAGCGGTAGCGACAGATAACCTCCTTCCCTTTGTTAGTTACTATTCACTATACAAGTGAACAGTTGGGAATGACTTGGTTGTACGATTCTACGGTTTGCCTCATTACTTTCAAATGAGGTTCAAATATTCAACTATGAACTTAGTGTTTACTCGATAATGGTGGTCACATCATGCCCCAATCATTTCATGTAAGGCGGTCATTGGGCAGTTCATAGACTTTTTGAGACTAGGTAGGAACTACCGGATGTGTATGTACATATATTTGCATCCACATGCATTCTTTGTTGTACGTAACATATCTTTAACAAATTGAAACGTAGGTCCCCGAAGAGCTCCTACCTATTAAGTCCAAAACACTCGACTTTGCCAAAGAAATATGGGGGACGAAGAGAACATGCTCACCGCGATGCTCATTTCTAAGAAGAGTTGGATGCTTTGAAAGATGGAGTGGCTAGTCTTACCAGCTTACCTGAGCAAGCATTATGAAATGTCTCTAGCGAGTATCCTTCAAATAGACCTGCAACGGTTGCCCAAACACAAGCAATAAACCACCCTAAAGAGGTGATAGTAGAAAAGAGTTCAGAATTCTCAACAAAATTCAGCTTTAATATAAATGCCCACATTACTTGTTTTAAAAATTAACGAATTTACTAACTACTCTTTCTTTTTTCCTGAAATAGTTATTCCAATATATATTTTTGACCGCCCTTACTGAAAATCACATTGGCGATAATTTGTTTTACTTATTTATTTTTTCTTGTTTAATAATAATAACATGATATCTTCAAGGTTCAAATAATTATGAATTTAAATATATGTGATATAAAATTTATGGACTTTTTTTAATGTTTTTGCAGTCAATCCTTGATGATTGTTTTTGATATCGTTTGCAAGTTTGTTCAAGGATTCATTGTGGATTGGAGAATAAATTTATAATTATATTAAGACTTTAAGAATTAAAATTATCATATATTTTTATTAAAGAGTAGTTTTGAGATCTAATTGTAATTTTAATTATTTTATTAATAGGTTTAGTAGTGCTACCTATTCTCTATTAGTATATGTTGGTAAGAGATTCCTAAGATCTATATATATTAAAAAAAAATATTATAGACAACTTGAAAGGGTAAAGCTTAGAAAACTTGTTAGAAAATCTATAAATTAGCGAGGACTAAGACTACTCGAACATTCAATAATGACTAAAATATTTTTATTCAATTCAATTCCATTTTTATTTTAATTATACTGAAAATTACACTCATAATGTACTAATATTAGTATCCATGAAAATATATTTCCTTATAAATTTTTTGATATATTGAAATAAATCCAAAAATAGATTTAAAATTATCAAATTATAACAACAAAAAAAATCTAATAATAATAATAATAAGATTACGCTATTAAAATAAAAGATGAACATTTAAATAAAAAAATTAATTTCTTAACATCTTGAATTCTTTTCATTTCAAAAGGGAATCACATTCCTAATTTTGTTTCTAATATAATGTACTAGAATATGTAGGTTTTTCAAAGTTTGAGATATCATGACTTACCAAACGCAAGATTAAATCACTTTTTATAGGTAATCTTGAATGTCAATTCTCAAGATATGAATTGCCTTTTTAGAAGGTTTCAGGTTCAAATTCTTAACGAAGAGGGTTATCTTCATAACCGAAGGTACATTAATTAAACCTTCTTGCAAGGAAAAAAAAACATTAAGATTTTATTTTATTCATTCAGAACATCTATTAGCAAGGGGATCCTTTATTGCATCTATCATAGGTTTTAATATAGACCTCTGCTTTATATATAAAACATTAATTTATTATTGCATATTTCCTATCCTTCCTTTTTTTATTAATTACTTTATACAATATAGTTTCTTATAAATGCAATGTAAAAAACAACCCTGCAGGTTTAGAAGAAAACATTGAAACATATGATAAATTCTATGGAGCAACTATTTCAAGCAGAGTTATCAGTTTCGTTCCGTTTCGGTTGAAATGGCCGAAATGTTTTGTACCAGTTAAAAAAACAAGATAAAAGGCGTCGTTTTTACCTAGATTTAAATTCCGGTCCATTCTGGATTTTTTTTGCAAATACTGGCCGAAACATTTTGGTTCGTTTCGCCCATTCCGTTTCGGCCAAATAGTGTTTTTTTTAAATAATGAATAATTTTACAATATCAATCATATCTTTTAATCCAACCATTAGATTGAGATGAAATTTTACGATGAGTGTCTTGACATATTTATATATATTATGTTAAAATTTTAGAGCAATCAGATAATATAATAACCTTGTGAGATTAATGATGACATTCTCGTAATATTATACATGTTCATAATTTTGTTCAGAAATATCATTTTATTGTGTTTTTTTAGATTAAATTGCACAATTCTAAATAATTTTATTTTTGGATTTGAACTAATTTTTTTTTAATTAATATATTTAATTTTATATATATATATATATATACACACACACACACACATAAACAGTACAACCCCAAAACGACGCGCCAAAACGCTCTGAAACTGAAAAATTTGGTTTCAATTAAAAAAAGAAAGCTCCAACTTAAATGGAATTGACAACTTGAATTTCAAAAGAAATGAAAAATAATTAATCTGTGCAATCTTCCCTAAGAGGCGTGACATGATGGTAGAGAGCCTGGGATATGCACAGCAGGTCTCGAGTTTAAGTCAGGATGTGCACCCTTTATAAGAGTCTGAGATAGTTGAGGTTTTACTCGCTCAACTTGTAAAACCCTCAAATTATAATATCATGAAATCTCCCAACATTTCTTTACCAATGTCAAGTATTGGGTAATATGTCTAAAATTATGAGATTTTTTTTATTTTTTTAAAAAAAATTTGGCAGAGTTTCCCCTATTTTTTGTTGGTATCAAGTTATCGACAACACTTTTATTATATGTCATTACGACTTCCATCTTGATCCAATCATCCTGGATCACATTCCATTCATCAAACAATAACTCAATATTTATACTTATTAATATCTGCAAGTCTCATAATATCAATTAGTAAATCAACATAAATGTACTACCAAAACAACTCAAAAGATAAACAAATTCATCATTAAACGTAAGAAATGCTAACTAACTACATATAAGCCTTTAAACTACATAAATACAACATTAAGATTAAGAGTCATATTATATTTATAATAAATCTTATCTTATCATTTTGAAAATGATTTGGTTATACTAACAACTATACATACATATAATACATCCACTACATATTACACCTTCTACTTAATTTTTACAACACACAAGGATTTACACTCAAAGTAAAGACATGAATATTACATTCCAAAATAGTAATTCATAAAGAGGAGTATTCCTACATCTAATGATCTGCATCACCTCGCGGTGTACCTGTTTTAACAATAACAATATTAAGTATTTTACTCACTATATTATTCTAATATTAATTAATTACTCTTAACCTTTGAAATTTAATACTTCTACTTCAATCTAACTTAATCCCTTAATTTACATAATCTTTTCAAAATTTACAAATCCAGCTAACTCATCTTAATTACCAAATAAATCTAACACTTCCATATAATTACTCAGAAATTTGGTTTCCTTCCTCAGTCACCAATAGATCCAGTACTTCCATTTGAATTATCCATCATCCGGCTAACCTCTTTTGTAAGCCAATCAATCTAGTAATTCCATTTGAATTTCCCAGCATCCGGCTAACCTCTTTTATTAGCCAATCAATCCGATAATTCCATTTGAATTACCCAGCATCCGGCTAACCTCTTTTATTAGCCAAACAATCTGGTACTTCCATACGAATTACTCAGCATCCGGCTAACCTCTTTTATTAGCCAAACAATCCTGTAATTCTATTTGAATTACCCCATATCCAGCTAACCTCTTTTATTAGTCAATCAATCCGGTAATTCCATTTGAATTACCCAGCATCCGGCTAACCTCTTTTATTAGCCAATCAATCCAGTAATTCCATTTGAATTACCCAGCATTCGGCTAACCTCTTTGTTAATCAACAAAACCGGTAATTTCACATAATTTACCGGTAATTCACATAATCATAACTCAATTTATTCATTTGCTCCATTCGTTTAATATCAATTAAATGAGCAACATAGATTATTAGGGAAACTAAAAATTATAAAATAAGGTGACGAATCACCTACCTTCTGCTCGGGATGACCCAGCTCCTCCTGTCTGATAACCAGCTCCAGACACAACTCCTGAATCAATCAAGTGTCATTATATCATTAGTCCATCAATATTTTTCTTACGTGCCGAAACACAAAGCACGTAATATTTTTATTTTTAATTTGTTCTAATAAAAATTCATTCTCAAATATAACATCATTATTTTACATACAACCTCATATTTAACTCAAGTTACTTCTTTGCTTACTCTTTGTTCATAATTCCTCCATCAAATAATTCTTCTATTCTTTATACCCTCACATCATATTATTCATTTTATCTAAATACTATATTCAAACACAATCTAGACATCTTGTCTTCATATTTTCTTTTAACTAGTTTATTTCTCTTTTAATTTGAATTTACTTATTATTATTATTATTATTATTTTCTCAATTTAAATGCTATCTCTTCATTTAGTCTTTCTTACATTTTCAATTATCATGATTAAACATGGTTTGTTTCTAAACATTAACATCAAAACTCATTCTCTCACTTTTTCTTTCATTTGGCCAAATGTGGTGTTTCTTTTTCCTCCCCTAAATTTTTCTTCATTTTCTTGTTATTTCAACTTATTTTCATTCTATTCCACTTCAATTTCATCATTTTTCCTTCCCCTCCTAATTCCCCCAAATTCACATAAGAACCCTAAGTTCAAAAATCTAGGATTTAAGGGAAACTAAGGTAAAATTCCATGAAAATACTTCCCAACTTAATCATATTAGCTTAAGAACACATCTAAATCAAACATGAAATATAAACTTCTCATGCTTACTGTTGCTACCCAAATTTTGACTCTTTATTTTTCTGAAAATAAAAAAATAGATTTTTGTTCAAGGGGGCGAATTGAACGAATTGAGAGTTTAATGGTCGATTGAGGTTAAAATCGCGAAAATCAGGAGCCAAGGACCAGTTTAGAAAGTCGCGCAAAGCCAAGGTTGAGATTGAATTTTTGATGGGATTTAATTGCATAAAATAAAGTTTAAATCCAATTGGGTGCATTTAGAGATTTTTTAAAGGACCAAATCATATTTTTACCTTCTTTTGATTTTTTGAAATCTGCATTAAAAAAGAAACATACACTGTTCCGGCGTGTGTGCATTTGAATTTTCAGGCGCATTGATCACAGCAGATCAATCAAATTTTCTTCCTATTTCAATTTGATCTTCTTCCCATTTCGTCTCCGTCACAGCAAGGCAGATCAGTCAAATTTCCTTTCTAATAAATCGTGATCTCCTCCCTGTCTTCCTGATTCTCCTCTGATTTGCTCTCGATTTGATTAGCTTTCCATAACACTGCATGGCGACCCAACGGTTAAATCCTCTCTGCTATAAATAGCAGCACGGTGAAGAAGACAAGGGGGAGGAAGAAAAAAGAGAGAAAGAAAAGAAAAAAAAGAAAAAAGAGGAGAAGAGGGAAGGAAAACAGAGAGGAGATTTTACGTGGAAAATACAAAAAAAACGCGCAGAAATAGAAATTTGCAAGGTCATCGTCTTCCTGCCTTCCCCTGCATTTTTTTTCTCATTTTTCTCTGCCTCCCTCTCTCTAAAACCAGACCACCATTCTCTCTCTCCTTCTCGGTCCAACGACTCCGGCAACCAATCCCGGCCACCTCACCCCACTCCATCGCCACATACCCTCACTGCCTCTCCAGAAAACCAGATAGCATATCGAGCAAGAATTTGGCAGAATAGGCCCTCCATCTGCAACGTGACAGCCAGCCTTCCGACGCATTTTCCGGCCACCACAGGCCACCATCTCCGACGCCACCACGACCAAAAGAACCACCTCGAAATCCTCTACCCAAAGGTGTTAACAGGTAAGCATTTCATCACACTCGAAAATTTGGTAAAGCACTGTTCATCGTCCCTGTGTTGCATGCGGGGAGTGAATTAATTCACTCCCCGCGTGGGCTTGGCGGGCCGGGCCTTATGCCCGGCCTGGCCCTGAAGGGCTTCCAGCGTCTGTGCTGGAAGCCCAGTCCAGATGGGTCTGGGCTGCCAGCCATCTGGGCTAGCAGCCCAGCCCGATTTTTAGAGAGTGGGCTGGCAGCCCAGTAAATGGGCTCACAGCCAGCCCACCCTAAAAATATATAATAATAAAATAATAAAAAATAAAAATACAATTTTTTCGAAAATATTTTATTAAAGAAAAAATGTGTTGTTTTCTTGCATAAGGCCAATACACTAGCATATTTTAAAAAATTGTTTTTCTTTGAAAAATATATATTATCTTGGGTTTTGAAGAGAAAATGAGTTTTAGCATGGATTTCACAAAGAAAAAATCATTTCTTGCATTTTGAGATTTTACAACAAGTTTGTAAAATCCAAAGGGTATTGGCCAATATTCAAAAAAATATAAAAATCTTATTTTTTTTGGGAAATATATTATTCACTGTTGGTATTTGGGTAAATAAATCCTAAAGGGGTTAATATCCAAAATATTCGACGGGAATGATATACTGTTATTCACTGTTGGTATTTGGGTAAATAAATCCTAAAGGGGTTAATATCCAAAATATTCGACGGGAATGATATGCTGTTATTCACTGTTGGTATTTGGGTAAATAAATCCTAAAGGGGTTAATATCCAAAATATTCGACGGGAATGATATGCTGTTATTCACTGTTGGTATTTGGATAAATAAGTCCTAAGGGGTTAATATCCAAAATATTCGACGGGAATGATATGCTGTTATTCACTGTTGGTATTTGGGTAAATAAATCCTAAGGGGTTAATATCCAAAATATTCGGCGGAATAATATCCCATTTGCCATTTATTTTACATATTGTTTTGACAGATCAAATCATAAACAAGTCAAACGTCAAGCAGCTTACCTTAGGTAGGGCGTACTAGGGGTGCTAAAACCTTCCCTTTACGCAACCAGTCCCTTACCCTAGAATCTCTGAAAGACCAGTTTTAGGTTTCCTAGTAACCATAATACTAGGTGGCGACTCCCCTTTTCAGATAGAGAACCCCCCCGACATTTAATCCTCCGCTCACGAGGAAGAGTCGCCACGATGCCGCATTACTAAAAATCATTTTTGGGGTGCGACAGAATGGCGACTCCGCTGGGGATTTGGACTAGGCTTGATAGTTTTGTTTGTTTATGATATGTTATTGTTTTTCATATTGCCATGGATGGTTTATATTTTTTTTTTTAAGGCTTTAGCATGGATCTTTCCATCCTGTCATCATAATATGCTTTGTCATGCATCACTTTTATTATTTTGTGAGCACACACTAAACTTTAAGTTAAGTGGGGGACTAGCAGCTTACCTATGACTTGAGTCAAGGTTGAAGTTTGTGTAAACCCCAACTCTTCGCTGAGTGTTTAGACAGGTAGTGATTGGTATACGTGTCATCCCACTATCTGCTAAACCCCTATATCGCCTTTACGAGGGTGATCACTGGGACAGCAAGAGACCCTCTTTAGAGACCAAGTAGTAAAGTTATCCTATGTTTCACGTAAAGGAACTAGAACCAATCATTAGAGTGTATGCTCCCTTCATTCTGTTTTGCATTAAGGCAAACTCTTCTCGAGGCATTTTGAATTCGAGAATTTTGGGTGACACGGTAGTCATCGCTTAGGAAATTTGCATTGCAGGATTTAAGCAAAAATCTAATTTTTATCTATCATACAATTGCTACAATTAGGAGTCACTTCCTTGAAAGGCAAGTCTGTCAAAAAAAAAAATAGCATGCATATACATTTTCAACATGCATTCCCATAATTTTTGTTTATCATGCAATTGTTATGATCACGTGTCCCTCCTAGAAGGTCGAGTCTGTAAAAAAAAAACATGCATATACATTTCAACATGCATTCTCACAGTTTTTGTTAGCGTGCAGTCGTTACGACCACGTGTCGCTCTTTAAAGGGCAAGTTTGTCAAAAAAAAAACTAAAAAAACCAAAAACATGCATATACATTTCAACATGCATTCCCACAGTTTTGAAATAGGGGTCCCTAAATTTGTCATCCTCCAAAGGGTCAAGAGTCATGGACATTTGACATTGCTGAGAAGAACTGATATCGACATAGAGCCATCATTCATGTTTCTTCTGCAACTCAACAATAAAGTTCTCTGCTCTCTAGTGAAATCAGGTGGGACATATGCCCAGATATTCTGCAAAGTGTTAATGCAATCATCAATGGGGATTGTGGAAAATTCGGGTTTTCATTTGAGGGAGTGCGAGTAGTCCATTTTCAGAAAGCAAGCATCAGTCAAAGAAGTTGTGGGGAGTGCGAGTAGTCCATTTTCAGAAAGAAAGCATCAGTCAAAGAAGTTGTCAGACCGTTTAAGTATCAATTGATTTCTCTCCTGATCATGTGGAGTTTTTGCGGCACTGTCAATCGAGGAGTTTATGTCGCCACGCATATTAGACCATGTTATTCTGCGAGCAAAGATAAAATATCCCGAGTGTGGAAACATCATATGGGATTGTCGAATCTATTTCGATGTTTGGGAAGTCAAAGCATGTGCACTGCAAGATTACATTTCTAGAAGAAGTGAATTTGCCGCAAAAAGAGTCTTTTCGTCATATGATGAATTTTTTTATGATTTGCGCACTTTGGTGTTTTGACAAGAGTGCTTCCAAGCTTAATTCACTTTTTATGTCTAATGAAGAGCGCGGTGAAGCGCATATAAAAATTGCCTTCTTTTTGCGACATAATCCAGATGAGGGAGCTGAATAGTTGCAAGAATTTCAGTAATCAAGTATGAAAGTTAACCATCAAAAGGCAAGTCAAGTTTTGTGGAGGAGGTTATCAGCAGCGGTCCCAGCAATAAATCATCGCGAGCATATGCAAGATCAATGAGCAGCGACAACACAGAAATGATTGTTTGAGAAGTCTGAGAAAAATATCGCACAGTCAATATTTGTCTTATAGAATCCCATCGGCTATCACTTTGTTTTGGGGTTTAAATCATCAGTTCATTGAATCATGTGTTTTCCTTGTCTTTTTGTTGTTTTGAAATCAAGAGATGTTTGACATTCTTATTTTTGACAAAATATTTTGATCAAACTCCAACATGCATAATTTAAAGTTTATCATTTTTGAAAATTAGATGTATTTTGATTGCATAATTGACCCAACTTTTGTGAAAAGACATGATGACCAATACCAGGTGACCAAACAATTTTTTTGAGCCCATACACTGAGTTTTTGAACTACATCATAGAACTAAGCTTTATTGGTATGCATATTGACATGTAATGGATTCGGTAGTTATGGACCCGCAAATCATGACTCTTGCACGTCCAAATCATTACATTGGACGAGGTCAAAATTTATCAGTTAAAACCAACTTTGCTTGAAATGACAAAAGGTCATCTTTGTTTATTTCCTTCACTATTCTTGAAATATTTATCCCTTGTTAACCCCAATTTGAGCCTGATATTATATTTCTTTGAAAACACCCGACATGGATCACACCCTCACACTGGGGGCAAATACAGTAGGGGCAAATAAGAGATTTGTAGTTTGAGGATACAGTGACAACATTAGAATCAACAGAAAGGGGGGTGTTCAAGAATGAAAACCCAACATTGGGAACTATCAAATGGAGATAGGATATGACACAACCAAGAGTCAATACTAAGGACAAGTTCAAAAAAAAAAAAAGAGAATATTGAACTATACCATGTTCGTTGGTATCTGTGGTCAAACCTCACGTGGGAAGAAATGTTATTAAGATTATCGAGTCTTCAAGATAAGTTATCCATCAAATAAGGATCTTGCAGAATTGTTTTGTTAGACTATATTGAGTGCAACAAACGATGGGATGACATTAGATGACAAATGATGATTCGAGTTTTAGTATTCCCTTTTAAGTTTGAAATTTTCGATGAAAGGAATGACATGGTTGTAGAGATTCTTAGAGTATTGGTTGATTGATAGAAAATAACGTTAAGATAATTAACGTATTTTGATGTGTTCTCTTCTACAAAGACAACAAGAGAAAAGGAGTTAACGACTAGATGATGGTGATCCTAGGTCTTTGAAATCCTTAAACACCTTTTTGAGCCTATGAATATCCCTTTCTTTTATAGCCAAGAACCATAGCCTCATTACATGCTTGTAAAAGTCCTTCTTGATCAAGCAAACAATTTTAACTGATAAGTGACGCTCTCCAAATTTGCTAGAGTTTTTCCATAAAGGTTATAATCTCATGAAAAAGTTGCAAGTTGTTATGCATGTTCATAAAGTAAGTACTGAAAAATAAGACAAATTTTCAACTGAGCCTCATATTTTTACTCGACACTCTAAATTGTTTTGAAAACCGTAAATTGTCACTCCCTCAGAGGACATACCCCAAAATCTGAGATTAGAATTGAAACACAAAAAACCCATAAAAAGACGATTTCAATCTCGTAATGGGTCAATTACTATTTGCAAAATACAAGACATTACATATTTGCATACATTGAATATCATGTATTGGATATTTGACCAAATGAATTTGATTTTCAATAAATGACATCTCTTTGATTTTATTACAAGGATTAGACTTTGGATGCACATGATTTTTTAAATTGGTGACGTAAAAAGATTTACAAACAAAGAAGACAGTGACTGGGTTTTGCAGAATCCTTGATATTGACAATTCTTGATTTGAAAGCCCAGCAGTCAGAGGCAGAATGTGAATCTTGATAGGAACGCAAATAATTTCACATCAGCCTGGGGGCAAGGAAGCACAAGTAAATGATGATTTAGTGAAATTCACCAATAAGCACCAACAGGTCAACTCAAGGCAGAATTGTTTAGTAGAGAATGATGGTGTAACAAGCTCCAACAACGGTTGAGATTAGCATTGTATTTGAAGGGCAGCTTCAAATTTTTGGAATATCGGCTTACTCGCAGATTTGTTTGTCTCTAAAGATATGGTCGCATGGGGCCATTTTGATAAATGTGGAAGAGTATGCACACCAAGATTGATTGAGGAATAATTTGCTTTGAAGCCAGTCGACTCAAGGTTCAGTTCACCGCATGAATATGGGAGACAGAAAGAACCTCGTTAATGACAACATCATAATTCTTTGCATAGACTAAGAAGAATTTGCTTAGAAGAAATTGAGTCTACGACGAAGAGTTTCAGATTGCATGGCTGAACAGTTGCCGCAAATCAAGGTGCAATTCATTGCATGAATGCGGGTGATGATAACATTACATCTCTTCTCATGAGCTGAGAGGAATTTATTATGGATAACATTGAGCATGCAATGATGAGGTTTAGATGCATTTCTAGATGACTTGACAGTCTATCGCATGAATGTTGATGATGACATATGCTAGAAGAAATATGATTCAATTGATGAAAAAACTCCATGATTGATCGACAACCGAAGATGAGGTCAGCACTAGCAAGCCTTGCAATGATTGTTAGCAGAACACCCGCAAACCAAAGAGCTGTTGACTTGTTACACTCTTTCACGATGAATCAAGCAACACTACACTTGGGGGCAAGGTCAGACTTGATAAACAATGAGAGCAGAGATCATCGTAGATGGCCCAGAATAAGCAATGTGCTTAAGTTCCGTGGATGAATGCCAACAAAGCTTTGGAGATTAGACAAAGACATCTTATAACAATGAAGCATCAAAGAAAGGGGACCTATATTTCTCAGCTAAGTATACATGCATCATCATGCATTGCATCCCCATCTACTCCGGGTAGGTCACCCGTCATAATCAGACCCGGGTAAGTCATCCATCACTATCGAGACTCTACTAACTCGGGCAGGTCACTCGTCATAATCAGACCCGGGTAAGTCATCCGTCACTATCGAGACTCTTCTAACTCGGGCAGGTCACCCGTCATAATCAGACCCGGGTAAGTCATCCGTCACTATCGAGACTCTACTAACTCAGGCAGGTCACGCGTCATAATCAGACCCGGGTAAGTCATCCGTCACTATCGAGACTCCACTAACCCGGGCAGGTCACCCGTCATAATCAGACCCGGCTAAGTCATCCGTCACTATCGAGACTCCACTAACCCGGGCAGGTCACCCGTCATAATCAGACCCGGCTAAGTCATCCGTCACTATCGAGACTCCATTAACCCGGGCAGGTCACCCGTCATAATCAGACCCGGCTAAGTCATCCATCACTATTGAGACTCCACTAACCCGGGCAGGTCACCCGTCATAATCAGACCCGGGTAAGTCATTCGTCACTATCGAGACTCTACTAACCCGGGCAGGTCACCCGTCATAATCAGACCCGGGTAAGTCATCCGTCACTATCGAGACTCTTCTAACCCGGGCAGGTCACCCGTCATAATCAGACCCGGGTAAGTCATCCGTCACTATCGAGACTCCACTAACCCGGGCAGGTCACCCGTCATAATCAGACCCGGGTAAGTCATCCGTCACTATCGAGACTCCACTAACCCGGGCAGGTCACCCGTCATAATCAGACCCGGGTAAGTCATCCGTCACTATCGAGACTCTACTAACCCGGGCAGGTCACCCGTCATAATCAGACCCGGGTAAGTCATCCGTCACTATCGAGACTCTTCTAACCCGTCATCCGTCACTATCGAGACTCTACTAACCCGGGCAGGTCACCCGTCATAATCAGACCCGGGTAAGTCATCCGTCACTATCGAGACTCTTCTAACCCGGGCAGGTCACCCGTCATAATCAGACCCGGGTAAGTCATCCGTCACTATCGAGACTCCACTAACCCGGGCAGGTCACCCGTCATAATCAGACCCGGCTAAGTCATCCGTCACTATCGAGACTATTCTAATCCGGTCAGGTCACCCGTCATAATCAGACCCAGGTAAGTCATCTGTCACTATCGAGACTCTACTAACCCGGGCAGTTCACCCGTCATAATCAGACCCGGGTAAGTCATCCGTCACTATCGAGACCCTCCTAAATATCCTTTTTTATCTGGATAGGTCACCCATCACAACGAGACCCCATATCCACCATTCTGTTTTTCTTTACAACACTTACTATTTAAAGTCTTTTACAAGACTTTAGTCGTAAGCATTGTAAAGAGGGGGCATCTGTTGCTACCCAAATTTTGACTCTTTATTTTTCTGAAAATAAAAAAATAGATTTTTGTTCAAGGGGGCGAATTGAACGAATTGAGAGTTTAATGGTCGAATGAGGTTAAAATCGCGAAAATCAGGAGCCAAGGACCAGTTTAGAAAGTCGCGCAAAGCCAAGGTTGAGATTGAATTTTTGATGGGATTTAATTGCATAAAATAAAGTTTAAATCCAATTGGGTGCATTTAGAGATTTTTTAAAGGACCAAATCATATTTTTACCTTCTTTTGATTTTTTGAAATCTGCATTAAAAAAGAAACATACACTGTTCCGGCGTGTGTGCATTTGAATTTTCAGGCGCATTGATCACAGCAGATCAATCAAATTTTCTTCCTATTTCAATTTGATCTTCTTCCCATTTCGTCTCCGTCACAGCAAGGCAGATCAGTCAAATTTCCTTTCTAATAAATCGTGATCTCCTCCCTGTCTTCCTGATTCTCCTCTGATTTGCTCTCGATTTGATTAGCTTTCCATAACACTGCATGGCGACCCAACGGTTAAATCCTCTCTGCTATAAATAGCAGCACGGTGAAGAAGACAAGGGGGAGGAAGAAAAAAGAGAGAAAGAAAAGAAAAAAAAGAAAAAAGAGGAGAAGAGGGAAGGAAAACAGAGAGGAGATTTTACGTGGAAAATACAAAAAAAACGCGCAGAAATAGAAATTTGCAAGGTCATCGTCTTCCTGCCTTCCCCTGCATTTTTTTTCTCATTTTTCTCTGCCTCCCTCTCTCTAAAACCAGACCACCATTCTCTCTCTCCTTCTCGGTCCAACGACTCCGGCAACCAATCCCGGCCACCTCACCCCACTCCATCGCCACATACCCTCACTGCCTCTCCAGAAAACCAGATAGCATATCGAGCAAGAATTTGGCAGAATAGGCCCTCCATCTGCAACGTGACAGCCAGCCTTCCGACGCATTTTCCGGCCACCACAGGCCACCATCTCCGACGCCACCACGACCAAAAGAACCACCTCGAAATCCTCTACCCAAAGGTGTTAACAGGTAAGCATTTCATCACACTCGAAAATTTGGTAAAGCACTGTTCATCGTCCCTGTGTTGCATGCGGGGAGTGAATTAATTCACTCCCCGCGTGGGCTTGGCGGGCCGGGCCTTATGCCCGGCCTGGCCCTGAAGGGCTTCCAGCGTCTGTGCTGGAAGCCCAGTCCAGATGGGTCTGGGCTGCCAGCCATCTGGGCTAGCAGCCCAGCCCGATTTTTAGAGAGTGGGCTGGCAGCCCAGTAAATGGGCTCACAGCCAGCCCACCCTAAAAATATATAATAATAAAATAATAAAAAATAAAAATACAATTTTTTCGAAAATATTTTATTAAAGAAAAAATGTGTTGTTTTCTTGCATAAGGCCAATACACTAGCATATTTTAAAAAATTGTTTTTCTTTGAAAAATATATATTATCTTGGGTTTTGAAGAGAAAATGAGTTTTAGCATGGATTTCACAAAGAAAAAATCATTTCTTGCATTTTGAGATTTTACAACAAGTTTGTAAAATCCAAAGGGTATTGGCCAATATTCAAAAAAATATAAAAATCTTATTTTTTTTGGGAAATATATTATTCACTGTTGGTATTTGGGTAAATAAATCCTAAATGGGTTAATATCCAAAATATTCGACGGGAATGATATACTGTTATTCACTGTTGGTATTTGGGTAAATAAATCCTAAAGGGGTTAATATCCAAAATATTCGACGGGAATGATATGCTGTTATTCACTGTTGGTATTTGGGTAAATAAATCCTAAAGGGGTTAATATCCAAAATATTCGACGGGAATGATATGCTGTTATTCACTGTTAGTATTTGGATAAATAAGTCCTAAGGGGTTAATATCCAAAATATTCGACGGGAATGATATGCTGTTATTCACTGTTGGTATTTGGGTAAATAAATCCTAAGGGGTTAATATCCAAAATATTCGGCGGAATAATATCCCATTTGCCATTTATTTTACATATTGTTTTGACAGATCAAATCATAAACAAGTCAAACGTCAAGCAGCTTACCTTAGGTAGGGCGTACTAGGGGTGCTAAAACCTTCCCTTTACGCAACCAGTCCCTTACCCTAGAATCTCTGAAAGACCAGTTTTAGGTTTCCTAGTAACCATAATACTAGGTGACGACTCCCCTTTTCAGATAGAGAACCCCCCCGACATTTAATCCTCCGCTCACGAGGAAGAGTCGCCACGATGCCGCATTACTAAAAATCATTTTTGGGGTGCGACACTTACCTATTGCTTTTCTTCCAATTTCTCATCTCTTCCAAAGTTAGTTGAATTCCCCTTCTCAAATCCTCCTTCCTTCACTTGCTTTAGTGTTTTATAGGTTGAACTTGCAAGCTTATAAAGGTATCTTCTCAATTTTCTTATTGTTTTTCCTTACTTTTCTCTCACGTTATGCTCTGTTTCTCTTTTCACCTTTTTATTTTTGCCCATTCGGCAGTTAATAGAAGAGAAGGAGAGCTTATATGTTTTGTTTTCAATGAAAAATTATTATTATACCCTTAATGAATTTTTTTTTGTTTTACATAAAACTAGTCAATTTATGATTTTTGGCCCGGAGGTTTTACACATCTAAACCACAAAATGCACTTTTAGGAAGGTGGAGTTTCCTCGCATTCAAAATTTTTTTTGTGCAATCTTGAACTTCAAGCTATAATTTTGATCAAACCAGAAAAAAACATGAATTTTTTTCCCTTTGATTACAAGAATGGAATAATAAAACAAGCATAACATTTCATTTTACATAAACGTTGTTGTTGATTTGTTTTCTATATCATAACAATAAAACGATCACATCATTTCATATTCATGTAAATACTTGTAATCAATTATGAATCTCTCTAATTAAGAAAATTAAAAAATCTACATAAAATTACTACTTATGATTTATCATGATATAATCTAATGTATATTGATTAAAGAAACATTAGTGGTATCTTATATCCATTTTACTAATGTATATTGATATAATGAATTAATTATTAGCGCAAGTTCTGCAATTTAATCTTGATGTCCTGCATTCATCGCATATTTAATTCGAATTGGACCGATTTTATAATAACTCTTTAATAGGCATGACGCATCCCTGACGGTGCTCAAATATTATAAAAATATGTTTTCATCTAGACAGAAAAAAGAAATCCGTACCCTTATGGCCAGCAAGAGTTGAATCCACGTAATGCTCACGCTAACCTAGAAAAACCCTGCTGGATTTGCATGGAAAAAGATGAGAAGTTTGCACCCTTTCAAAAAAAAAATTTAATACCAGAATAAATTATTTTACCGGAAAAACATAATTTATGAATTCATGAAGTGAGGAAAACCCTAATTATTCTAAGCTCTTAAGAACAGAAGTGACTCGTGTCACCAGGACGCACCCCTCGAACCTTGCAAGAGCAAGGCCGTTGCCGCCTGGAGACACCCTTTCAAATCATGAGGTTGAATTTTACACTCACATTGATTCCTCGATTAGGTTGACTGATTTGCTTCCTGGTCAAAACATTCAGCATATAAATTTTCAAGCACATTGTATTACATATCTAATTAATAGATTATATTTAAAGTGGAAATACAGAGTGTGGCCATACAGAGCCAAAAGTGAAAAGGAAAATCTTAAATATGCACATGATAACTCTCAGAAAATGTGCCCTTATACACAAACATCCGATCGACTCCTGCGGACTGCTTATCTTGGCCGGTGTTGAAGCCAAAGCTGTTGTTTTATTTACATTATTTTGCTTTCTGGGAGCTTTCCAATGGGAATCCACTAACTGGCCATCACGCTGTTTCATCGAGCTAAATGAATATATATATATATATATATTCGATTTGAAAGGAAAAGAAAATAAAAAGAGTTTATGAAAATCTAAGCTAGAAGATGACTAAATTGGTGTTCACTGCTCAGACTTATTCTCAGTAATTGTGTTGCGAGCTGATGATATTACCTTATATAAGTTCATATCATTACACTCAGTTGGGCTCCAGAGAAATTTGTTTATCAATTCAACCCTAATATATATAAAATTCTAAATTATGTGCATCCAAATCCGTACTTTAATATAAAACAAATAAATGGCCCGATTATCTCTAACAATTTTTGAAGATCTAAGCACTCACCTCTTTCAATTCTCTGAGTAATCAAATAGATAATGCGCTTTTCAATCATACCATTTTTATTTTTTATTTGAGTGTGTTTTTCAACACTCAATCAATATTTACACTCAGTTGGGATCCCAAGAAATTTGTTCATCAATTCATCCCAAATGTATCTAAAATTCTAAATTATGAGCATCCAAATCCGTACTTTAATGTTTTCAGTTAAATTAGTTTATAAAACAAAGAAATGCCCCATTTATCTCAAACAATTTATAATAAATATATTTTTATATGTGAAACACTCAATTGAGAATTTTTTGTAGAATGGATTCTAATAGAGAAAGATCTTTCAGGTTCCAAATTAAAAATGTTTTATAATTTCGTGGGTTATACGAAGTTATATGATCTAATAATAATTGTTGGTGCATCTCTTTTTCATTGTTAATGTCTTACAAGGATTTTTTTATACATCTTTCTTAGCTTTAGGACAGGTTATGTGCTAATTTTTTTTCTTCTTTTTTTTCAGCTTCTAAACAACAAGGCAATTTATAGCCTCTGAGTTAGCTACACGAACCTAGTATACTGAACTTCGCAAATTTCTTCTTACTACGGGTTTTTAAAATTCAAATGCTGATACTTCTGCATTCATTTTCAAGATTCATGATCATCTTTTATGTCTTTTAGTTTCCTCTGCACAGCAGGTCTCGAGTTCGAGTCATTACATGTATTTTTTGTAATAGTCTGGAACAATCAGAATTTTATTTATTCACCTGGATTTATAAAATACACTTTTCAGAAGACATGGTTTTCTCGAATAAAAAAAAAAATCTTTTAGTTCACTTTATAAACGATACTTTATTGCTTGTTCCTCTACCAAGACCAATTATCAATTGGTCATGAAAACTTTTGACGAGCTAAACTCGGTGTGTTCTCTCTTCGCTGAACTCGACGTGTCTCTCTCCCCTTTACTTATGATTTATTGTGATGGTGTAAGAGCCACTAATATTTGTTCCAACCCATTTTTACATTTCAGGATGAAGCACGTGGCTATGAAATGCACTTTATTCATATTAATGGATGATATCCTAAAGTCTAAAGAGCATTGGCAAGTCGTTTTTCAAGGAATAACTAAACCACCATTTCAAATAAAAATAACTAATATGTAAAAAATAAAAATAGAGGGAATGTTTGTACAAAAATAATGATATTTTTAAATTGATTGATTGATCAATCTTGTAAATCATTCTTTATAAATAAAACTCCAAGGATATTTGGGATTTGATGAAAACAAAAGCAACTAGAGCAAAGATAGAGGTAAGAACTTTAAGTTTTTCATACATAATACAGAGTTTTTAGGATGAATATGGGATAGTTAGTCACACATTGTTTTTCAGGAATGTTGGAAATCATTAAATGGTGTGAATCGATTAGATACAATAAAAGATATCACCATCATTGAGAAAATTCTTTGATGGTTGATGCCAAAATTTAATTTTGTGATGTGTTGAATATAAGAATCTAAGGATATAAATAAACTTTATATTGATGAATTGCAAAGTTATTTGTTAATTCATGAACAAGAGATGAATTGACAAGATAAAGAGGATAATGACGAGATAAAAAGAAGCAGGCTTTACAAGTTTCATATAATAATGAATTTTCTACCTTAAATAAAGGTGATTAAAGAAGATGAAGGAGTGCAAGAAATAATAATGGTAGATTTAAAATAATTTTTTTTATAGATAATCATGTTTTAATTCTTAAAAATAGGGATAACATATGACAATAATCATTGAACTTCTTACAAGCCAAAGTTAATAGATAAATATAAAGTTAAATGCTTTAGGTGCTATAGGTATGGACATTAAAAAATAGAATATCAAACTAATTTGAATAAGAATGGTGGTAGAAAATCTAATTTTGCAAAAAAGAAATATGAAACATCTTTATTAATGACTTGTTATTTGAATAAAAAAACATAAAAGATTATGGTACCTAGAAAAGTTAGTTTTCCTCAGGGTGAGGAGTTTAAAGTTTCTATTACAGAAAAAGAAATTGTGTAAATTCAAACCAAAATAGTATTGTCAATACTATCTTTGATGTTTTCTTTGTTCCAAAACTATAACTAAATATACTTTATATTTTTCATCTTCAAGAAAAAGGATATGAAGCTCATAAGAATAGAATTATTGGATAATTCAAAGAAAATTAAAGTAAAGGATGTAGTTATTTTATGAGGTAGGATGTTTTTTGGCGAGTTAAATAAGACCTTAAATATGAAGTAAGGAAAACAAATGTAAGCATGGACTGATATAGAAAGTTTATGACAATACATGAAAATACCATTAATTAAAGTAAGTAATGTAAGGATCTAGTTTGTATTATTTATGATTAACATGGCTTTAATTATTTGTTGAAATGAAAAATAAAGATTCATCTAACCATTTATTCATTGTTGGAAATTCATTATCATGATGTGACCACACATATAAGACAAAAAGCATTCAGAGCATAAAATGATTTCTTTTGATATGGAAATTAACTTAAAATGTATGATGTTTATAATATTGTTATGAGATTTTATTATTGGGCTTTAATATATCATAAATTTTCCTTTTTTTTATTTTCCATGAGTTAAATTGCATTGGTTAACATATTTCATTATCATATTGCGTATGCATGAAAAAAATACAAAATGTTAGAATTTTGAGATTATATGTAATATAATCTTGTTATATGTTGACATTGAATAGCATTCAAGACATTTGGACATGTTATGGTTATGATGGACTCATTAATGGGTTGATGTATTTTCAATAACTTGGTTACTCGTGCGCTTGGCGGGCCAGGCCTTGTGCCCGGCCTGGCCCTGAAGAAGGCCCAGCCCGGATGGGTCTGGGCTGCCAGCCATCTGGGTAGCAGCCTAGCCAGAAGGCAAGGTGGGTTGGGCTGTCAGCCTAGCTCGAATTTAGGTGAGCTGACAGCCAACCCACCGAAAAAGAGAAAATAAAAAAAAAATACAAATTTTCCAAAAATATTTTTATTAAAGAAAAAATGTGTTGTTTTCTTGCATACGGCCAATACACTAGCATATTTTAAAAATTGTTTTTTTTCTTTTAAAAAAAATATATTATCTTGGGTTTTGAAGAGTAAATGAGTTTTAGCGTGGATTTTGCAAAGCAAAAAATCATTTCTTGTATTTTGAGATTTTACAACATGTTTGTAAAATCCAAAGGGTATTGGCCAATATTTCAAAAAATATAAAAATTATTTTTTGGAATTTATTATTCACTGACAGTATTTGGATAAATAAATTCTAAGGGTTTAATATCTGAAATATTCGGCCCGAATGATATTATTATTCATTGTCGGTATTTGGATAAATAAATCCTAAGGGATTAATATCCAAAATATTCGGCGGAAATGATAATTTATTATTCACTATCGATATTTGGATAAATAAATTCTAATGGTTTAATATCCAAAATATTCGAAGGGAATGATATTATTATTCACTGTCGGTATTTGGATAAATAAATCCTAAGGGATTAATATCCAAAATATTCGGCGGGAATGATAATTTATTATTCACTATCGGTATTTTGATAAATAAATCCTAAGGGGTTAATATCTAAAATATTCGGTGGGAATGATATATTATTATTCACTGTTGGTATTTGGATAAATAAATCCTAAAGGGGTTGATATCCAAAATATTCGGCGGGAATGATATCCCATTCGTCATCTAACCAACATTGTTTTGAAAGGTCAAAGCCATAGCAAATCATAAACAAACCAAAACGTCAAGCAGCTTACCTTAGGTAGGGCGTACTAGGGGTGTTAAAATCTTCCCTTTACGCAACCAGTCCCTTACCCTAGAATCTCTGAAAGACCAGTTTTAGGTTTTCTAGTAACCATAATACTAGGTGGCGACTCCCCATTATTTTACGAAAATAAAGAACCCCTTCGATATTTAATCCCCCGCTCACGGGGAAGAGTCGTCACGACGCCGCGCTCATTTTTTTGGGGTGCGACAACCACCAATCACTCTCTCTCTCTTCCTCGGTGCCAACAAAACCAAGTCGGCGACTCCCTCTCTATCACAACATCTCTCTCTGTCTCTCTCTCCCCTACACTGTCATATGCAAAATAGTGTCATGACTGGGCTCAGCTTTGTGTCCACCTGGCCACCTAGAATGGCAGGGCTGACTGGCCCACCTGGGCTGGAAGCCTAGCTCGGGAGGAGTGTGGACTGCCAACCCATCATGGTTGGGCAATCTAGCCCTAAAATGATGGGCCTCTCGACCTATCAGGGCTGGACAGTTAACCCACACAAAAAATTAAAAAAAAAAATTAAAAAAAAAATACAAAATACAAATCTACATAAATAAAAAATATTTTTTTAAAAAAATATATAAATAAAAAATATATTGTTTTCTTGTATACGACCGAATTACAAGGTTTTTTCAAGCATATTTTTCAAAAAAAATATATAATATATTTCTCATGTTTTGGGAAAAAAATTGGATATCGTAACTGGTTTACGATTTTCCATTAGAATTTGAACAAAATATTAAAAAAACATAAGAAAATATAAGAGTTTGCTTATTTGGAAGTGATTTACATGAAAAGGAGAAAAACTTAATGTGATTTAGCACTAAAAAATTATCCCATGGCATATTATAGCCTATGTTGTCTAAAAATCACATCTAAATCACTTGGGATGAAATCTCTTAGCATTACCAATAAGGGATGAAGAAGTAATGCCTTTATTAATATCAAGTGTGTTTTTGGTAAAAAAGAGCTTCCAAATGTTCAATTTATTTTTCACAAATTTTGATTTATTTGAAGGTTTATTAGATGGTGAGCTACATATATATCCTTGTTGTAATTATTCCTAATTAATACTTGCATTAAGGTACTTTATGATTTTATTTTTCTTTTATATTTACAGATTCGTAGATATATGCTCAACTAGTCTACAGTTTATAGGTGATGTTAGATCTAGAATTTCATAGCATATATAAATTATATTCAAGTCGAATTATCAAGAACGCATAAACAATAAAACGAAAGCGTACCTGAATCTATATCTGGAAGTCGCTATCTAGAGTCGTACTAATGGTCTTCCAGATTAACACGTTCACCTTAGAGAGCCCTTTGATTCTCTCTACCTTAACCTTATTTTCTCTTTGATAATGGGATGTCAGTGTGAGAATGAAATAACACGTGTAATCTGGGGACCATGACCCTATATATAAGTAACCGGGTACCTTTTGGTATTCATGCCTTTTGGCATTCCCACCCTTTGTTATTCCTATTTTATTCCATCACTAAAATAGAAATAACCCTTTAATCTTTATACATTAAAGGTCCACACCCTATTAGATACACCAAAACCCAATTGCCTAAAAACACTTAGCAGATCATTTTTAATTAGGCTTTATCTTATTTGACAATCCACAAATATATAATTATTCTCATATAAGCGCAATATTGAATTAATGATCCATCAGGTGATACTCCTGAAAGTTTATTTCCTTAAACAGATGCTTGGTCAATCAGTTGGTTCGCATAGACTATATAATTTTAAATTATGAAAAAATATATAGGGCTTGAATCCAGGACCAAATCTTTACCAATTTATGCTTTCTTTTGCATTTAAGCTTGATAGTAGTGAGTCTCGTATGTTCATGCAGTTTTTTAAGTTGCGACTGGACAATAACTATAGCCACTAATCTGGATTAAGAGAAGAGAGCTTAGCCATTAGAGAAATAAAGTCAGTATTGGAGAAAAAGTTTTTTATTATTACTATTTTTATTTGAGGAAACCACCCCATCTGGAAAGCGTATTTTATGGGCCTAGGTGAGTGAATAAAATCCTGGTTGTCCCAGGCTCTTACAAGAAGTGCATGCCTTAACTCAAACTCGAGACCTGCTATGCAGATCTCCAACCTTTTACCACCACGTGACACCCTTTGAGGACGGAAAAAAAAAGTTTTTGTTTCCTACACTCTAACTCATGTATTTATGGGATTTGAACATCATTAGGGTTCATGCATCTAATTTCGCAAGGTTTTTAAAGTTTTTTCACAAAAAAGGGAGAGATAAGGTATACTCCATGAATGGTTTGCCATTTTTGTTCTAATCTCTAATGATCCAACAAAAGGTTTCTGCAACGTGTTTTCTGTAATTATACAAAAAGGATATTTGACACTACGTTTTAAAAATGATTTTGAAAAAAAATGAATTGAATTGAATTAATTTTTATTTTAAATTAAAAAACTTTAGTATTATTATATCATTTTCATATACTGATATCAAAAATATATTTTCAAAAAAAAAATATTATTTTAATATATTTTTAAACAAAATAAATTTTCAAAAACAATCTCAATCAAGCTCTTAAACAGGAACAAAGTGGGTTTGGGATGATTCCAGTGAAAGTTTAAATCAAAATTTAAGTGAAAAGAAGCCAAATAAAGACATCATAATTAATTACATATTCATAGATAATTTTATTTTTTTTCAATCTTCCATCGTAGTAAGATATTGGTCCTAGTTCATCCGCTATTTGCACACCAACACGTAGAGGAATTAAGCCCCCGCTTCTCGAGGCAGCTTTTAATAACGATTTAAGTTGATCTTGAAACCTGTGAGTTATTTGAGGTATATTTCACTAAGTGCGGAGAAATTTTTTTGAAAAAAAGGAATATATAACAGAAAGAGAGAACGAAGAAACTCTCTTTACATAATTTAAAATTCATTAATGGCAATTGCTAAACTTTGCTTCGCAACCCTAATGATAACATTGGAATAATATTTTACTATAACTTTTTTTTATACAAAGAAATTTTATTTTCTAAAAAACTTATTTTATCCAAAACATGTATTTTATAGATTTATGTGAGTGAATAAAATCTCAGTGATTCGAAACTCTTATAAAAAATACATGTTCCAACTCAAATTTAAAATTTATTATCCATATCAAAAACTTTTTATCATCATGTCACATTACTTTCAAAATTACGTAATCGGGAACCGAATAACGAGAAGAAAAAAACTGTCCCACTAGTGGTACTTCTTATTCATACAAAATGAAATTTGAAGCGGAGATAGCTATCTTGGAATTCCAAAATTCTCTCCTACCTATAATAAGCTAAAAGATAATAATAAAAAAAAAGGTAAGTGAACAATTAACTAAATCTGAACATGGGAGAGTTACTACAGATTAAAAATGGCTAAACTGGAAATCGCTCGATCGTATAGCAAGCTTATACCATAAGAAAAAACAATACAGCTGAGGTAAAGACGAAGAAGATGAAGCAGGAGGGAAGAAAGAAATGCAATGATCAGAAGTGTATAGTTATACTCCAGACATGTTTACCAGGAAATAGCTTTCACCATGACGCAAGATTTGTGCTGAAAACCCAGATTCATCAGTGGGAACAGGCACTCCAGATGAATTCACCAACTTGAAATCTTGACCAAACATTGCTTTCACGTCAAGTGGCCCACTAGGAACTTCCGCAGGAACCCCATTGATGAAAACTGTGATGAATCCTGAGCAACAGAGAGGCAATATTCTTAGAAGAACATTTTCCCAGCTCATTCCTAGCTTTCCTACTAGCTCCATTCTAGTGATTAACTGAGCCCATGATCACGTTTTTATGTTTAGCCTCTCTTTTTTTCAGTTCAGAATGGAAAAAGATCAGGAGTCTGATGCCAAACCATGCAAGTTTAGAATATATCGAGAATTGACAGAGAGGGGGAGGGAGAGGAGATAAGAAAGAAATTTGAATTTGAATTTCTGCAATAAGTTCTTGAATTGAGATGGAGAAATGTCATGATGTTGTAATCGATCTTGGAGCTTTGCAATGAAAATTAAATAAATAAATTTGAAGAGGGAACCAATATTGTTTTTCACGAGAAAGGACAACAAGACTTTGATCAGACAGTAACTCATACAGATACAGCTATATCATT
Source organism: Salix purpurea (assembly GCA_027405865.1). Classification (NCBI taxonomy): domain Eukaryota; kingdom Viridiplantae; phylum Streptophyta; class Magnoliopsida; order Malpighiales; family Salicaceae; genus Salix; species Salix purpurea. The sequence goes on along the minus strand of JAOWLH010000006.1, from coordinate 6,685,783 downwards.
AAAAAGTTGCTACCTAGTTTATTCCATTTCTGGAGCACTCTTGTACACTGAATTAATTAACCTAAACAGAAGTATTAAAAACTATATTTGAATTTTCAATAGGAAGGCAAAATCATTTCCCTCCTCGAAACAATATTTTTAGGGGATAACATGAACACATATTTTATAAAGAAAGATCACACCGGCCCATCTTCGAAAAGTTTCTTTTTTAAAAAAAAAAAAAAAAAAAAAGGGAAGACGATTTGCATTGAAGAAAGGTATTGGATATGGAACTACTGAGGAGACATGGCCGGTTAGCTCAGGTCCAAGAAGGATGAGGGTTCTGATAGAAGAAATCTTTTTCAACAAGTATGGAATGGTGGCTTCCATTTTGGAAAATAAGAAATTTTAAATAAAAAAGAGAGAAAAAGTAACTCAGCCTTGCACTTACCAGCAGTTTGGTAATTCAATTCTTGGAAACCCATCTGGTTAGGGAAAGAAAACAAGCTCTCTACACCATGATCTTCACCAACAACTCCACAAGAAGAAGATGAACCAGCAAGATAAGAATATGGGGGATTAACAGAAGGAGAATTTGCGAACCCAGTAGAAGTTCCACCACCTTCGTATTGAATTGCACCACGGCTATCGTATTCCGGTTGATTATTTCTTTGATCTCCTTCAACAAGACTAGCTTGCATCTGGCGTCGCCGGCGGCGAGATCTTGATCGTCGGTTCTGGAACCAGTAGAAAACATTTGAATCACCAACAGAACCAAAATTCTCAAGAAGCTTCCTTATCCTCACAGTTTCATTTTTTGATGGATTTACCATTCCACTGTTAAAGATGGACTCAAGTATCAATATCTGCTCTGGCTTTGGAGTCCACCTTGACCTCACCGGTTGACTTCTTTCAGCTCCATGGTTGCTTGGACTGTTACAGCCTGGGTCTTGATTATCTTCCATACTGTGAAATGAATACAAGATACGTTTGTTGATTCAAAAAAGAACCAAACTTGACTGAAAAAAAGAAATATAGGAGAAAAAGAAAGTACATAAGCGCATGGCAGAATGCAAGAGAGGTGAGGCTATATATATATATATATATACATAAAGGGATGAATTTGAAGTAATTTACTTCGAGAATTTACGTTATCAACCTTTGCTTGAGAAAATGTTATGCTGACTTTTCTTCTGTCAAATAATTATCAAGTAATCATCTTATCTAAAAATTTAAGGTTTCAGAATATGATTTATATTATTCTCTAACATGTCCCTTCAAGTGAAAGCTCTTTGGGTTTGAAACTTGCATAGACTCATATTACCTTGTGCTTGATTTTTATCAAATAAAATAAGGTGATAGAATTCAAACTCGTGATTGCTAGGTCAACAAGACTCTTATACTATGTCAAGGAATCATCTCACCTAAAAATTTAAATTTTAAAATGAAATTTCAAAATATAATTTATATTATTCTCTGACATCTCTCAAATCAACCGCCCATCTTAGTTTATTCAAACATATTATCAGTAGTCAAAGAGTGTTCCAGCTCCACTGCAATGTTAGCCACGAGGATATAACGTTTGTTCTCATGTTTCTATATATATATATATATATATATATATATATATATATATATATATATATATATATATAAGGTACACAATCTTTTAAATTTATTTAATAAACTATACCTGAATTTGGATTATCTTTTGACTCACATGACCACATTCATTGGCTCAGAACTTGATCTTCCCTTTCTATCAGTAGAATAATATACATTAACTAATAAACATGGTTGCATGGGAAAACACTCTCAAAAGAGTGGTTAAAATGGTAATGTTGACGGTGGAGAAGGAGACTCGGCTAGGGTTTTTCAGATTGGCAAATGCATGTGCAGGCATGCATGGAAAGTTGAGTCCAGAGAATTATTTAATCGGAAAATGAGAGAAAGAATCCAAATAGACGGTCAAGAAACCGTGCTATAATTTATTAACCATGACGTATAAGAAATCATGGCTCCCTGATACCTTTCCTCTGCGTGTATCTATGAGTTCATTTCACATTGTTTGTTTTTAGAAGTAATTTTGAAAAGAATTTACAAAAAAAAAAAATTATTTTTTATTTTAAAGTTAAAGAAAAATTATATTTTTAGATCATTTTTATTTGTTGATATCAAAAATCACTTTTAAAAAATAAAAAAAAAAAATATTATTTTAATATATTTTTAAACAAAAATCACTTTTAAAAATCCAAAATTCACTATATGTCGACAACATTAAATACTTTTATATATATTCTATCACTGCGTTTACATGTAACGAAACTTCAGGAACCGACAATGGTTGCTGTTGCTGTCTCAGTCGAGGTTTCATGAGGGCTTTGCCTTCGTTTATGGGAATTCTAGTTAGTCCCTCATGATATGCATAACTATATTAATGGGATTGTTAATTATCGAGGTTGATGTATCTGGTGTGATGGTAAAGAGCTTGTAATTTGCACAGTAAAATTCAAATTTAAATCAGGATATGCATCTTTGTAAGATTAGTTTGAATGTATCTCGATTAATTCTATGGGTCTTTAAAATTAATAGTTTATATAAGTTTACAGTAACTATCATATTAATAATTACAGGATTGAAACTTGAAACTATAAGAAAATAAACTTTTTAATCCAACAACCTGTATATGTATATTGATGTGAGTCAACTTTGTGGGTGTATCTGTTGGTGTGCCTATTTTGTCATGGACTTCAACGTACCATGCGAGTTTTTCTTAGTTAATTTCTTTAACCATTAGGTTAACAGTTTAAAAGAAAATAAAATAATATTTTTTATTTTTTTTCATCTACAAACATTACCACCGTTATACCATGACATCACTCTTAGACCACCGACTATTGTTTAATAAATGTAACTCTGAATTTTTTGTGCAAATAATATTTATTTAATTGTCCAATACAATAAATTTATAATAAATATCTTATACTTCTTTTCTTCATTGTAACCCCATAAATTTATCATAAATATCTTATATTTATTTTCTTCATTAAACATAGATAAAAATCTCTTGTTTGTATGTTTTTCATTTATAATTTTTAATATAATTGAGTTTATAAGATCAATGAACTTTTTTTGACGAGTCAATTAGATTTGATCAAATCAATATTTTAGATTATTTAATTAAAAATTAGATTCAACTAGTAGTTTTAAAAATTACATCACAATTATGTCTTAAAAGCTTATACAGTACTATTGTTGTCATTCTGGAATTCATAATCAAGGTTGTCAATATCATTCTAGTCATCGTTCCGGTTTTTCTATTGGTATGGAATGTTTTGGTTTCAGAGTATTTTGGCGTGCCATTTCGGGATTGTACTGTTCATATATAATTATATATATATATATATATATATGAAAAAAATAAAATATTAATTTAACAAGCATAATTAAAATTCAAGATAAATTAACTTTAAATTATACAATATAAACACAAAGTCAAACAAACATAATCTCAAAATTAGAAACACAATCACAAGTTAATCAAAATAAGGAGGATTTTAAGGCCGGAACGGTACCGAGACGTTCCGGATGGAATTTGGCTGGTATTTCCGGAACGGGCCAGAATTAAAACTGAGACGAAAACGACGCCGTTTTATCTCGGTTTTTTAATGGCACGGAACGTTCCGGCCATTCCGGACGAAACGGAATGGTATTGACAACCCTGTTCATAATAGCAGTCCATTAACTAGTCACATTAAAATTTTACATTAAGTGTATTATCATTATAAATATCATTATTATTACTCAAACTCATAAGTGTAAAAGCATTTCAACATGTCAAAGCTATTAATTTTTATACTGAAAGACATAATTTATTGATTGAAAAAAGTATCTTAAAATACAAAACTTTCAAAGAGAATTTTTGCAAAACACCTAAATTAAAATTACAATTACAAGTTGAAATAAGAATTTGATAAACAATTGGATTAACCATGACTACAAATAAGCTTCTAACAACTTTTCTAATGACAATAACTATCTTCATTGATGCCAACTAGTGCTCACTAACAATCCCAAATAAAGGTTTTCGTATCAATTTTTTCATTTAATTCGCTCAAACACTCTAGTTTTAAGTCACCATAACTTAATGGCAAAGCAGCTACAAAAACTGACAATAAATAAAAACAAAATCATTTAAATAGTATGATACAATAAAGAATTACCTTAGAAATTGAGGGTCACAAATAACCAAACCAAACTAAAATGTTAAATAATATATATTGAGATTAATAGTTATTTGTAAAATGAAAAAACATCAAATCTATAAATAAAAAACAACTTGATTACTCAATTATCAAAAAAAAATCATTTCTACTTTAAATGGCATGAAAACCTAGACTAAAGGATTAAAAGTGATGTGAACTTGTAGGGCACAAACCTTGAACTCACATGCAAGGAAGAACAATCTAAGAAAGCTAAAATTAAACTGATGGAAAACTTAACCCAATGATTGTCTATACCAAGGTATCAAAGTTATTAGATGATAGAGAGCTTAACCTAATTATTATAATAAATCATAAACTGGAAATATAGAAAAATTATCACAAAAACAATTGATCTTTAATAAGCTTATACACAATATTATTTTGAAATAAATCATGTGTCATAAATAAAACCTAAATGCAAGATAAATAACTTTCTTTGTATTCCATAAAATTTCCTAAGGAATCATAAAAAATAACAAAAGAGTAGTCCTAAATAAAATAGAAAAAGGAATTATAAATTAACTAGAAAACTAATGTAAATCTCACGCAATGGCTTTTAAGCTTTAGTGGAAGACCTTTCTTATGTCTGATTACAACTAAAATTAAACCCTCTAGAAAGAGGAAAAAAAAGCCTATAGAGTCTTTTGGAAGATATCACTTCAATAAAATCAAATCAATAATTATTTTTATTAGTATAAAATTTCATATTAAAAAAAATAATCCCAAAATCAACTTAAATATCCTTTAATAATAAGGATTGTTGTTGCATAAGGAATGCTTGAAAAATAAATAGTCTCCTATTTTGATCTTTTTGCTAAGTAAATAATCCTTGTAAAACAAGAATTTCACATGTAATTCAATCATTGCTTTATAAGGATCCACAAATCATATGGAAAACAATCAGTAATTTTCCTTGTTTAATGGTAGATCTTTCAGCATATCATTCTTTCTCATTTGAATGAGTTACTAAAAATACCATATATGTATTAAAAGCTTGACATTTCTAATTTCTTGTTCAACTTAAATGGCAAATAAAATTCTATTTATATATTCATATATGGCCTAAATAGTATACAACGGTCTAATCTAAAATATTTACAACTTTTTAAACTAAATATCCCGAATCATTCAAATCAATTCTTCTCATATCTTTTTAGTTTTAAAACTTTAAAAAGACCCAATTGATGTCTCTAATGGATTTTTTAATTCTCATAAAAAGTCTAAAAGGACTAATTTTGTTTAAGTATTAGTAAATGATGTTTAGATAATGAATATATTAGTTATGATGTTATATTCAAAGTATAAATTTTTATTTGAATTAAAGGTTTAATTTTGGACAATGAAGTTGAGAAGAAGTTTTTCTCAATTGGGTTAAGCCTAACTCAAAACACCTATTGACAAGTCCTAGTCTAGGAAGTAGTTCACTTTTACCAACATTCCATTATTACGTTGAAAGAAAATTAAACCAACAATGATGGCAAAAAGAAAAAGTAAAACACAAAGACAAAGACAATGGTTGATGCTGGTTAAGGAAGAACAGTATTATAGGGTACGTTCTTGATTTCTCTGGCTCTGAGTTGTAAATTTTCCCCCTTCTTCATGTACACATTTCCGGTGTTTGATACTTTTAAGTCAAAGGTGCTCGCATATACTTTTAAGTAACAAGAGGTGTGACATGGTGTTAAAGAGATTGAAATTTGTATTGCAGGTCTTGAATTCAAATCAGGACATGCTCATTTTATTAAAATCTAGAATAATCAAGGTTTTACTCGTTCAATCAAGATCTATAAAGAGTAACTAAAAAAAATAGGATTTCATTGAATCCAAAAACAATTGTATTATAAGGAAGCACATAACCGCAAAGTTTGATAGTTTGGTTAAGTGTTGAGTAGATACTGTGAAGTCCCAAGAGGTGAGTCATGGTATCAAAGGGTTTGAAATTTACATTGCAGTTCTCAGATTCAAATCAAAATATACTCATTTTGTAAGAATTTAGAATAGTTAGGGTTTAATCGTTTAGCTCGGTCCATAAAAAGTGTCCGGTTTCTTTGAATTAAAAAAAAAAAAAGTATTATAAAGAAGCCCAAAACCGGATAGTTTGATGGTTTGGTTAAATGTCGAGCAGATGGAAGAGAAAATGCTCAATACATGTGCCCTAAAAGCTGAACCATATGTTGGTCGTTGTCTCTTAAAAAATCAGCAAATCCTATAACCAAAAAAAAAAAAAAAAAAGACAAGAAAAGAATAACGTTATTATATAAATGTTGTAGCATGTGGTCTGTGAAAGATTGGCTTGTTACGGCTTCTGTCACCTTTACAAGGTCTTCTTGGATCTCCATTTTGAGCGGTGACAGACTTTTGTATGTTACAATTAAAATCTAGATTTCTTTATTTAAAAAAAAAAAAAAAAACAACTGTTGATATAAAATATTAGAAAAATAACATATTTTGAAAAACTTTAATGAAATAGTACAATTTGTATATGTTATAATTCATATTCATGATATCTAAAAGTTACCATTATTAAAAAAAACACGAGAATTAGAGATGTTTTGATAAATTAATTTCTTATCTATTTAAAATTTGTTTAATTTATATTAATATCTTATATTAAAAAATTCATGCTGAATTCCAGTTTGAGTTTGATATTAAAAAATTCCTTTCCAACATGACTATACAGCTTTATCTTGGAAAATACGAGTCATTTTCCATGTGGTTTGCCGCTGTCAAAATCAATTTTTTAAAAAAATATAAAAAAAAATATTAAGAGTGTGATATTTTTTTCATAAAACCATATATTTGGAGGAAATAATCAACCTCGTCAGAATTTATATTAAATAATGTTAAAAAAAATAATGATAAGATAATTTTTGTGATTAATACTAATGTTAAGTAATATAATTTTTTAAAAATAAGATAAGAAAAAAAGTAAAGATAACATTAAGTCATAGAATTTTTTCAAACCATAAATCTGGGATATTAGATTTGAAATATTACATATTAAGAAGTTACAAAACTTAATTTTTAATAAATACAACATCGAATGATAAATTATTTGAATGATTATTCTCATTGTTATTATTATAATTGAAGGCAAAACCAAAATAAATATTATTAGCATAAAAAAAATATTATTTGATTCTAGGAAAAAATTGAAACAAACCAAAACTTCATAGAAGAAATCAGGACAAAAATAAACAATCAAAAGACCAAGGTCTGAAATGCAAAAACTATAAACAAAGAGGACTTCCATGTATTTTCAACTGCAAAAGAGAGAAAAAAAAGAAAAAATATTAATCGACTGTTGGAAAGTCTCCGACCACCATTAGAAGGCACACATACCACCATGTTGAAGAGATCATGGCGACGAGTCTGCTGAGACGACGGATGAATATTTTTCACCATTGCATGACACCTCACACGCAGTCTGTATGGTGCGGGCAAAAGACAACTATCGGCGCGCCAACATGTCAACAGTTTTTCAAAAAACACTAAAAATATTAAATTACCAGAACATCCTTCGGAGCCCGTGATAATAGCGGAGAAAATGCATAGGAAAATGGCAATATACCCCTAAACACTAACTCTTTACTTTTATCTTTTACGAGGGCACATCAGTATTTGTATTGTTCATTGAATTTGAAAAACCAGAAATACCTTTACTGGGACTCTCATTTTTTATATTATCCAAGGCTACAAATGATTATTTTACTGTTCATCAATAATGCAAAAAAATAATAATACCCTTATTCAGTCAATATTTTATTTTGTTGTTTCTATGAAAGAAAAGCCGGAAAAGACTCAGCCACACCCAAATAATTAGCTAATGACAAAAGATGTAATGGAAAAATAAAAAATACAGCAATTCTTTTTTAATAGAAAAACACAAAGATAATTATATAATTATATTATTATAATCCATAGTAAATTATATATGGCTAGAGAATAGCTTCTGTCGTAATTGAAACCACTACCTCCACTGAAATGACTATTAAGGAACATATTCCTTGGGAGTGGTGAATCATTCCTGCCACAGGAAAGGAACATTTTTTTCTGGAAAAAGAAAGAATATAAGTAGGGTTAAAAGATGAGCTTTATTGTGATTAACGAAAGCACGTACTTGGCACATGGATAAACTTAAAAAAAGAGAGCATCAAATTTTATTTATTTATTTATATATATATATATAAAGATAAACAGGAGAGAATATTTAAAAAGTTAATTGTTGTTAAATTTTATTTAATTAAATATGTTAATAAAAAAGCAATTTAACCTAGTTTAATCTAGGTTAATCTTTCAATATTTAAAAAGATATTAAATTACTATTGATTAAATTTTTTATTTTTCTTGATAAACCATGCGTTTCCGCTATGCTTAATAAGTTTAATAACATTTTTTTTCGAGGAAATCTTTACTTCTAGAAAATATATTTTATAGAATGAATAAAATTTTAGTTGTTTTAAATTCTTATAAAGTATATACATCTTAATTTGAACTTGAGACTTACTGTGCAGATCACAAGTTTTTTGTCATCACACCACACTCTTTAAAGACAAACACTCTTTAAAGACAAGTTTAATAACACGCTAGCAAGCTAAAAGAACTTCGAGTCAAATTTACTCAAAAGTCGTAACCTTAGATGAAGTGTTTATTTAGAATTGTGGTTAAGGTTATTTTTTAAAGTGTTTTTCATTTAAAAATACATCAAAATAATATTTTTTTTATTTTTTAAAAATTATTTTTAACATCAGCACATCAAAATAATCTAAAAATACCAAAAAAAAAATTAAATTATTTTTTTCAAAAATATTTTCCAAAAGAATTCCCAATCACCACCAAGTCCTAAAACACTGGTGTTTACAAACTCCGGCACCAAAGGATTCAGGAAACAAGTGCAAAATAGGACAACTCCACAGAAGAGATTTACCATTCCGCTCGACGTGGTTGAGGTATATAGCAGACAAGAACACAGTTACAGAATTTCAGAAAAGATCGTCCGGCCTCAGAAAACATTGGTTAGCCTTATAATAAATGGTGGCTTTAATTCACAAACCAGTCGGAGTACATCTTATTCTTCATCTGAGTCTAAGCAGTAAGAGAGGCATGTGTATGACTTGAATCTAAAATAGGCTGCAGAGCACAACAACAACTCAATTAACAACCTCTATTATTTACAATGCTGCTGCTTATATTGCAGCACTTGATTCCGAAGAGCACGTCTTTCAGGCCTGAATCAGAATTTTGACCAGCAGAAATTGCATGCAAATTGAAGGAAATCAATCTGAGAGGATCATGGGAGTGAGGTTCACCGTGCGAAATTTCGGCAGGTGTCCTTTAGCCACTTTCCTGGAAGGAATGAGAGCGAGAGAGAGCTGCCGGGTTTACTTCCAGTACATTAATGGCATCAGATACATGACCACGACCACGGCCTTCTGCTCTGGTTTCAAGATTCTTGAATATAGTAACTTTTGATGTGGGATCCTTCTGGTTAGGAGGAAGACCAAATGTAGCACATTGACTCTTTGAAGCCGCACTTGGGTCATCAATTCTCAGAGTTTTCGGAACCAATATACATTTTTCTGTCTTTTCTTCATCCATAAATTTTGAATCTCTAGAATGCTTGCCTAGTTTTGGTGATGAGCCATTTCCTGAGCAGCAACTGGTGCTAGTTGAGGATGATGGAGAAAGGCAGGCATTCGATCCACACAGCGGTACATTTCCAGTTCCAGCAGTCCATGTGGGCATGCAACCCCAGTAAGAAGCAGGTACAAATTGTAAAGGAATGTTGAGCGGACAAATGCTGGGAACTGCCACCATTGGTGTGGGGCACAATTGAACTTGCGTCGGAACATTTGTTATGCAAGCCTGGCCAGAGGAGTGCTGAGCTGCAGCCATGGAAGTAACGTTATTCCAGGCTGGATTCCGAGGAAAAACCCATGAAGGAACAGGATAACAATGCAGAGAATGCGGTGCGCCGAGATTGTTAGAAGATGCTGGCAGATCAACTTGCTCCTTCGTAATATTTTCAGGCAATTCATTTTCACGAACAATGGAAGCTGCCTTGGATGATCCACATGAGGGCGGCTCCTCTCCATTATCTTGATAATTGACTGAACTCATCTCATATCTTTTTGGGTCTCCAAGATTAAGCACAGTCTCCATGGAATCACAGAGAGGAGCTTCAGGACCAAATTTTAGAACCATCCCATTTGTTGTTGAGGGCCTCAAGGTGGTCGCAGACTCAACAGAAGATGGAAGTTGGTGACCGGCTGAGTCTGAGTTTTCCATCCTTGCAATAGGCATTCCATCAGAAGATACTAATATCTGACGATATTGAGTAGCTAAGTGCTTATTCTTCCGCCGGCCAGCACCGATAGGAACATTTCTCACTGTTCCACCAGCTGTCCAATATCTTTGGCAATTCTTGCAGAAATGCCTAGGTTGGTTGACGTTGTAGTTATTGAAGTAGCAGAATTTTGTGTCTAAGCTGTTGCATCGTGGACACGGTAGAATTTTATCTGGCTTCTTGAAGACTCTCTCTTTGTCTGTGCCATTAGCCTCTAGCTGACCTTCCATAGGCTTAGAAATTACTTCTGTCTCATTCACTTGCATTGCAGCTGGCATCTCCTCCTCACTTTGTCCTAAAACAGATAAGATTTCAGGTTTTTCTGAGTTTTCTTCACTAGGACCCTTAGTTTCTAATTTTGTTATGTCGCCGCAGCTGCCCTGATATTAAACAAAAGAACATTAGAGTCGAAAAAAATTGCAAAACTAAGGGAGAAAAATAGATTAGCAGAGTTGAAATGGAATTAAGGGACCAATAGATCTTCACCACATTACAAAAAAGCTTTATTGAAAAAACTTAAATAGGATTAAAGAGGGGGGGAAATTATAACTCGGTTCACTTCGAAACAAGACTAATCGATTTTTCCAGTTTTCCTGCTACTTTTTTCTCTTCCTCCATCAGATTTGTATAATAAAATAAAATGAGCGTGCCTTGAAGGGATCATGCTCAGCCACCAAAGATGCAGTTACCACATCAAAGCATGATTTACAAACAAGAATATTTATTTTCAAAAAGGCAGCTTTTGATAGTATGCATAGAATGGGAGACAAAGTTGAAAATCAACCTGCTTAGAATCAAATATTTTTAGCCCTGCTTAGTCTTAGTCTACTTAGTAGAATCAACCTGCTTTGGAAAATAAACTTCAAAGAGAAAATAATGGAGCAGTTGGGAGTATGATTGCCATGATGAAATCACTTTTGATGCAACAGGACCACGATGAATTATTCATTTTTAGCCCCACTACCAATCAATTGGAAAACCAAAATCAGATGACTAATTCTGATCAAAACATTATGTATTTGACCATGTTAGTCTATAATTTCAATGAAACTAGAATTAAGTATGAAAATATTTCAGAATTTATTTCAAAATAAACAAGGAAGATCAAATCCAACATACAACCTCTTTTCACAGAGCTTTTCTCATTATAAAAGATGAAAAACACTAGTTCATAGATTTTCCTAGAAAAAGTAACTTCATATTTGTAATGAAAGTACTCATTTGTAATAAGATGTACACGATCGAGCTAAAATCACGCAAACATAAAACTCATAACTTGAGTTTCTGGCATCGAAAGAAAATTCTGGGCTCAATTTATTTTTCAAAAATCTTAGTTGCATTTACATCATTCCTCAAACAAGTAAATACCTTCTAAAAACTAAACAAATAAAGGAGCAAGAGAAGAGAGAAAAACATACGAGGAAAGGAGGTTTCACGTTTGAACAACAGAGGAAACAGAACCTTCGTTATGAACACGATGTCCCGAAAACAATATTTCTTCGAACAACACATGACATATAAACCAAGGACCTTCAGTATTTCCCATCAAGAAATGTCCACTTTTTCATGCCAGTGTTTACTCAACCAAAAACCAATAACACGAAACAACAAAATACAGTTTCAATTATATTAATTTCAAGATTGATTTAAGCTCAAGCTCATTGTTTCTTGGATCAAACTAGACCAAAACAACAGCCTAAAACATCATATGAGTGCAAATCCAACAACCGAGGTAAAATCTCAAGACTTTCAGCTACGAAACTTAACTTAGTACCCTCTTCAAAAGCAATATAAAACAAAACTGCAAAATGGGAATATCATTGGATGTGGGTGTACCTTGGCTAGTGTTTCTGCCGGAAACTGAGTGTCAGGCACCGGAATCTGTCTACCAAAGAGCTTGAAAGCTGGATCTTTGGAGTCGCCCTTCATCGTTTTTTTGCTGTATCAAAATAAAAGTTGCAAACTTTGAAGAGTAGTGATAGTGACACCAAAACCCATATAGAAATTAGTACAACAATGTAAAGCAAAAGGAATGTTATAAAAGATTGAGAAAGAGAAAGAGATAGAGATGGAAAAGGATAGACTTTCTTCGTTTCTTTCTAGGGAGTAACAAGCTTTATAAAGTTAGGGGCCCTTCTCTGTATCACTCGAAAGTAAAAAATCACAAAATCCCTCTCAAAGTTAATCCACCCTGAAAAAGTCCCAGAGGTGAAGAAGCATCAGAAGTTTTATTTTTTCAGATATACAATTTGTTCATTATTATAAATTAAGTTGAGTTAGTTCATAGAATTGAGAAACGGCCATCACTAATTTAATGAAAAATGAAAATGAAAGAATTAAAAATGAAAGAAGAATTAAAAATGAAAGAAGAAGAAGAAGAAGAAATAGCATGTATTTTATTTTTTTTATGAAAAAGAGATCAATTTTGGTGTTTTATCTTTTTTCCACCCTATAGTCACTATTTTTTTTTTCAATTAGAACATTTTAATGTTATATTGTTTGAAATTTGAAGTTGATAATCTTCTTATATATCTTTTATGTGGTTATCTCTAATACAAAACTATATCTCACCATTTTTATTTTTATAGGTAATTTAAAGTGTTTTTTATATGTTTTTAGTTGAAAATAAACCAAATAAGTTTTAGGTGATCAAAATTTATCATGATTGCCTTTTTTTTTTGCCAACTAGGCAAGGTAGTCAAAATCGAGATTTTGACACGGATCGGAAAGGGCTCCGAAAAATCGGATCGTAAGATCGGATCGTAAAATCGTAGAAAGATCGAAAAATATCCGTACAAAAATTATTATTTTTAATTATATTTAAATTTAAAAAATGAATTTAAATATAATTAAATATTATTATTATTATTATTATTCTACGATTTTTCTACGATTTTTGAACGATTTTTCTACGAGTTTGACCGAGTTTGACCGATTTCGATTTTTCTTTCCGGTCCAACCAGGTTTTCGGAGCCAACTCGCAAAATCGTACGATTCTGCGAGTTGACTCGCGATTTTGACTACCTTGCAACTAGGCTTGCGCGCTTTATTTTTTTGTTTGATTTTTTTAATTTAATTTTTAAATGTTTTTTTAATTGGGAAACATAATTTATTTTAATTTGATATTTATATATTATTCATGGTTTCAAGTAAACGTTTCAATATTTGGTTGATGCTCAATTTATAAACATCTATTTGTTATCATATAATTGAAAACAAATTCATAACACACAAAGTTTTAAACCAAGATTAGTTTTTCAGTCAATTCAGCCAACTCATATAGAATTTTGAAACATTTAAAACATGTTAGAGTTCATTACATAGATAGCGAGTTTGATAGCTTAAGTTGCGAAACTAGAATCGCTCTAATATATCATTATATTAGTATTTTTTTTTTAAAATATATCATCTTAGAATTTTGATTCATTACATAGATAGGTGTTTTCTACCTTTTCTTTTCATCAATTATTTTAATATTTTTTCATTATAAACTATTTAAATTAATTAATAAATGAATGAAATACAAGTATAAATGAGTCGATCATATATTTACATTTAACAGAAAAGTTTGTATATTTAGCATTTGCATAAATTTAGAGAATTCTACATGGTTAAATAAAATTAAATCTTAAAAAAACAAGTTCACGTAATTAATCTAACATATATATATATATATATATATATATATATATATATATATATATATATCACCTTCTATAATATTATTTTAAATAAAAAAAAGTTGATAAACTTAAACTAATCCTCTTAAGTTGTAAGTAAAATACACATACCCCTAGTCCCTTGTTATAATATCACTAATAATCTTAATTTTTTTAATTTAAATTGATATAAAGTTAATCTTGCTTTCAATTACAAAATAGAGGTAAGTCTAAAAAATAAACTCCAGTCAAACTTCTTATATAATCCAAAAATAAATCAATAAGGTGATGTACTATTTGTTGTCTGTTTGCAATGCGTTTCAAAAATATTTCAAAAAAAATTAATTTTTTTATGTTTTATTTTAAATTATTTTTTCTAATATTTTTATATCATTTTAATATTAAAATATTAAAAATAATCTTTAAAAATTAAATAAAAAATAATTTAAAGAAAAATCTTAGATGGTGTTTGACATTGTATTTCATAAGCGTTTTCGAAAAACTTTTTTATTTTTATTTGTTATTTTTATTTTTTATTTTAAATTAAATATTTTTTTTGGTAGTTTTAGATTATTTTGATACGTGAATATCAAAAATAATTTAAAAAAAAAACATTATTTTTAAATAAAAATAATTTCAAAATAAAACTGTAGTACCAAAAATCACTTAATTCCATTTCAAACAGGCACGATAGTAGTATTACGAGGATCGCCGACATGAAAAGTGTTCAGACAAAAGGAGATGGGGGTGTGGTGACAGTTGGCATCCACGTCAGCAAAGAGGGTCACATATTGTCCAAGAGAAGTAGTGGCTGTGGATGGAGCTGACGCGGGAAAGAAAGAAAAGCAAAAGGCAAAAAGAACTTTTTTCTCTTCTTCTGTGGCCCTACGTTAGAAAACTTAAGAGCCCTTACGCCGTACACGTCATCAAACAAGGAAATATATTTAACAAAGAAGAACCTTTCTTTTTTCTTCTTTTTTTCCCCTTTTTGTAGTTGAATAAAGTCAATGGATGTTCTTAAATATTTTTAAATAGTTTAAAAAAATTATTTTAAATTATAATTTTTATTATTTGATATAATGATATCAAAAATAATTCTTAAAAAATAAAAAAAAAATTAAAAACAATATCAATCACTGACATACAAGCTTTTTAGCTGTTGTGATGTTTGATATTTTGTTTTAAAAGCTTTTTTAAAAAACTAAAATATTTTTATTTTATTTTTTATTTGAAATTAAAAAAAAATGTGTTTTTAGATTATTTTAATGTGATAATATCAAAAATATTTTTTTTTTTAAAAAGCATCATTTACATAGATTTCTGAATAAAAAATACTTTAAAAAACAACATTAATCACACTTTCACACTTCTAAACTAGCACTAAAATTGTTATGGTGGGTGACAAGTGCTAGCTTAGCTTGCAAAGGATAAGATTGTTCTTCACAAATGGTGAATTTCTATTTTATATATTTTATTAATGGGATGTAAAGGTACCTTTTTTTTCTCTCTTTTTCGATTGTATACTTACTATTTAAGTAAAGTGAAGGGTTTCAAAATATGTTAGTGTAAAGTCCTCGATCTTATGTTGTTGGATTATAAAATTAATCTTGTTGGAGGCTTTATCATAAGAGAAGTGTATTTATGAGGCGTATAGCTAGAATAAAAATTAATTTTATGGTGCAATTATTATATTATATTTCTAATTAATTTTGTGTTAGTGAGTATTTTATACATATAATTGATTTAATTACTTATTTTTTATTATATATATTTTTAAGAGATTATTTAATGTCTAAGTAAATTATAAATCTTATTATATTATTGTTTAGAAATAAATTATATTTACTTTTTTTCAAATGATTTTTGTTGAGTGAAGAAATTATCATTTTAAGTTAGGTTAAAAAAATCATTATAAATTAATTGAAATACTGATTTATGTTTACCATTTCAAACATTCTAAGTTTAGTAGTAAATATGTTAATTAGTGAACAAACATTTCTATAATTTGTTTGGTCTTATTCAATTTCATCTCTTGTCTCCCTTCACCATTTGTATCTTAGTTGTTTTTGTTTGTTTTGTTCATAGATAATAAACAAACGCTATCATAGTCTTCCACTAGCTTTTAGGTTCTTGTATTTTTAATTATTCAATTTAGTCCCTACATCTCCATTTTTTTTCCTTTGGTTACTAGTTTGTCTTGTTAAAACAAAGTTTGATTTAAACCTTTCCTTTTCAAATGTAGATTTAAAGGTATTATCTACATAAGATGCTCATTATACTAGATCATCAAAAATCATTTTTAAAAATATATATTTTAACCACCACAGAAAAATGATTGCAAAACACCAATAAAAATTCGATTTCATCGGTATTAAGGATAAACTTATATCAATAATTATTATACAAATAGAATTGTCAATGAAAACATGACATTGGTAACATGCCCATTAAGGATAGACGTTGTATAGTTGATCCTACCATAAACTTATTTTTCCAATAGTAACATCGACAAAATATTCATCCTAAAAAAATAGATTTTATTTTTATTTTCCATCGATAACTCTGTCAGGAACCTTATTTGCCAACAAAATATTTCATTGCATGTTCCACCAAAAATACCTCTTTTATATGTGAATGTAATATTTTGTTATTTATTTTATCAAAAATTACATGTCACCTATTCCATCAGAATCTTATGAACCATTTTCATAGAAAATCTTATGAAACATGTCATCAATGTTTCAGTTAGAAATACCAAAACCTTTTACAAGTTTCCAATTAAATGTGGATTATTTAATTGCCAACAAAATCATTGATGGATTATTCAATTTCATTGGCTATTCCATTGAAATTGTATAGTTTTTTGTGTCGTTTGGTTGTTATGATTCCAAAATATGTCCTTAAAAGGTGTGACGTGATGACAAAGAGTTTGCAATCTGCACAACAGGTCTCAAGTTCGAATTAGACTATGCACTCCCTGTAAGAGTCTGAGACAACTAGAGTTTTATTCGTTCACCTGGACCTACAGAGTGTGATTTCTGAGAAATAAAACTTCCTAGCATCTAAAAAAAGATTCCACAATACATTTGGGATTATATTCATGGAACTCACAACAATAAAAAAAAAACCACAATATTATTTGACAATAATTATATTAAAATGTAAAATTATTGAAAAAAGGTTGAGGGGAGAAAATATCATATAAGGAAAATGTAAAGCCAAATTCGCACATATTTCCTCTATTTTCTTGTTATTTTTTTGTTCTTATTTAGTTATGACCTCATTTAAACCATTATTCTTGAGTTAGGACATGCTCACCTTATAAATTAATTGCTCAACCTCCAACCATAGTTAAAGATCATGATGAGGATGATTGGAAACATCGTCTTCATGTTTAGAAACCATTTTGGCTTCATGTCTTCGAAAAACAAAGTTAAAATCTAAAACTAATACTTGTAATGTAAATAAAGATGAATTCAATTAAAATAATTACAAAACTAAACTTACAACAAACATTTTTGCTCTTTTATCAATTCACATTTTCACATACTCCACCTTATTTATTTGAGTTTGGATTTTGATCGAGCCCAAACTATTTTTCCTAAAAAAAAATCTTCAATTTTACATAATAATATATTTATTACTAATTTCTTTTCTCCATTACAAGATTATAGATTTTAGTTAGCATTTAGGTAATCATAAGAATTAGTGTTTAACAATATATTACAACTCAACATCATTAATCTATTTATATAAATTATAAATTCCTTAACTTATAATATATTTCCTTACTTGTCTAGGTCATGTTGTTGTTGTTGTTGTTGTGTGTGTGTGTGTGTGTGTTTATATATATGGAATGATCCTTGAAATGATCATCAAGCTGAGATTGTTTTATAGATGTGCCTATAACACATAATTAAAGCAACTTATAGGTTATTTATTTTCACATATACCTATCCACTGTAGCCTTTATTATCACTTATAAATCAACACAATGTAACCACACATTCTTGTTCGTAGCCATAACTATAAAATCTTAATCAACTATAGAAAAAATTTATGACAAGCACGTTGCCTCGAGACATCAAAAGTTGATAATGGACAATAAATGATGAAATTGCATTTTTTTAGCTTTAAACTAAATGGAAAAATAGATTATCGATAATAAATAATGAGATTGTATTCTTTTGTTATATTTTAATTGAGAGACAAAGATACAATAAAAAACTAGTCTAAATGTTATGGCTTGACCTATCAACTTGCTATTAAAGTTATATATTCAATCAGGTTTAATAAATTTTTTTATAATCTATATTTAACCTAAATATATAAATAAAAAGGGCAAAAAAAGCCTAGACCCATGCTTATGGGCTATTTTTGTTTTTTTTGTTTTTATTTTAAAAAAGACAACATATCATCTACCAACATAGATTATGACTACCATTGTGATGGCTAGAAAATCATAAAAAATATTTTTTCCCCAATACCCCACTTTGAACTCATTTCAACCTAAAAACTTTCTTACAAACACTCTTAAAACATCTATAAACTAACTTATCAACCTAATAAACCTAAGAAAAACTAAATCACAAAATCAAACCGAATAAATTTCTTTAATCTTGAATTTGATTCTTAAAACATTTACTATATGACTTCCCTTACTGAGTTAAACCTATTGACATCAATTTCAATCTTTTTAGTGGTCGGAATAAGTGTAAACGACAACTTTCCATCTACACTAGAATTGAATTTCCAACAACTAAATGTATTGATTACCTTTTACCTTTTAACTAAAAAGGAAAAGGGACTAAAATAAACTTTATGTAAAACATTCAAAGTTGCCATCTATTTTTTATACTTTTTTTTTATTTTGGTTCTTTATCTTTCAATACATTTTTTTTTTAAATAAGTAATTGTGTATCAATTTGGGATTAAAAGGGTTGATTTGTGAAAAAAAAAGGGAAGGATAATTTAGAAAAAATAATAATTGTTTCTATAAACAGTAAAAACACCTTAGGGCTTAGTTATTTTATAATAATTGGTGGATTTCTCCGCTTTTCTATGCGGGACCAGAATGTGTGGCCTAGGTTTGGAGCAAGAAAAGGATCTGAAAGCCCATGGTGGTCGATGACGGAGCAATCTCATCCTCAATTTCAATCGTTTTTTTTTTTTTAAATGTTTTTTAAAACAATATTTTTAATTTTTTAATGATTTTATATTTTTTATGTGCTAATATAAAAAAATAATTTTAAAAATTAAAATATATCATTTCAATATTTTAAAAAATAAATTCGACCACGTTTAAAAAAAGCCGAAAGCCGACGGCTGGACGGGAAAGCTTCCTTTTGAAAAAAAAAAAAAGAAAAAAAGAAAAAGAAAAAGCATGCGCTAGGTCGACGAATTACCTTTGCTGGACCCGCGAATTACCTTTCTAACGTTGACTTTTTGACTCTTCTCCTCAGCCAAGAGTCTGTTCTGCGGTGTTTTGTAGATTTTATTATCAACTAATGAACGTACAAGTTCAAGAATTTTCAAATTAATTGTAAATTGTTTTTCATTTAGAATTAAAATAATGATTTAAAACAAAACACTTTTTACATTAAAATGTGAAAATAATCTAAGTGCATAAAAAATATTTAAATAAAAAATAAAAAATTCGATTCTTTTCAAAAATATTTGTAAAACACAATATCAAACAGACTCTAAATGAAATTGACTTATGGTATAAACTAAAACACAAAAAATATTTAATTTAAAATAAAAATTATTTAAAAAAAAAAAGTTTTTTCAAAACAATTTCAAACAAACTTTATATGAAATTATCATATGGTGTAAATTAAAACAATTTTAATTTTTAAATTGTCTCCACAATATAACCATTATCTACAAGTGAATAAGAAAGACTCGAACATTATCTATAAATCAACAAAATTGAAAAACAAAAGTTATAAATTTGCAATTAAGAAAAAAAAGAGGCAATTTTATACATTTCTATAATAGAGATGTATTGTTAAAGAATAATATAAATCATATCCTGGAATTTCATCTAAAAATTTAAGTTTTTAGATGAGATGATTTCTTAACACTTATACTTTCACCTTGAGAATTTATCGTAATTGTTTTGATAATAAAATTTAAGAAAAATTACCATAAATTTCTTGAGATGTTTTTAAATAAAAGTAATTTTTTAAATAAAACACATCTCAGCTTTATTTTTCAACTGTGATAAAAAAATTTTAGACAAGTGAATGATGCTTCATCTTCTTTGATATTTCGTTTTTAGATAAAACAAAAAAAAAGGGTGGACAACATGGTTCGTCTTTACTTTTTTTTTTGGATTTCTTTATTTTTTTTTCAGTATCGCATTATTGCATAAAAAATTCAAAATACTATAGTGTATTATTTTATTGTTTTAATACCCGAATAAAAAAAATATTTTTTTAATTTTCTGTTTTATTCTGATAAGTTTTTTGTTTCATAAAATAAATACTTGGGTAAATAAATATAAAAAAAATCATATTAATAGAATAAAAATGTTTTAATTAAATCAAAGTATTTGTGTATTTTGGATCATTCTAACTCTTTTGAATTTTTATTTATTATAGTACATTGCTAAGAAAAAAACAATTGTTTTACTAAGAAAAATAAATTGTACTAGGAAATTATCTTATTTTAATAGAATTTAAATTACTAATTTTTTTTTATAATAATTGGATAAAAAAATGAACAACTATTCCTAACATTTATTTGCATACAAATTACTAATTTAATATATTTCAATTTGTATCTATCTATCAACTTTCTAGTTTAGTCGTGGATTTATGTGAGCATATATTTCTAACATTTATTTGAGTTAACAATACTCACTTTTTTTTTTTTTATTTGAGAAAATTACTTTTGACTTTCATTTGGTAAGTTCAAGATTTCTCATCTAAATAGGTTTTACTAATATTATTTTAGTACATACTAGATTTGTTGTCCACATTATGCTATAGGCTAAGCAATTTGTTTTACATAAAAAAAAATGCTAAGCCAAAACAATCCAAGTCTTGAGTCATTGGTTTAAGTGATAGACTGCACACTTGATTTTTATCGTGGTTTGACAAGCTTACATCCACACCTCATTTACCAAATCATACTTGAATATTAAATTCTTTACTAATCTAAAATTAAGAGTATAATATATTGATGAATCCATAATAAGCTTTATTTTCACCATTTGAAAAATAACTCTTCTTTTAAGATTTTCACCTTGGTGATATCCCTCACCAATGACTAAGAGTTTCTCACTTAAGCTCTCAAAGGTTTATAATTTTGTGATTTATGACAACATTATCTTAAAGACTAGATAACACAATTGAATCTATTTAGTTAACTCGATAATATTTAGAATGTATGAAAGTGTTTAACTATAATCAGTGTGAGAATTTATACTTTTATACTAGTATATGAATGTTCATTTTAGCAACACTAAAATATGTTAAGATTGATGATTTGTAACTATATTGTCTTTTTAAATAGTCTTTATATATTGTATGTGTGGAATCCTTTTACATTTTCACAAGAATAAGAGCTATTTATAAGTTTCCAAGAGAAACTAGTTATTTCTAGTCGTTAGAACCCCACTAACAGCTCAAACGGTCGATCGGTTCATATTGGTCAAACTAATTGGTCAACCAATTCTTTTAAATTCCTAGGTATTTATCCCTGATTAACAATTGGACAATAGGTTCACTAAGAATAGCTAAACTATCGACCGATTTTTGCAGAATACTAGTTTCATTAGATTTAAAAATGGTGAATCTTGAACCAACAAATCTAGATCTTATCAAATAATATATCAATCGTATAATATATGCTATGTGAAGTGCGTGAGTTTATTTTAACTGTGGTAAGAAATACAGATTTATACATATAACACCATGATGAATACTAAAAGACTAAGTTTTTATTTACTTTGAATCTTTGACTTGTTGATTGATTTATTCATTCAATCTTTCATACCTTTTGATGATGTTTATATAAATTTGTTTGAGTTTATTCTCAACCAAGAATATTATTATTTCATTTCCTATTTTTTAATTATTATCATTAAAATATACACAAATATTAATATACAACCCAAAGGTAAAAAATCTTTTTATTTCTTATGATGACAATTAATGTATAAATATACAACCCAAAGAAAAGAAATAATAGAAAAGAAATATATGAAAACCCAAAGAAAGATATAATTTTATTTTTTATTTTCTTTATTCTTTTCAATTCTCCTCTTTGTCATCAATGAAAAGAAATATAGAAAACAATATAAAACATAAGGAAATTGAATATAATAACATTATATAATCTTCAAAAAGTTTAATATCCATTATAAATTGAAATAAAAACATTATGGTGGTGGATAGCAAAATAATAGATTAGCCATCATTGTCTTGACCTCTATAACATCACCGACTATATTCTCTTATGTGTCTTGAATATAATGCATATTCATCTAAAGTTGTGTTATTCAATTTTTCATCCTTGATTGTCAAAAACTTGATAAAGTTACTTCATGTGATGAAGTAGATGATGGTGATTCAAACATAGCTTTAAATTCAACATTGTTTTTCCGATATTGTTCATCCTTTTCATTATTTCCTCCACGTGAACACCCATCTAATCTTTAGGAACCCAAACATCATCTTTATTTAGAACATATCCCATCTTGGTGAAGAGTTTTGTGTCTACATTCATGTTCTTGGTGTATAGTTCCTATCTATACCTGTCAAAAGAATACCAAAACGCTAAAAAACAATGGTGAGACACTAACCATATGAAAAAAACTTTTACTTCTAATTGTAAGACTAATTATATTCCTGATCATAATGTGTGGCAAATTTATTTGCCTTCTCCTAATCTTACAATCAATTAAGCATATATCCATATAGTTACCTCATAAAAATGCTATTTTTCAGGTTGAATATTATGTGATATAATCCTATGTAGTAATCTAGGTATACACATCAAGTCTTGACTCTTTATTTTAACACTAAGTGCAAAGTTATGTTGACCAATATACATCACTACAACCTTATCATATACAAATCCCTCAATAATAGGGATAATCTTCATTTCAATCATATGATGACCATCATTTATAATACCTTAAATATCAATAATATAGAATAATTAAATTATGTATTCTTATCTTGCAAATTTCTAATAATTCTAAGTTCTATAAATATCCTCTTATTAGTATGGAGCATTATAATTAATTTAGGATAACCAGATTTCTTGATGTGATATATTGTATTACAACCCATATCATAAAAAATGGATTTAATATCAAATGCTTATAAATCATTGCCTAATCTATATTTTATAGAAATTAACCTATGTACAAAAGAACTTATAAACTTTTGGACATTATCATATTGATGATAGGTGGGATTATTGGTGTCATTGCTCCAATATCTTTAAAAGATAGCTCAAAATGTATTTAATTTGAAGTAATTTGGTGAGATTTTGAGAGAATAGAGATTAAGGTTTCAGATTCTTAGAATTGGGGGAAAATGGTTGTTTTAAAAGTGATAGGTGTGTGTGTATGTGTGTGTGTGTGTATAGGTGTGTTGAGAAGTGGATTGACCAGTTACTTTAAGTTAGTTCAACCAATTGAAATTAAACCTTGAATTTTATAATTTTGTATTTTGATCCTTCTTATCAACTTAGAAAAAAGTTATTTCTATGTAAAAATTATGTTCATAACCCAAATAAATTAGGGGGGCAAAATATGAGATTTTAGGTAGTAGCCACACTAATATTGTTATGACTTCATCGATTAGTTGATTGATGTAGCTATATTAAATGGTTGATCAATTCACAAAAACCTCAATTTTTTTTTTTCTATTTTATCTTTTAATGAGTTTAAATACACTTTTTTGTCGAGCTTGTAGACTAAAAAAAAAATACTCTAATTGAAATCTCAAAATGTTACTAATCATCCAATAGTAGACCTTTGTTTTCCTAGCTTAACCAATTATCGATTAATATTAGTCATTGCAAATTGATCCATCAATTTGTCTTAAACCTAGAAAGATACCATAAGTTTTGCTACATACAATGTTTTTTTTTTTAAATTCTAATGTGTGTGTGTGTGTGTGTGTGTATATATATATATATATATATATCATAACTTAAATTTGTCAAACTTATTTTCTTTGATGTACACATATGAAAAAGTAAACCTCAAATATTATTACCATGGATTGGAAAAAATAATTTGTATCTAAAGGCTTCAGCTAGTTGGTGTTCTATACTTATAAACCCAAATATAACATCACCTTTTATAATTATTGTCACAGTGATGTTTTTTCTCTCGCCTCACGCACTGTCATTCTTGGTAAGGGGAAGCGACACGTGGGAAAGAGGGGTTTTCTTATAATCGTAAATTTACAACTATAATTCTTGGGAGTCGCCACCTAGTATTGAGGTCACTACAAAACCTAATGGTCTGTGAGAATCTGGGTAAGGGTGCACTACATTGTTGTTTGAATATTTTTCTAAGCTAGATTTTTATTCGTTGGTCTTTTCTAAGGCTCGAAGTGGATCTTTCTTTGTGAGAGAGTGTATACTGCATTGGGTCAAAACATATCCGTTTAAGGATCTAAATTGTAACACCACATTTATTATTCTTTAATATCATTGGTTTAATTTACAATGTAATTTTACACTTTAATGATTAACATTTACAACAAAAAGATTGTTGAAAGGTTTTTGATATTTTTGGCCAAAATCTAACGGATAATTTTACACCCCATTTTTGTTTTAAAATTATGAGAAAAGATGCGATTTCTTACAAAAAGATATAATTAAGAAATTTTAGAATTTGATCATATACACGAAAACAATACATTATTTATTTCTTTTTTTTTTTGCAATTTTTATATATTTTTTTAAAAATAAAAGTGGACCGGAATCGGCGAAATATGTCGACCTAATATCTCTTTCAGGTTGACGTTGGACAAAATGTCTAGCCTTTCTTACTGTTCACATGCAAGTGAATAGTAAAAAATGAAGGAGAAGGAGGAGGTTACCTTTCACTGTCACCGTGTAGAGAAGGTCAGGCTTGTTCTACCGGTGGTGGTAGCGTTAGGAATGGTGGCATGTGATGGACAAAAGAGGTGTTAGAAGGTGCTGCAATGACTGTTGCAACTGCATGCACCCGCTGCTGTGTGGCCGAAGTAGAAGAACAAACTGTTGGTGTTAAGGAAGAAGAAAGTGTTGTTACAGGTCCTGCTAAAGGAAGAGTAGTTATTGCTGCCGAAAGGGAAGAAGGGGTTGTTGTCGATGAAAAAGAAGAGTTGCTGCTATAGGAGAAGAATAAGACTGGATTGTTGCTGGTGTTGTCGATAAAGAGGAGAGGAAGGAGTTGCAAGTGCTGTCGACGTCGTCGTGGAAGGGGAAGAAAAGGTTGTTGGTGGCGTTGCCGATGATCAACTCATAGTTTTTGTGTTATACTCTTTGTCTTGCCTTTATTATTTGTCCCTTCGTGTCCTGTGTCCTTTGTTTCGTGTGTTCTCCTCCTTCATTCTTTTCTCCCCTTTGTCCAATGTGTTTTATCAGTTTTTTCCATCTGTTTCTTTCGTTTGTTTGTTCCCCCTCCCCATTTTTCTTTTCCTTTGCAGATTTATAGATACAGAAAGGACTCTTCACTTCCTCATTACGTGCAAATAACAGTTTGGAGGTTATCTCTTTCTCTTCCACGATGGCGTGCCTGCACTATTTAGACCACTGAATAGTACAGTCATGTCTGCATATTTTTCATATAGGCACAAATGCACTTTGATCCATTGATTTATAATTATTCTAATTGCACCCTTAATCGACTTTAAACTTTTATATTTATGCAATTTTTATCCCTGCTAAAATTTCAATAGCAGTCGTAACTTTATGCACACTTTTTACTTAGGTCCTCTATTTTGGATTAATGCAATTTGACCATTAAGCTCTCAATTTTCTTCAATTTCACCACTGATTTCATCCAATTGACTTGGTAAAAATTAAATTTGATCTCCGAAAATTCCAATCTTCTCAATTAAACCCAAGTAGGCTTCTGAACTTGATTTTTCACTAATTAAGCCCTTAATAAAATTATTTCGATCAATTTAAAATATAATTAAGTACTTGCACTTAATTAAATCTTTCAATTTGACCCTAAATTAATTAGTAAACACAATTATACTTTAAATTGGCCCACGATTAAAAAGAATTTGCCTATAAAAATATAATCATGTCTTTTGACTTAATTATTAAGCAAATTAATCCAATAATAAATTATTTTAGCCTTGAATTTGCATTTTTCTTCATTTTTGGACACAATAGAGGTACGATCTGACTCTTAAATCCTTCCAAAATTTCTACCTTAATTTTTTCACCAACGCAAATTTCTTTTTATTTTATATTTGTAGATTTTAGGGAATAATCTAGAAATGAGTTATGAAAATTATAATCCCATTGGAAATGATGCCTTACTTATGTGTTTTGTACAAGAGTGTTAGATGAAATTTTTAGATAGAATTATTGCATAAATGATATCACACTTAATAGGTATATGATAAAAAAAAATCCAAAGTGTTCTAAGGTTTGTTTCATCTATAAGTTTTGAGAATAATAACTACCTTCCACAATATATTCTGTTTTAGTTGTCGATCAAGCTACAAAGTTTTATTTCTTACTAGATCAAGATATTGGTGATGATCTTAAGAAGTGACAAATCCTAATAATACTCTTTCTATTTTCCTTACACCTGATAAAAATCATCACCCAAATAGTTAATCAAATTCAACTAATTTCCTTTCAATTACCATAACCCTAAATTGATTTTATCATACAAATATTGAAAAACATGTTTAAAACACTAACATGGAACTCTTTAGAACATGTTTAAGAATATGCACATAGAAAAACATAAAATATGATATCAAGTCTACTTATAGTTAAATACAAAGGAGATTAGATCATATCTTGATATTTGGGTATGTCTATATTTTCATCATTTTCATCTATATCAAGCTTGATTGATGTTCTCCCATAATACTTATTTCAAATTTGTCCTACATTTATTTTGCAAATTCCTTACAAAACAAATCATTAGAACCACTTAACATAATATCATTAATATATATTCATCCAAGCAAGATATCTTTACCTTTTCTCTTTGTAAAAAAGGTGGTGTCAATTTTGCCAATGTTTAAATCATTTTCAATAAGAAAAGATTTTAATATATCGTATTTAGTTGTTTGTTTTAAACCATGTAAAGCTTTTTTTTAGTTTGAAAACATGATTAGAAAAATGAAAGTCTTAAAAACCTAAAGGTGGTTTACCACACACCTATTTTATGATATAATCAACTTAAAACACATTTTTTACATCCATTTGAAAACAATATAAAATTATCATGGCTTGTGAAAGCTAAAAACATTCTTATTGATTCTAGTCTAAGCATAAGTGCAAAGATCCCTTTATAACTAATATCTTCATCAATAATTAGTTCAATGTTTTAATAGACAAATGGCAATATAGTAATTATATGATTATAAGGAATAATATTATGTGTTTTGGACATAACAATTTTTCTTCTTACTTTATTTTGTTTTTTGTTTTTTTTTTGCTTATGCTTGTTTTGTAAGGAAAAAAAAAAACATTACGAGTAGTTTTTGCTTTTCTAGTATGCTTGTGTTTTTTCACTTCTTAAGAATATGATTTTATCTATAAGAACTATTTATTGAAATATTTTGAATGTATATGATTTTATTTTTTATATAATATTCTTTGTAAGATCTTACGTTTTTATATTTCAATCTTATATTTTAATTGTTTTGAACCCCTCCACAATCATAATTGGAATCCTGATAATAACATTACTTAAGAGAGACTTTATAAACAATTTTATTTTAAATAGCTAAGTAACATAGTTTAAGATAATATTTATTATTTTTTAAAAATACAATTGTAAAAAAAATTTATTTTTTAAGAATTGAGACATGTATAAATAAAAGAATTATTATTATAGTTTTAAAACTCAACTTGAAGATTAATTTCAGATAAGACTCGAGTCATGAATTAAAATTAACTATTAATATGGATGAATAAAAATAATTATTTTTTATTGTTTTGAGTTAAGAAATTTTTTTTTAATAGAAACCAATGACCGGAAAAGACCTAAATAAGTAGAGATTTATTTCATAACATTTCCATTGTTCACAATAAATTTTTGCAGAATACTAGTTTCAATAGTTTTAAACATGGTGAATCTTGAAATGACAAATCTAGATCTTATCAAATAATATATTAGTTGTATAATGTATGCTATGTGAAGTGTGTGAGTTTATTTTAATTATGGTAAGAAATACAGATTTATACATATAGCACCATAATGAATACTAAAAGACTAAGTTTTTATTTACTTTGAATCTTTGACTTGTTGATTGATTTATTCATTCAATCTTTCATACCTTTTGACGATGTTTATATAAATTTGTTTAAGTTTATTCTCAACCAAGAATATTATTATTTCATTTCCTATTTTTTAATTATTATCATTAAAATATACACAAATATTAATATACAACCCAAAGGTAAAAAAATCTTTTTATTTTTTATGACGTCAATTAATGTATATATATATATATATATAAATGAGTATGCCCGTGTATTTTACAATATAATATATTTGAGACTTTAACAATTATAACAATCTAAAACTTATATTTCTCCCTCTTAATATATATTTTATATCTATTTTCTTTATTCTTTTCAACTCTAAGGTGGAGATTTATTCGTGTATTAAATGATTATCAACAAATATTAAATAAATACATCATGTGATTCGAGTATACACAAACAATGCAAAGAGAACATTTGAAGAAGATAACGATGAACCACCCAGCCTCTCTTGCCCTTATTTTCTTACTTTAAGTGCTTTGCTTTAAAGCAAAGCAACGAAGGGCAATAAAGCAGGGGGCAAAAATGTCAATAGACCAGCTAGCAAAAGCATTTAAAGTATAAAAAAACATGTGGTAGGATTTTAGAAATAACTATAGCTTATGTTTTTTTAGTGGTAGGCTAGTGTATTGCCCGTGTATTCATTGTAGATAGGGTATAGATTTTTTGGAATATAAAAAAAATAAAATTTGAAATATCATTTTTTTATTCTCCTGAAATTTGGTGCAATAATTTATATTTTAAATTTATGTTTTGATTATTATTTAGTTTAAATTCTAAATTAAATTGTATAAGACTTAACTTGACGTGGGCTTGCTCATTAGATAGATAAAATAAATAATAATCAAATATTAAAATAATAAAAATATATTAAAAAGATAAAATAAAAATAAAAAATCGGTCAGAAAAAACCCAAAAGAATTAAAAATATTTTTATTTTTATTAAATAATAAAAATACAAAAATCAATTAAAAAAACATAGAGTATTAACCATGGACATGTCATTAAAAACACACACATATATATATATTGAAGGATACAATTAAATATAAAAATTATTTTAAAAAATAAAATTTGAAAAAACAAAACATGTGGACTGGATTTTTTCCTGTCCTTTTATTTTTTTAAAAATGGGAAATACTTTGCTTTAATTGAGAATTAAATACGCGTTCTCTATTTTCTCAAGTATTAACCATTGAAGTTTCAACACGTGGCATTAAATTTCATACATAAAAAAACATGTGGCTAGTAATTATATAGCAGTCCATTAGAGACCCTCTCCTATGTGGTTCAAAATGCGTAAGCCAACTTTTGAGGAGGATTGAAAAGGCGAAATGGGTTATGCTCATTTTTGGGAATAGAATACAAACGCCGTCGTTCTCAACTCCTGAAGGTCGCTAAAGAAGAATAAAGGGATGTTCCGTTTTTTTCTGAAGTGTGAAATGCATTAAAATTATAAATTTTTCATTTTGAAAAATATTTTTTATATGAAAATGATTTATAATATTAAAATATTTTAATCTAAAATAAAAAATATTTTGTTTCCAAAAATGTTTAAAAAGTGAAACAATGTTTTAATTATGTTGGTTAGATTTCTATATTAATTGCTACCGGAAGGCTAGGATCTGTGTTGTGTAAAGTAGGTACAGCTTAATTAAATCTTATTAGCTGTTATATAATTTATTTATTTTTTCTAGCTTGGATGGTCTAATAATTAAAAATAAATAAATAGTCATCAGTATGCACAAAATCGTATGAAGATATCACCGAACATTACTTCTTGAATGACACAATTGGGGTTACTTGAAAATTTATGAAAAACGTTTTTTAAAATATTTAGATTTTTATTTTTTGTTTTTGTTTTAAATTAATTTCTTTTTTGTTTGCATATCTTTCGATATACTGATATCAAAAATAATTTTTTAAAAGTAAAATTTTGATATATAACAGCACTAGTTATCTTTAATAACGGATTAAATTCAACTTATTCAATTTAGTTAATTTGATCATATGTAAGATGAGATTTAATACAAAATACCGAAAGAGAGTTTAGAGGCACTATATCTTGTTCATGCCGAGAGCTAAAGGGACCAGTTCTTGATGAAGCTCCGACCAGAATTTGAGGCCGTGAGAGCTAGCTTGATTAACCGAAGTTCAGTACCCACTTTAGATGAATGTTTGGGGGAATTGTTACGGGAAGAACAACAACTCGTCACTTAAGAGTTGATTCAGGACAATGTCACATAGATGAATGTGGCTTACATGGTTCAAGGAAGGGGACGACAGAGAAGTGAGGGTGTGCAGTGTTTTAATTGGAAGGAATTAGGACACATTGCTAGAAATTACAACAAGAAATTCTACAATTATTGTAAGAAAGAATGTCGTGTAATCAAGGAATGTCGTCTGTGACCACATAATTGACAAGGGTTTTCTGTTCAGTCAAAATCGGGGGCTGCTTTTATAGCTGTTGCAGCCGTGTCATCACCATTGGCACCAGAATCCTCATTGTCGGTGAGCTATTCGTCGTCCACTATTACTCCCAAGATTGTTCAGCAGATGATAATATTTGCTTTCTCTGCACTCGGGATTTCAGGTAAGAAATATAAACTTAATCTTCCCTTGGATTCGGCACATAATAAACAATGGTTAATGGATTCAGCAACATCAAATCACATGACCAGCAGTGAAAATGGGTTGCATAATGTGCGAAAATATATGGGTAACCAGAATATATAAGTAGCAAATGATGATAATCTTTTGATTTCATCAATTGGTAATTTAGGGTTTCATTTCGAAAATATTTTTGTGTCACCGAAATTATCCAAAAGTTTAATCTTTGTTGGACAAATGGTAGAAAATAACTATAAAATTTAATTTGATCATAATGGTTGTTGTGTGTAGGATCAAGTGTCGAGGAAGATGATCGCAAAGGGGCCTAAAATGGGACATTTATTTCCAATACAATTTTTTATTCCTAGTATTAATTTCTGTGCTTATTTTACTGTCATTAATAATCCTAATTTTTGGCATAAGAAATTGGGGCATCCCAATTCTATTGTATCAACTCATCTTATGAAACATGGATATTTGGGGAATAAAAATTCTTTTTCAATGGAATTTTTGGACTGTAGTTGCTGCAAATTGGGTAAAAGCAAAGCATTATCATTTCCTTCACATGGTAGTCGCGCTTCTAAATGTTTTGACATTATTCATACTAATATGTGGGCGTGAGCCCTATTCTTTCTCATGCTCAATATAAATATTTTGTCACATTTATTGACGATTTCAGTCGTTTCACTTGGATAAATTTTCTTCGATTTAAGGCTGATGTGCTCTCAACATTTCAGGCTTTCGTTGTATTTGTTGAAAATCAATTTTCTGCTCATATTAAATTTCTATGATATGACTCTAGGGGGAATATATGTCCAAAACATTTCAAGAATATCTCAAAAACAAAGGGATTCTCTCTAAAAAATCTTGTCCTTACACTCCTCAATAAAATAGAGTTGTTGAGCGTAAGAATCGTCATCTTTTAGATATTGTTCCCACCTTATTAATTGATTCTTATGTGCCTACTTGATTTTAGGTAGAAGCTATGTCAATAGCCATTCATCTAATTAATCGTTTGCCTTCCCAAGTTCTAAAATTTGCATCTCTATACTGTATTTTATTTGGTGTTATTCCCGAGTATGATTCTCTCCATGTTTGTGGGTGTGTTTGTTTTGTTCACTTACCATTTACTGAACGTAATAAACTTTCATCCCAAGCTGCTCGCTGTGCTTTTCTAGGATACAATAATTCTCATAAAGGGTTTGGGTGTTATGACGCAAATGCTCATAAAATTCATATTTCTCGAAATGTGATTTTCTTTGAAAATCAGAATTTTTTCCCTTCTTGTCCCTCAACAGATTCCACTCCTATCCTTCTTCCTACATTTGATGATGATAGTCTATCTTATGCATTTGAACATTTTAAGCCAGGAATTGAATATCAAAGACTTCATCCACCATTTACTTTTCCCTTTACGGACACGGAACCGATATCTGATTATGTCCCTCAACTAAGACGATCAACTTGAGTTTCACATGCATCAAACATGTATAAATATTCAGCAACTACTATTGATAGTCCTTTTATGCCTAAGACTTATGCTCAAACATCTACCTAAAACTGCTGGCAACAGGCCATGACAAAGGAACTTCAAGCTCTTCAGAATAATCACATATGGGATATTGTTTCTTGTCCTCCCAGAATCAAACCGATAGGTATTACTGCTCTTTTGGTATATGTGGCCAATACTATCATTACAGGATCTAACATTCCACTTATTGAGGATTTACAATGTTCTCTTAACAATGAATTTCATATGAAGGATCCAGGACACCTTCAATATTTTCTTGGTCTACAGGCGCACTCGATGCCTAATGGGATTTTTCTACATGAGCACAAATACACCCAAGATATTCTTCTCTTGGGAGGTCTTGAATCGGGGAATAACGTTCTTACACCTCTCGAGATTAATTTAAAAATTTATCAGAATGATGGTGACCTGTTACCTGATCCCTCCATATACAAGCAATTGGTGGGAAGTTTGAATTATCTAACCATTACTTGGCCAAATATTTCTTTTGCAGTACAACAAGTCAGTCAATTTTTACAGGCTCCTCGTCAATCTCATTTGGCCACTGTCCGAAGACTTCTTCGCTATCTTAAGGATACATCTGGGTGAGGATTACCTTTTTCCTATTGATAATTCATTACAATTAACAGGTTATAGTGATATGCAAATTGGGTAGGGTGCATGGATACACGTCGATTTGTTACTGGATGATTTATGTTTCTTGGAAATGCTTTAATTTCATGGAAGAGTAAAAAGCAAAACCGAATCTCAAAATCTTCTAGAATCTGAGTATTAAGCTATGTCCTCCGCATGTTCTGATATTGTGTGGCTCCAGGGTTTGCTACATGAACTTGCTTTTCCTCAGCTCCTACACCTCTTCATGTTGATAACATAAGTGTTATTCAGATTGCTTCTAATCCCGTGTTTCATGAACACACCAAACATAATGAAGTTGATTGTCACTACATTTGTGAAGCTCTTGATCATAATATTCTTACACTCCCTCATATTTCCATCGAGCATCAGACGATTGATGTCCTTACAAAGACTTTGTCTCGACCTCGACATCAACTCATGATTGATAAATTGATGCTTCTTGATTGACCAATATCAATTTAAGGGGGGATGTCAGTGTATATGGCAAGAATATCAACAATATATGGCAACTCAATTGTAACAGAAAATCTTGTATTTATTATGAACTACAGATCAAGGATTATAGACTGTAAATTAGGGATTATTACATGTATTTAGAGGACTGAATTCCTCCTATGTAAAGTAATGAAAATACATAACAAATTTACAGAGAAATTTGATATTTGTGACAAAAAAACTCAAATAGTGAACAAACATATTTTGCAAACCCATGCTCGAATAAGATATATACTCTTTTTATTAGTTATTGAGTAAACTAGTTGTTTGACTCGTATTTTACTGTGCATCAAATATATGTATATTTTTTAAAAAATATATAAATTTTTATGATGCGTTTTTATAAATAAAAGATTCCAAGAGAAATTCAAAGAATTTACGCATACATGTAATTAAATAAATTAAACACTATTTATGTAACAAAAAATCTTATCAAGCTCCATCCCTACCTAACCAAAGTTAATCAACT
Source organism: Salix purpurea (assembly GCA_027405865.1). Taxonomy (NCBI): domain Eukaryota; kingdom Viridiplantae; phylum Streptophyta; class Magnoliopsida; order Malpighiales; family Salicaceae; genus Salix; species Salix purpurea. The sequence goes on along the minus strand of JAOWLH010000006.1, from coordinate 6,651,309 downwards.
AAATTTATGACTCGGGCTATGAACTCAATTGGGTTGAACAATTTTTTTATATATTTTTTTTATTTAAATAGACACCTATGAAACTAATAACCAACAAAATATCAAAGTATTTGGAAAAACAAAATCAAATCAAATTATATTGTCCAATTAATATCTATAAAATACTAAGTTATGAGATTGAAATTTAGCAAGAAAAAAAACTCAATTGTATAGATAAAAATAAAAATAAAAAAAACAAAAAGAATTAGCCTCACGGGCTAGAAAAGGTCCAAAGCTCATGTGCTTTTCTTTTATTAAAGGCTCAAGCATAGAAGCCTCACCTAGAAATGTTTTTCTTAATTTTTTAAGTGTAAATGATATGTTATCCACCCCCATGAAAAATAATAGTATGCAAAGATAAGCACTCTCCAGATTCCATTTACCTCTAGTCATTGAAAAATCAGGTTTGTCTATTTCAGACTAGAAAAAACTCATTTTCAACTATATTTTGACCTAAAAAATAAAATAAAATAAACACCATAAATACCTTGTAAAACATATCAATAACCTCTAGCAACCAAAATATTAGCTCCAAAACCCATAATCAATTCAAAACTAAAATTCTTTTCAGGTTAAATCTATCATTTCAAGTAAGTTTAAGAAAAAATAAATCTCTTGTGTTAATTTTTCCTATTAAAAAAAATTCATTGACACTTAAACCACCTGTTTTCATGGCTTAAATCAGTCTCAACCAAAACTTTCTCTATCCACCATAAGAAACTAACAATTTTCTCTCTTATCTATCAAACTAGGGACTAAATAATAATAAAAAAAAATTGAGACCAAAATTGAATGTTATAAATGTTTAGAGACCGGAAGTTTATACTTTGAAAAGTTAGAGGATCAAAGTGCATGTTTAGCTCCAAGTGTAGAAAAATCTTTTTTTTTTTTGTCGTGTTTTTTTTCTCAAAAACATCTGAGTACCCTATCTTTGAATCTTGTTGTTCCTTAATAAATATGGTTTAATTGGCATATAAGAGTGTAAGAAAAAAAAAGATAATAAATAAATAAATTATTCTAGCAATCGATAATAATTTGTTTCTTTATGAAAAGTGACATGAAGAACAATATTTTCCTGAGGTCTTTTAAAGCATTTCTTAATTATTTTCTAAGAAAATTTGCTATTTAACTTCTTTTTCATTTGATAAATAATATATTATTCACACCCAAATAAAAAAGAAAAACTTCACGAAAACTCTACCTCTCACAATCTGAACTAATTGTTGAAGCTTAGTAATTATAGAGCACCTCTTTTAAGCTTCAACTCAATCCCTTCTAGGTGAAGTTTATTGAATTGATTGGAAACCTTTTCAAATAAATAAAATACCATAAAAAAAAGGTTGTGTGATGCACACCAGAAAATGTTTTATTTTATATAACTTTTTATAATAGATATTTAGTCTAGTGTAATAGAAATTGTTTTTTTTAAGTATTTTTTTTTGTATATAAACCCATTAAATAATATTTTTTATTTTTAAAATTTATTTTAACTTTATATTATGATCCAAAAATAAATAAATAAAATTAAAAATTCTTACTTACCTGAATTGAAATTGAACCTCCACAAATGGTGGATTCACAATGGCATCATTATAAAAGTATCTTACTTACCTGAATTTTATCGTAGTTCAGGCCTTGCACAATCTGGGCTTTACTCGACCGTTGTGTACATGATGGGCCACTGTTTTTCAACTTTTTTTTTCCTTTCCACTCTCTAGATAAGAAAGATTTTTATTTTTTAAGACTTTTCTTCTTATTTTCCACCATATCTTTCTTTATTTTTTTCTTATTTTTATTTCCTTAGAAAATAGTTTTTTAACGATTATTAAAACAAATTATTTATATGACTTATTTGCCACCATATATGCAGTTTCTTTCCCTTCATTTATATCTTATAATAAATAAGGTTTTTTTTTTTTCTTTCTAATTCTTTGCTTTGCTTTCCTATCCTAGAAGAAGAAGAAAACCAATAAAGACAAGACTCAAAGAAATCAATTTAAAAAAAAACTATGTCGATAATTTATTGAAGCGCTTGACCGAGCTCACAGTAGATTGTAACAGTGTAATTACTCTTGTACCCTTCATTTCATAAAAAAAAATCCTTGGGTTTGGAGGTATTTTACTCTTTTCCTTTTTATATTTTGTCATTAAATAATTTTTTAGGGGTGTTTGAGTCTTTTCTATTTTTTTGTAATAGTTAAAATACAGTTTTATCCCTGGATTCAGAAAAAAATTGTTTGTTGGTCAAGTGTATTCTAGATATATCTGTTTTTTATGAACATTTAAATAATAATTTTTAAAAAAAATTTAGCTATCAAGGGTATTTTTGATGTTCCAATTTTTGTTAGCAATAAAAGAACTAATTTTATATTGGAAAAGACAAAAATAAAGAGTTGGCCCTGAGGTATTTTTGTATTTTCATATGCATTTTTTTTGTTATTAAAACGGGTTTCAGATGGTGTTTTGGTAATTTCCTTTTAAAATTATTTTATATTAAAAAATTGGTTGCGCGTTTGCCTCATGCCCAATGGTTTTGTTCCGTCCACGCCATACACTCTGCACGTGACACTCCATGCGATGGCTAAAAATGATTAACCATAGTCTCACTAGATGCACCTCCATGTCCTCTTCTCTATAATGGTGTGCATGTTAGGCATAATGGTCGGAGAGTTGCCGATAGTCTATTGTTTTCTCTCTCTCTTTTGGAACTAAATATAAATATAAGTGCTTTTTGTTTATGCTTTGTACATTTTAGTCCTTGGTTTTTTGATTTATTTTTTTGTCCTGATTTTTTCTATAGAGCTTTTGTTTTGTTTTGATTTTGTCATTCAGTTGAAATTAGTCATATATTTTGTTTTTTATGTCATCCATTATTCTTTTAATTTGATTTTAATTCCTTTAATCTTTTCAATCATTTTGAAGCATTCCTTATTTTTTGTCATATTTATGTGTCTATTCTTTTAGTTTTATTTTGATTTTTTTTTATCTTTCTCTCTTTTATTGAGGTTTTTTTTTTTCAATTTAGTCCTTTAATTTTAATTTGTGTAAATGATCATTTTAAAATTGGTTTTTCATCTTTTTATTTTTTCCCTTTGTTCTTTTTTTCTTATTTTGTTTCTTTAAATCAAATAGTAATAATATTTATTTTAGTTTTATCATTTTTTTATATTTTTTTGCTTTCTATTTTGTTAAAGATTTTGTTTTTATTTAATTTTATTATTCGGAATAATTTTATTATTTCATTTTTAGGCAATAAAAATAATAATTTTAGCATTTGCAATCATGATAATAATAATAACATTACCAATGATAATTATAATAATAATAATAATTTATTATAATACTTATGATATTAATAATTTTGGCAGTGATAAAAATAATAAAAATAATTCATAAAATACTATTAAGAATATCAATAATAATAAAAATAATTAATAACAATAATTTTAATGATATGAATAACAATAGTAGTATCAGTAATCATAATAGTGATGATAGTAGTGGTTGTAGGGCGGTGATACTTCTACTAATAATAAATAAATAATTGCACTAATAATAATGATTATGATTATAAAAATAAAAAATAAAAATAACAGTAATATTATTTATAGTTGTGATGATAATAACTATGATAACTTTTTAAATAGTACTAGCTATTACATCTCATTATAAATGTTGAAGTTTTAAAACCTGAATTGAGAGCTAACTCAAGACATGACTTGAGTCACAGGATAGGAGAGTCAACCCCAATTAACTAAAATTTAAAACAATCCAAAGCAACCTTGTTTGATAATTGTTATTCAAAGAAAAGTTAATTGAATTTTAACATGTGTTTTATCTTAAGCTGACTGAGCTGTACATTGATTCAAGTTTTTGTTTGGGTCATGTCAAATTAATTTTTCATCCATTTTTTTAAACTAAAAGGTGCAGACCTAAGGTCAACTAGAGTCCTATCTAATATTTACCAAACACAAAATAAAATAAATTAAATTGTGTCAGACTTTTGTTTTATCTTTGTTAGTCATTAACAATCTAGGTTGATATTTATTTATATGCCAATATTATTTTATAATGTTTTTATCTTTTAATAGTTTTTTCCTTGGCCTCCGATTGTAACTTTGACCCTCTAAAATAATATGATCCCAAAATCTATTTAACCTGATACTTTACCATAATATAATTATATATGTTTAACATCTCCTTTTAATGTCTTAGCTTAATTCAATGTACGATTTAAGAGATATGTTAGATCTTGCAAAACTAATCAATAGACATATAAAGCTCAAATTCAAATTAACTTGGTTGATATCACATGGAAATCAACACATATGTTCCGTGTTTTTTGGTACCAACAAAAATAAAACTATATATAGACTCATACTTTCTCTTATGTTCCTTTTTAACATCATTTTTTTTTCGCATGCATTTGAAATTCATTTGTCTCTTAAGGATTAATTTTATAAACTAGCCAATTAGGTATATATGCTCTAGATGCAAGATTAATTTGGTGCTTAACTCTCTTAATAGATGACAACACACTAGGAATCTTATCAGGAAACATATCCTTAAGATCTTGTAATAAAGAAACAAAAACATTAGAAAGACAATGATCAAGGTCATTAGTGTTCAAATATACGTTCTATACACAAGTAAAATCATAAACATGTTGAAAAAAAATAAACATTCTTAATCTCACTCCTATTTGAATAAAATTAACATGTTTCTTTATTTGTTTGTACCTCCTCTTTTCTCACCCTTCCTTGAATAATTTGTATTTTGACTGAATCTAACATCCGTATCTCTTAACTCATCTTATTTTTACTCTTCCTTACATACTTACATGCTTGATAATTTGTTTTTGGCTTTGCTCTCTCGTTTGAATTTTAATATGTCCTCTTACAATTGTCTAGGTAACAATAATAAATATATGAATGTATTCCTATCATTCTCAAGAGAATACCTCTTATTAAACCAATTATGTTTAGCCTTTTTTTTTATATCAACTTACCAAGATCTTTGTAATAATAAAATCATTCTCAAGAGAATACCTCTTATTAAACCAATTATGTTTAGCCTTTTTTTTATATCAACTTACCAAGATCTTTGTAATAATAAATGAGTAGCATGCATAGGAACAACATCACTAAAAACCTCATCCCTATAATTTCCAATTGAAAAGGAAATCAAAACCTGCTAAGTAACTTCTACTTCTCTTCATTCAACCATTAAAGTCTACAATGCTTTTCTGAAACAATACTAACAACATTGTCAAAACTCCAACTATCAATAATCACACTACATACATCATTATTTATGTGACATCTAGTATGAAATATATGTTTCTTTTGTTGCTTTATATCATCCTTTTTAAATTGAACATTAAATAATCTTTAAATCATCAAAACCTCACCATTAACTATACACTAACATTACTACAATTCTTAGGTGATGGCATATCATCATTTTTGGATTTGTTATTTTTGGATTCAATCACTCCATGTTATCTTATAACCATAATCTTTTTGTTTAGACATTATGAAGCTATATGTCAACAACTCCTTAAACACCTGAAACACTTAATATCATAATTATGATTAAATAAGATCTTACATTTACCTTTTGTTTTAGTTACCGAATCTTTCCTTCAAGTCTTAGATGATTTGGATTTGTTTCCTATAGTATTAATCTTTCATATGGCCACTCCCTCTCTTCTATAATTCAGCCTTTAAACTGAAAAGGAACATGAATTATCTCTTTGATATTATCTTCTGTCTTGAATTGTCTTTTTATTTTGGTTGACATAAGAATCATATCTTCAAGCTCATTATAGTGCTGCAATTTAACCATATTGTAGTTTTTCAATCCTCTACGACATTAGCTTTAATTATAACAATCTTTATTTTCTTGTGGTAATGCTTCACTCCTAGAACCATGAGATAAACTTTGTAATCTTTGATATAGTCTTTATAATAATGACTAATCCCAAGTCTATATTTCTCCTTTTTAAAATAAGTTGATCTCCAAATAATAGCATAGTTAGTAAACTCAATAATATCTTTGATTTTGATAGTAAAACGTGAACTCAACTTTCTTTTTCCACTTTGAATAATCTTCTAGACTGTTTTTTCCTTGAAAGCTATGATCCTCAAATATTAGAAAAGTCATAAGTGGTTTAACTTAACTTTTCAATGACTAATTTCTCAGTGTAATTATTATTCATTCATTAATAATGTATCAATTTAGACATTATAATATAAAGTGTGTCTACTATGTAAAATCATATTTTTTATCAACACCGTAAAAATTCATTATTTGAATAAGATTTGAAACTCTTTTCAAATCTTATTTCACCTTGTGCAATGATTTATAATCAATACTATTTGAGAATAGGTGAAAAACTTTTCTCAATTCACCTAGGGTAATAAATCATCTATTGATTACTTAAAATAACTTTATATAGTTCATGTTATACTCAATATTGTCTCTAGTTGTTACTCTTGATTAGGACAACGTGTAGCAGGATCAAAACATAACACTCTCTATATAAGATAAATTAGTGAACTCAACTCTAACTCATACAACTATCATGTAAACATTTCAGTAGACACAAGTGACCTATTTATATAGAATTCTCATGTTGGTTCAGTGTACATACCATCCGATAAACACCTACATATTAGTTCTAGGTATCCTTCATACCTATGTTTATAAGAATAATTGCTTGTTTTTATAAAACAAAGAACATAATACGTACTGGTTTTAATAGAGTATTGACGAGGAACATTTAGGATTAATGCTTTGATACAATACAAATATCATAATTAGAACAAAACAAAATATATATACATGATCAAAACATATACAATAACAAAACTAACCACTAGAAACAAAGAAACACACTTTTCTTCATAATCTTTAAGCACATAAATCAAAATTTTAAGATTACAGTGACTCTAAGCTCCTCCTGGGGTTTTCGGGTTATGGCGATTGTTTGCTCCAGTTCCTGGGTAGTCTGTACTCTGCAAGTCCATCCTCCCTTCAACATACCCTTCCCCCATATCAAGAACTAACACCTCCCCATTGCTCAAATCCACCGCATCCTGCAAAATGATAATTCTATTTTAACATGTCAAGAACATTTAATTAAGATTTTACATCAGGTAAGATGAATCACTCAAGATGTTCATCATACAAGTAGGTTTTCCATGATAAGATTCTACTTTAGCAGCATGGTGAGAAGACAAGAAAGAAAAACAAAATCTAGTTGCTTGACAGCTACGAATGTTAATTAACCCCTCCCTCATCAAAAACTGTTTTTTTTCTTGAAAAAAAACATCATTTGACCGAGAAAGGAACACAAACATATGACCTGAGCATGACAGGGAGGGAGGGAGGGAGGGAGGGATGACCTGAGCCAGCATATCTTGGACTGGGATTTCATCGTTTGACCTGAGGCTTCCTACAAAGTCAACGAAAATCAATAATATGACATAAAAGGTAACATCAGCAAATTCAGTCGGAAAAACCTTTTAGAAACTCACTAGTTGTCGGAACTGCAACCGGGGATCGCACGAAAGAGAGAGCCAGAAAGAGAAGCAGAAACTCGAGGAAGAACTTGTGAGCCATGGTGAATCGATCAAACCAGACAATTTTCACAGGTGCTTATAGCAGTGGCAGGAGAAAGCATGTAAGAATGGAGCTCTGGGCATACAAATGGCTCTAAAATAGCTAGCATGCAAAACAATTACTACCACAAAGTCAACTACCATTTTATTTTATTTTTTATTTTATTTTCTAATGTGTTGGTGAGTTCCCACTCGCCTAACTCGGTGTCGTTTTCAGGTCACCCTATTTGGGGCCCAAAAAGATCTGTGGTATACTGCTGGAAATAAAATTTAAATTTCTGTACATAAATGCATACACACTTACAAAAAGTAAGAAAAAATAAAGAAAAAATAAATAAATTTGTTTTTCCATGAATCATTCACGGGTTCATAATGTGTCATGCACAGGTTCATTAATCTTGTGACTATATATAGCGCCATGAGATGAGTCATTTTAGGTCCACGGTGACAGCCTTCCTATCTGTCCACGTGTCAAGTTTTTTTTTGTTTTGTTTATGCAAATTATTTTTTATATATATATAAATAATGATTTATTTATTTTAACTCCTAATTTGATAATTCTATTGCCACTAATACCTTATCAACGAATGAGTAGTGAAAGTTGCCTGTTTATATTATTATTGGTGTTGTTATTATTAGTACAAAGATGCTTAATATAATTATTTGCTATGGATGGTAAGATGTCTTTTATGAATTTGATTTGTTTTAAATTGAACATGATTGAAACGATAGCTAATCTTTTTGAGTTTGTTTTTACTTGAGATGAGTATCTACAAATTGAGTTTCTCCGGGGGTGTTTGATGCTGTGTTTTAAAAATATTTAAAACAAATATGATTTTTTTTTATTTTTTACTTTAAATAATTTTTTTGTGTTTTTAGATTATTTTGATGTGTTGATAACAAAAATATCTTTTAAATAAAAAAATATCATTTTAATGTATTTCTGAACGGAAAAACACTTTCAAAAACAACATTAACCAAATTTATATATAGGCACTTCATACCCTTATGCTACTCATTACCCATTACAAAACAAAACTAAATATTCATATTATATCAATTGTTTTAAAACTATTATTTATTATTTAAAAATAAATAAAATAGTAATATATATTTGAAGTGCATTACGAATATTATATGTGTGTGCTATATTAAATTAATAATGATATATTAGATAAGGTAAGCTATACACAAAACAATTCACTCTTTTAAGTTAGGATGAGTTGATAGTCATTCAATTTGAATTAAATTCTCGTTATTAATTTCAAGTGACTTTACCAATTGAGTCATTCATTTATTCTAAAAAAACATTTCATCAATAAATTCTTATATTGAATTGCATATTTAAGGAATTTGAAAAAATGAAAATATAATTAAAAAAATAAAAAAACTTGAAAAAGTAGAAAATATACAAACAAAAAAAATCTCAAGAACTAACAAACTTCAGAAAATAGAACAAATCTAAAATTCATTTATAAAAAAAAATATTTTTTAAATAATATTAGAAATTATTTGATTTTTTAGAATGTTACTAGATTTTTTCTGCATTTTTTTTTTTGGTATTTCAGTTAATTGTTTTGTACATTTCTTAATTTGTTTTTGTTTGGTTTGAGACATTTTATCATTCAAAACATGAAAAAGAACATGCATGGGATATGAAATTACAAGGAGATATAAGAGCAAAAACTCTTAAAAGACAAGAAAAAATGTTTTTTTTTTATTTTAAAAAAATTATTTTTGACATCAGCACATAAAAATGATCTAAAAATATAAAACAAATTAATTTAAAATAAAAAATATAAATATTAGTAAGAATGGGGGAACATCAATTAATGGAAGTCAAACATAAAATCTCGTGAATGGAAGAATAGATTAATAAAATGAACATAGGCAGCTGAGACTTGAATTTATAATTGTGTAGCCTATTCTTTATCTTTGAATGGTTCATGTTTGTGGATCACTCCAAATCTTTTAATTTAAGAGGGCGGTGGCAGCAGCATGAATTTAATGGGATTTTTAAAGTTTTTTATTTTATAAATATATAAAATAAAAGTAGAGGTCATCATGGTCTGGTTGAAATTAATTCTAAAGTTAGACTTTATAACGTCCACAATGTCTTTATTTTCACCAAATAATGACAACAAATTTATTACACATACACCCTTTTTAAAAAAAAACACCTAAAAGTTGATTGATTATTTGTAGTGAAAACTAAACTCTAAGAGTCGTGTTGAGGTTGTTTAGGATCACAACGATGATGAATTCATAGATGGTGATGGTGTCTTTCAACTTGGCGAGTTAGTCAATCCATACAAAGTTGTTCCATTTAACGACCTAGAAGAAAATTCAATTTTTTGCATTAGTGAAAATATTTTTATTGATGATAATTCTAAGAAGTTGAATGATGTCTTGAGCTCCAAGGGACATACATATGTTGATGAAGATGATGATAGTGATAAAATCAATATAGAAGATTGTGATGGAGATGAGAACAAATCAATTGACAATAAAGAATACAATTCGGATTAAAAAATTTCAATGTATTAACAATAATGTAAAATTATTATTCAATAACAAAGAAATAAATTATGCAACATTATTATTGATTTTATTGCGTTGTATGTGTTGTTGTGTTATGCATTTGCAAGATGAATAAAAAATATAGATAAGATCTTGCATCAAAAACTGTTTAACACCAACATAAATATCATCGAACAAACACCACACAATATTGGCAGATTAATTATTTTGATGTTTTCCAGTAGCTATGGGGAATATTCATTTTAGATATCACACGTGATAATGCCAAAAGATTGATTCCATCATTGTTTTACAATAGCCACAAGGATTGTTATCTTTCCCCTGACACTATTCATTATATATATCACACATGTTATTTCCATCAGAGTAATTTCATAGGTATTATACAGTAGCTAAAGGAATTGTTCCCTTTCTCAAGGGATTAACATTTATTATGCTCATTTACTGTTGATTTATTTTTTAATAGTATTACCAATGGAATGAAAAAATTTAGAGGGGCTTATGAAATCTTCTAGAGAGGTTTCTAAAATTACATACAATTTCAAGTTTTCATTTGACTTCACCAACAAAATCATCAATAAAAGAATTAAAAATATTAATATTTTTCATTGTATAGATACATGTAGTTTAACAATTACTATGATCTCTTTCTCTCTCTCTCTCTCTCTCTCTCTCTCTCAGAGATACACACAATGTTTTTTCAATGTAGGAAACATTTAATTTCATTTATCCATTAATTTATATAGATGCCTAGGAAAAAATTAATTGCATGTTGTTAGGATAGGATCATTGCTAGTTCTCCTAAAAGCGATTCTTAGGAACAAAAGATATGTTGATCATGAACAAATAATTGAGGTACATGAATTCACTCATGATGCGAGGGTGTTGATTGTGATGTCGTAAAGTCAAGGGTGTCCTTTCATAACAGGATCCAATTATCCTATTCATTGTATGATTTTTATTCATAATTAAATTTGTTTAATAATTTAAAAAAAGATAATTTCATTTAATGAATAAAATTTAAGGCTTGCAAATATTGAGGCAAAGAGAACAATAACAATGATATTTAAATCATCGATGAAGATTCCATTGCTTCAATGGAGTTATATCTAAAAATCTCGAATGGAGACTGTGGGACATGATTTACACGGTTTGAGGTTATCATGAACTTATTTTTTATTATATTAATATGTTTATTTATATGGATTACATAAATTTTATTTTCTAAATTTTTACTGCAAGGGAAAATTTAATTGAAAGGATGCTAATGATGGTGTTGCGAGAATGGTGTGGAAGAATCATGCTATAACTATGTAATTTAGGCTACCTTCATAATTTATTTGTTTCAAATACCATGATTTTATTTTTCATTTAATAAAAAATAATTCATTTGTATTGTGTAGGTTATGTGATTTATGATATGAGGCGTATAAATAAACAAAAAATATACATGAGTTAAAGAGCTTCCACCTTGAACAACATGGCAGGCTAGAAATGTTTTTGGTCACTATAATGTTTTTGGTCACTATACATCTTAGAAACTATATGGGAGAATTAAATTGAGCACATGATATTTGAGCATTTCAAGTAATGCTCACACTCTGGTGCACATAACCAGAAGCAGTGTTTTCTAGGTTTCGTTACCATACATACCGACAACTCCATGTTGTTCGTTACCCATGCAAAATAGATGGTAAATTTTTTTAATACATCAATTTTTTTTTTGTTAATGTTTTTAATTGATAACATTTTTTTCCTTGTAGGTTATGGCTCTTGGACACAACCCATTACTGACAAAACTTTTTGTAGAGATGCATGTGTAAAGCGGTGACCGACATAAAGGGGTGCAACAATAGTTCATGGATAATGGTGCTCAACAATTTATGGTATAATGGTTTTCACCAATTTCTTTTTATTAGGTTATTATTTCATTGTATTTTTATGATGTTTTTTTGCCTTTCCAGGAAACCTATAACAATTGATTAAAAGAGGAATACAAGGACAATCTTTTGACCTATCTAGTTTTCAATTTGAATTTATGATTGGAGGCAAGATTGTATGGTGGACCCAATAGAAATCAGGTCTACTAACTCTCTAACACTATGACCAATAATTTATGAATGACCCATAGTGTTTCTATCATTAGGATCTTATCCAAATCGGTTTTGTTAATACAAAATCTAAAGTTCTAAGTGGTTTTAGCCGAGAAAGTGTATGATGAGACAACCAGACTTTGTGATGAGATGATTGGACTTTGGGCTGAGACAATCAATTTGCGTCAAATACTTATACAAATGCAATCACAGTGGGGTGATCCATATGGCTATGCGATCTTCATTAGCCTATTTCTCTTTCTCTCCCTCCTTTAGTGTTGTCACTGTTTTAGATTTATTGTATTTGAATTTTGAATGTCAAAAAATAATTTTTTTTTCAGAATATTTTTTTATTTTTTGTATTCTTATAAATTATTTTAATTAGTTTTGAATATATTTTTTTTAAATAGTAATGGAATTGCATATGGATATTTTCATTGGTAATTTGTACAAAACTGAAAAAAATAATTATATTACTAATTGAATTACCGATAGAATGTTATAGATGGCATCAGTAATAGAGTTTTTGTTGATGATACGTTAATATTTTGATGCATATACTGACATAATTGAGCAGGAGTTTTTGTGGTATGCTTTGTCCATCGATAAAGCAATTGGTATATTCAATATCGACTAAATCACTAATAGAACATGAATTATGCTCTTGAACTAATTTTTTATGCAAATTTGTCCAATAATAATTTATTTTGACCTTGAGTATGTTTTAGACATAATAGAGATATGATCGAGCTCTTGACTTTATCCAAAATTTCTAATTTCACTTTTCCACTGTGCCAACTCTTTTTTATTCTTTTTATTTTTATTTTGGATTAACCTATGAATGAGTTATGACATGGAGCCGATCATAATCAATTTATTTCAAGTTTCAAAATAGCCCAATTCATCTATACCATATTCGTATGACCACTGCTATTTTTGAAGCAATGGAGGAGGTTTTCTACTTCTACAAAGAGAGTTTTGGTTAGCTACATCTTTTATTTACTTGGAGAAGTTTATTGAAAGGTATAACTATTTTTTATTAACCAAGGATAGAAACAAACTAGCAACATATTTTCTAACTTAATTGGAATTCTAAAGTCAATAATTGGACCCTGCCATACTTACAAAACTAAATATAGGCTATAATACTAATTAGGGTGGGAATTAAATCTATTTTAGGCTATATTATAATATTATATTTATTTTTTATTAGGTTTTAGGTTTATTTAAGTTATTTTGGGTTTATTGTGAGCAGTACAAAATCAACCCATATCTTTGGGTTCAATAGGGTTATATGGGAGTATAAATGCTTCTTTGTAAGGAATATTTTTAATTTTAATTATTATTATATTTCTACTATATATTTCTTGTCTATGTAAGCATACTCATATTTTTTGACGTTATAACTAACTAAAATTTACTCATGAATAACAACTATCTTCATTGCATCTTCATTATACATTTTTTTATGTATCACTAATTATTTGGTGGGGATTTATTCAATATGTTGGTGTTGCGGTTCAAATGATAAATGTGTCTGATTTCTTATTAAATTTGATTTTTAGCTTTCTAGGATTATGTAAACCATGCCTATGGATTTTTAGATCTTCATATCCACAAGGTTTACATCAGTTTCTTTTGAATCTTGGCTTTAAATATCAGGTTATATCTTTTTAAATTCTCATTTTTCTTATTTCACATTTTAATTTTAATTTCCATGTTCTTAACCTTCTAATATTTTAAATTGCGACGTCTTTTTTGAAAAAAAAAATATTTTTTTTCTATAACATTACCACATTCCAATAACAAAAATTCAAAAAGGAAGATAATAATGAAAAGGATGTTAAAAGATAAGAATTTAAATTCTAGCCACATAACGCAAATACATGGAGGTTTGAAAACTCATTGAAAAACACTGTGAAATTAATATCATGGGGTTTTGGGTACCATAACATAAAATATTAAGTTTGGGGTACCATAACACAACACTATTAATAGAGGGCAACATTCATAATTTTCTATTACAAGGTATGACATTTCAAATGAAGACAATGGTTTTAGTGATGAGAGATATGCAAGATAGGATGGAAAGAATACACACACATGGTAATAAAAGTGATGGATTTGTAAATAGGGTTGATTAAAGGGGTAGCCATGTTAGGAGGATAGGAAGATGAGTTAATACCACTGTAGATATAAGAGATGATGGTTTTGACAATATATCCATGGCACATGGAGATAGATTTAAAGACTAAAGGGATGATGTGTTTAGGCGTGATGGCCGATTCATCCAAATGGGTACTTTTTATAAATTTAAAGACCATGATGATGTAGATGGAGATTCGGACACCATTAAGATAAAATACTTATTTCTTCAAGAGAAAAACTATCCAAAGATGTATTAATAATGTGAAAAAAAGATGGAATAGATTTTTTTTTTTACCATCATAGCTATTTGGAATAACAAAAGCTAAAACTCATTATCATTAAGTTTATAAATTATATGTAATAATTCAGTGTGATCAACTTGTGTTGAATAGGAGAAGAAGCCAAGAAAGGTACGAGATAAAGTGTATAATGAAGAAATAGTTTGTTCCTAGTCACTCAAAACTACAAGGCTTGAATTAACTTTTGAAGAGTATAGAGGATTACCACAAAGAGATAGAGATTGCAATGATTCTGGTAAATACAGTGAAGGATATGGAGGTCATTATGATGAGACAGCTAGTATTATTAAGTTACAACATGGGCTAGATGGCATAATAATTTATATGGGTATGAAAGTAGAGAGTCAACTTAAAATGAAAAGGAGTCCACGACTAGTGTTGAATTTGGGATCTTTTTAATTTTGGACGTTGAATTTAAGAAGAGAAAGGGTTGCCACATCCAAGTTGTTTGCAAGTGCTAAAGCCATGAATGATAGTTTGAGAAAAAGGAAACGATCCGTGTTGTGGTTTGGCTGAGAGCAATTATATATATTTTAATTGGATGCTGTAGGCGTCCTAGCAGACAGTTTTTTGGCGAGACTGTTGTCCTGTTAAGATGATGTATAAATTGGGTAAAGAATTAGTGAAAGGATTATATTTTAATGGAAAAAGTTGAGCCGACCATTTCAAGTAGGGTTGGTTCGAGAATCATGAAGCACGAGCACTGGATTGATGGTATAATTCATCTTCAAAAAAGATAGCTAGACCTGTCCATTTCCGCTTAATATAATGAAGAGTAGAACGGTATATTACTGAACCATTTTACCTGAAAATTTAAGCTGTTTTCAGAATATAATTTATATTATTCTTTAACGTATCTTTTTAAGTGAAAATTTTTTGGACTTGAAATTTGCACAGACTCACATTACCTTGTGCTTGATTTTTATCAAATAGAATAGGATGGAGAGATTCAAACTTGTAACTGTTAGGTCAATAAAACTCTGATACCATATCAAGAAATGTTTTTTTTGAACTCGCACTTTGTGAACCCAGGTAAGTGAATAAAAACCCGGCTATCCCAGACTCTTACAAGAAGTGCACGTTCTGACTCGAACTCAGGACCTCTTGTACAGATCTCAAGCTTTTTACCATCACGCCACGCCTCTTGAAGACCATATTAAAAAATCATCTCACTTAAAAAAATGAAACTTTGCATGATGTTCCATACTATAATATAATTTAGAAAAAGAAACTTTATTAATATTTTCTGTACAGTATCTCACTGAACTTGAAAATGAGCGATAAAATAATATATGATAGGATTACTTCGGTCACCGGGAAACAGACGATTGGAGAAGGAAGCATATTTGCAAAGATGAATACAAACGAGAGCAGCTACAATGATTTTCCTGGAGCAGATGAGACAGCTATATTTATTCTTCCTTTCATGGATTCTAGTGACAATCCATGATTCCATTCTAGGCTTGGACTTCCACAGTCTCCAGCTAGAGATTGAAAATTCTCTCCGCTGGTTTTCCATCCAGGTTTTGCAGGGAAGTCATGGATTATGTGTTCAATTACTCTATTTTCACGCTATGTTATTCGTCAAGTTAGTTTTTTTCTAGCATGACAAAAATAGTTTAGGCAATGCTAGTATTTAAATATTCCCTAATAAGCTAAATCAGCTCGTATATTCACTTTATATAAATTACTACAGCAATAGATAAAGATTATTGTGAATTGTAATAGTAAAATTATCAGTGCACAGTAATTTTAGCCTTGGAATCAAAGGTATCTTTGTTTTTTTACATTTGTTTGCATGGTCGAATAACCATAATAATCTCAAATAAGACAAAAATCAAAAGTTGTTGTCGGGGATGTCACTGTAATTTTATATTTTCATTGCACAGTAAAATAACATTTTTACCCTCCAATAAGACAAAACACAAGTGTTGTCTGCGGAGTGTTTCGGGTAATTCACATTTTTTTGAAAAATATATAAATATGGATATGCTCCCATAGAAGACAAAATCCAAGAGTTGGCGTTAGAGGTACTTAGATAATTGAACGAATTTAAATATTTTTTCCTGCAAATACTGTTGGTGCGTTCGCCATACACGCCAACATTTTCCGGCCTAAGCCCTATTCGGATGACGCGTGCGGCGTCTTCTGACAATGAAAAATATTCATTTGCCATCTCAGTTGATGCGCTGTCTTGTCCTCTTTCTCTTGGTATGGCATGTGGCATAACGCAATGGCTGCAAAGGTGACAGTGATCGGTTGATCTTTTTTTGCCCTTTTTTTCTCTCCTGCTTTGAAATTACATGACAATCACCTTTGTTTATAGTGTTTTGATTTTAGTCCCTGATATTTGAATTGTATGGTATGGTTCTGATTTTTATTATATAGGTATTGATTTGTTTCAATTGTGTTTTTCAATTGAAATTGATTATATATTTTGGTTTCATTTCGGTCCTTATTCTTTTAATTTTGAAATTAGTTTTAAATCCCTTAATATTTTTGGTATAGAAGTTTGGATTTTTTTCAATTTTTTCCTTCAATTGAAAATAATCATATATTTTGTTTTTATTTTGGTCCTTATATTAAGCATTTTGTATTTTATTTTAATTCCCTATTTAATTATATATATATATATATATATATATATATATATATATATATATTTATGAAATAGTCTCTATTTTTGTCCATGTTTATATATATATATATGCTCTTAGTTTTTGTTTTTAAGTTTTATTTTGTTAAGGTTGTATGTTTTTTTTAATTTAATCCTTAAATTTTAATTTGTGTTTGTAATTATTTAAAATTTGATATTTCTATTTTTTTTGTTTTTATTTATTCTTCAAGTCAAATGATTTTTTTAAACTAATACTATTTATTTTTGTTTTGTCATTTATTTTATTTTATTGATGTTTTTTCTGTTGTTTTTGTTAAAAAATTACTTTTGCGGCTTTTTTAGTATGATATTTCTGATCTAATATCATATAAACAAAAAATATATGAAGTCACACATAAATAAAATAGGAAGAAAAATTAAATCAACTTATCTACAGTGAAAAAATATACGAGTGACTTGCCTTGTGATTTGCCGCAACTAGAATCACATTTTATAACATGCAAAATGATAACAATTATTTTTAAAGTTTTTTTTCTTACAAATATGTGAGGCTTATTATATATTCGATATTTGTTTAATATTTATGCCTCAAAATATATATAAAAAAATGAACTAATGTTTTTTTAAGATTAAAAATTAAGTTAATCTTAGTGTTTTGAAATATTTTTAATGTAATACTATGAAGAATAAATATTAAAAAATAAAATAAAAAATGAATTTCTTTTTATAATAATAATGATAGTGGAAACGATGGTATTGTCAGTAATAATTAAAATATTAATTATTTACAATAATGATTATAATGGCAGTTATAATTATTGTGACAATTTAACAATCATGATAATAATACTGAGAATAATAATTGAAATAATTTATCAGTCGATGTTGTTTCTGTTGAAAATTAATTTTTATGACTTTTTATGTATGATATTTCAGATCTAATATCATGTAAACAGAAAATATATGAATTCACATGTAGACAAATGGGTGAAAAAATTGGACCAAATTATATACAGTAAAAAAAATATGAGTCACTTGCCCTGCACTTTGCTGTAGATAGAACCAAATTTTTTAATATGTAAAAAATGTTAACAGCCTTAGATTTTTTTTTTATGATGTTGTACATATAAGAGAAATATTCAGCCTACAAAACTTTGGATTATTTAGTTTCTTATATATTCTTTTAATTATAGAAAAGACATTTAAAATAATGATAATGATTATTTTATGGTATCTTTTCTTAAGAATATGTGAGGCTAATTATACATTTTGATGTTTATTAAATATCAATGCTTTAAAATATACATAAAAAAAATGAATTAAGCTTTTTTGAAAAATATCTCAAATTAATTTAATCTAAGTGTATTTAAATACTTTTAATATAATATTATGAAAAATAAATCTTTAAAAATAAAAACATAATTAATTTTTTTTATGATGATAATGATGGTAGCAGCGATAGTATTGTTAGTAATAATTAGAATATTAATTATTTATAATAATAGTTATAATGACAACAATAATAATTGTAACAATTTAACAATCATGATAATAACAATGAAAATAATTCATTAGACAATGTATCATATTTCAGGTCTAATATCATTTAAACAAAAAAAATATACGAAGTTAGGCGTACACAAAACAGGTGGAAAAATTGAGACAAATTATCTAAAAATAATTATTTTTCTCTTTAAAATAATTATATATTTTGGAATTTGTTTAATATTAACGCCTTAATATCATATATATATATATATATATATATATATATAACTGAACTAAGTTTTGTTTTTTAAAATCTCATATTAATTTAGTCTTATTGTTCTAAAATACTTTTAATATAATTATATGAAAAATAAATCTTAGAAAAAACTATGTTAATTCTTTTGAAATTAAAAGCACTTTAAACTAAAAATATATAAAGTCACACATAAACAAAACAAATGCAAAAATACACAAGATAACAAAAGAATATTCACTATACATGTATAAGAGAGAGTTTCACTCTCATTTCACGCTACCAAAACTGAATTTACTCTGTTTTTTAATGTAAAGTGCATTTAATACCAAAAAAATACAATAAAAATTAAAAGTCAAAACTAAAAATATAGATAGATAAATAAAAATAAAAAATTAAGAATTATCCCAAAAGAATTGAAAAAATAAAGGGATCAAAACTAAATCAAAAAATAAAAAACAAAAAATTACATATGTTGAAACGAAACAAAAAACAATTTTCATTACGGCGGAACGTGGACTAATGACTAGTGTGTGTATGTATAACATCTCGACTATTAAAAGGGTTCAATAAGCCCATTAAATCAACAAAATCATTAAAAAATATCAACACTAAATAAAGTAGAAAAAAAAACAACTAACTATAAAACATAAATCATGAACACCATACATGAAAAACAATGGGGAAAATTTTCATTAAAGACTCCTTAAGATAGTTCTAACACCATAGCAAAAAGTTTTCTTGCCGATATCTACAAAAATCACCCAAATACATGCTAATGGGCTGGATTAAGCCCAACACAACCCGATTTTGATGGGCTGAAAGTAAACCCAATAGTTTTTTTTCTACATGGCTGGACCTAACCTAGCCACATAGGCAAGACTTAATCCAGCCCACACAGCTTAGTCACGGGCTTAGCTTAGTGACTTAGTTAATCATGACTTACAAAACATGATTTATAATTAACATTTTGTTTTACAAGAGGTATAGGTATGTTTAGTACGGTGTTTTAAAAAAAATTAAAATTTATTTTTATTTTTTATTTAAAATTAAATTTTTTGATGTTTTTAGATTATTTTAATTTACAGATGTTAAAAAAAAATAAAAAAAATATAAGGGAACCATCTTGGGAATCATGCTGAGATAAATATTGTTGAAATTATTTTTTTATTTAAAAATATATTAAAATGATATCTTTTTATATTTTAAAAATTATTTTTGATATTAGTATATAAAAATAATCTAAAATATTAATTTTTTTTTAATTTAAAATAAAAATAAATAAATAAATTTTTTATCAAAAATAATTTTTAAATATGTAAATGCAAACATCCTGGAGATCAGGTGTACCAGAGAAGTGTGTCCTAAAGCATGAGAGCATTGAATGCTCTGTAAACAAAGATCCCCAGGCAGCTCCCTAACAGGAAAAGGTAAGTAGAAAATAGACAGTGGTATTAAAACAGCATCGTTTTGTTCACTATACAAAGAGGCCCCTAATCTTCCAATTTCATGCAATTTGGGCAATTTGGCCAATTTAGGCTGATCTCTCAAGGTTTCTTTCGATTAAGTCCCAAATTGTATTATTTCAGGCCCTTAATTTTTGACATTTTTTCATGTTAGTCCTTGGTCTTGGATATTTTTATTTTATCCTTGATTAACCATAAAACTTTTAATTTCTTCACTTGCATCCATATTTAGTCGGATATAACCCGATAAGATAAAGACTCTTTCATAATATAGATCTGTTTTAAACCTTATACAAGAACAATTAATAGAACATGACTTAAAATAACAATCAATAAACAATATAGCTTATTATATTGACTCCCATAAAAACACCCTCTCTACACGGCAACAGCAACATGTTAGCCATCTTTTTTTCTCCTCCTTCTCTCCTTTTATTGTTCACTGCAAGTGAAAAATAAGTAGTAACTTAATACAATCCTTACTGTTCAATAACAGGGAGTGATTGGGCTGGACACAACATGCAACCCAACCACTGAAAATAATAGATCGTTTCGGCCCATCTGGATTGGACAGTCCAACCCTAAAAAATAATGGATCGTTTCGGCAAAATCCAACCTAAAAAATACATTAAAAAACATATAAAAATCCACATTTGAAAAAAAAATCAAAAACAAAAATCCATATCAGCCACCTTGGAAAAAAAAAGATTAACAGGACCAAATTAGTTAATCCATTATACAACTTAGGAAGCATGTTACGAAACTTCTTGGATTTTTAGAATTATTTTAATAAAAAAAAAAGTCCAAAATCATTGGACTGCATCTCAAATTTGATTCCACTATACATCCTTGATTTCTGGACCAATCACTGGTTTCCACGTAATTAAAAAGTATTTTACAATTAAAAAGAGTTTTTCGCAGTTTTCTTGTTCCCATCACTAACCCTCAGTCATCCCACCTAATGTAACTGACGTGTCTTTGTATGTGTGGTTGGTTAGCAGTCGTTATCACCATGCAGCGTTCTTGGTAATTTCCAATATTCTATTTCTCCAACTCTTCAAACATCGGAAGGAGCGTGATGATAAGACTTCAAAAGCTTGAATATTCTCCTTTATCTTGTAGCCTAACGTCCCTTGGGCTTGAAGTAAGAATTTTTTTTTTTTTTAATTATTTAGTTCGAGTTCAGTCGTAAAAGTTTGAGACTAAAAAATTTATTCGTTTATATTTTTAAGTTCGAGCTCTATGATGGCTACTGGAGATTTAGGATATCTTTAACGAAAAACACTATTTAGAGAAGTCAAATTAATAATGAATAGTATAAATATAATATTTTTTTATATTTGCACTCCAATGTAAAAAAATCATTTAGAGAAGCTAGTTTTATTTTAATATATATGATATAAATATAAATATTTATGAATAATAAATAACTGATACAAGTACAATGAAAACTGTTTTTTTTTTTTTTTTTGCATAAAAATATGTTAAACAATTTTTTGGTTCTTTTGTTCAAATATATAGGAATAACTCTTCAATTTAGAAATGTTATTTTAACTCTTTAATATAGCTCTCCCCTTAGAGCTATGAAAATGAAGAATAAAAATTATTTTTTTTGTTTTTTTTCTCTTAGCTTTTCTGGTAGCTCTCCTATTGGAGCTGTTTCTAAATGATCGTTAACTCCAGCATCCGTGAAATTAGTCAAAGTGCACACAACCTAGCCCGGACCCATGTTAATTAAAAAAAAAATCTTTCTTTCATTCTCTTTTAATCCAGTCTAAAATTCTGTCGAAAGCTGCATTACATTTTGTATCTTCCACTTATTTCCCAATGAAGACACATCAAGATCGTGTTGCCTTGAAATTCTTGGTTATCTTTGGCAATACGATATCTGCAGACCATTACCCTGATCAAGTTGTTTTTTAAAGTACTTATCATTTAAAAATTAATAAAAATAATATATATTTTTTAAAATTATTTTTTATATCAACATATGAAAATAATAATAAAAAATTAATTTAAAATAAAAATAAAAATAAAAATATTTTTTTCTAAAAATATTTTAAAAATGCAGTATAGTAAAACAAATCCGAATATTGGGAGCAAAAGTCCATAATTGGCCAGCATTTAAGCCTACCAAACACCTCTCTTTTCATAAAGAAACGGTTGCCCATTTATCTTTACTTAGTTTTTTTTTTCAGGCAAAGTTTAGTGCATCACGAGAACTAGCATAGTTCTGGTGAGAAGAAGAGACCCTCTTCCACAAGTCACTTCTGTTGACTTATCTATCTACCTTCCAAATCATTACACCCAATTTTTTCAATTCTGTTTTGGTTATTTTTTTTGTTTTTTTAATTGGAAAGAAATGTTTTAGTTTTGGAGTGTTTCAGTGTGTTATTTCAGGGTTATACTGTTTATATAAATATATATAATTAAATGTATTAATTCAAAAAATATTTGAGTTCAAATCCAAAAATAAGATTATTTAGAATTGTGCGATTTAATTTTAAAAAACACAATAAAATAATTTTTCTGAACAAAATTATGAGCATATATAATATTACGAGAATGCCATCAATCTCGTATGGTCATTACATTCTTTGATTGTTCTGAAATTTTAACATAATATATATAAATATGTCAAGACTCCTAAAATTTCATCTCAATCTAACGATCGGATTAAGAGATATGATTAATATTGTAAAATTACTCATTATTTAAAAAAAACACTATTTAACCGAAAAAGAATGAGTGGAATTTCCAAAATAAGCCAAAATTTTAAGCAAAGTAAAAACTACACCGTTTCATCTTGTTTTTTTAACTGGTACAAAATATTTCTGCCGAAACAAAATGAAATTAAAAAAACTGATTACACCACGTCATCAAAGCCCAAACTCATACATAAGGTAATACGTGATCATCTAATTCTGTGGAAATGTGAAAGGCTTGGTCAATGTAAAGAAGACTGGCGCAAGTTAATATAAAGTCTTTGATAGTGATAGCTTCATACGATCATGATTTGCTGGGAAGACTTAAAACAAGAGTTATAGGATAATGGTTTTTGTTAATCGTGGCCGCCAAGAAAGTGGAAGAAAGAAAGTAGTAGAGCCCCAGAAGTTATCTGTTTGAAACAACGAAAGACCAAGAACTTGAGAATAGGATTCAGAATAGTCATTGAGGTGTAGCAATCATTGGAAAGGTCCGGCGAAATGAACGCCGCAGCTGCTGGTGGTGATGTGCAGAACCTCCACATTCCATCCATGAACACCACCGTCAAGGTTCTTCATCCTCCCTCTCTTAAAGATGACATTCTTGTTTCTTTTATTGATTCTTTATTTCCTCTTTTTTTAGTCTTTTTAAGTACTCCACTGTTTTGATCATTCATTTTTTATTATTCTTGACCATCGCATGCTGTGCGTTGACTTTACAAAATTATTATCTTCCAAGTACCAACTCGCTTTCTTATTTTTGCAGGTTCAAGAATCAAGAGTCCACATTGAAGCCTCGACGGTGGCGGGGCGATTATTCCAGAGGCTCTTTCGAGTCCTCTTTTTTGTTCACATCGTCCTAATCGCAATCCTGGTGGTCTTCCTCGCCGTCCGTGGCCTCCTCTCCGCCCACAGCCACCATTTTCACCCTAAGAAGTGGTATCCTCCGCTCCTTACAGCAACAGCGTGCGCTGGGATCGTGGCTTTCACATGGCAGTGGTTCACTTTCTGCAACCCTTCAAGAGCCCTGAAGGCAGCCTTCTGGCTCAGCCCCTTGCTAACATGCGCAGTAGGCGTGCTCTTTGTATTAATCAGCTCTGCTGCAAGCTTATCAATAGGCATCATCGCAGTAGTTCTTGCCCTGATTCTATCCCTTTACGCTTGCTGGGTGAATCCTCGATTCGATTATGCCACCAAGGTTTTGTCAGTCACTTCTGCCTCCCCTCCTGCCAAGAACACCACCTTAATCAGCCTCTCAATCATCTTGAGCACCTTGTATTCCTGTTTCTTGGTGTCTGGGATTGGTGGAGCCACCGCTGTTGGAACTGTGATGGACACTTCCTTCATCCTGGTGATCCTTGCCAGCATGTCATGGAGCATGCATGTGATGAAAAACACATTGCAAGTCACAGTTGCGCGAATCAAGTACCTGCACTTCGCATCTGGGGCCGATTTCGACTCGAGAATCGCCTTACGGGACACGATCAAATACTCAATGGGAAGTGTGATCATCGGCTCAGTTCTTGTGCCGATCATCACCGTAATCCGGGGCTCGGCCCGAGCGATTAGTTTGATCGGAGGGGGCACAGACGAGTTCTTGTTTTCCTGTGCTGACTGTTACTCCTCTGTTGCTGCAGCACTGGTTAGATATGGGAATCGGTGGGGTCTCGTGCAAGTAGGGGTTTATAACATGGGGTTTGTGCAGGCTTCGATGCACACATGGGAGATGCTCAGGAGAGTTGAGTTGGAGCCTATAATTGACAGGGATCTGACAGGGTCTTTCTGTTTTTTTTGTGGGATGGCAGGAGGTGCGATATGCACCCTGGTTGCAGGAACATGGACATTTGTAGTTCACAGAAGCTATGCTACAGAAGTGTCAATCTATGCATTCCTGATTGGCTACTTCATGGTAAGAGATCAGCCATATTTCGTATTGTAAACATTTCTTACAAAAGTACTAGGAAACTCACAAAGTTCGATGAAATTTGTTTTGCTTGCAGTGTCGGATAGCAATGGCATGGCAACAATCATGTGTGGCAGCTTACTACATTGCTTACTCAGAGAGCCCAGAGAATCCACGGCTTGACCCCACAATTCTATTTCGCATTCAAGAATTTCAGAGACGTGGAGTTTAACAGTCATCTGACGCTAACTTCATCTAGCTTGCTGACTCCAGATTCATTGATTTAGATTGGATACTTGGACCACGACCAGACACACTACCTACAATAGAGCAGAGCATCAATTGATGTTTGAAGGCATGTGATTCTGTGAAAACATTAAAATTACAGTTTTGATAATTTTTCCTGTAAATGGCATTTAAGTCTGCTTTTAGATTCAATACAATCTACCCAAGTTCTGTTGCACGTAGATCATATTCAGAGATATTGAATATCACTTAGATCAGGTGCTTAATACGGTCACTGAGGATCAAATTCCAAAACAGTGCAAATCAATCTACCAAATTTTTATCTCAAGAGTAATCATCTTGAGAAGCACTTGAGTTCGTGGTCCCTTCCTTTGCAACCGGGTTCGATCCTCTCTATGCATGTCTGTCACTCCCGCGGTGTCTTATCTGTCCACTGGGCTTGCAGGGTGTTCAGTGGATCCGGGGATTGGTTGTGGTGCACGTAATCTGGCTCGGACACCCTAGTTATAAGAAAAAAATCTTAAGAAACTCTTTTTACTGCACAAGTTTTAAGCTCCATTTGCAATACTTACTGAGGCAAATGAATGCATCTCCATTGTTGCGTCAGCTGAGTGAAAGGGAAATGGAAACAGTAAAATCAGAAGCTTGCCTATAAAGTGAAAACAGATCATTACCATTCAAATGATCTAGAAGAATAAACTATAGATGAAGAATGAACAAGTTGAATAAACAAAATTTAATACAATAATGACTACAAAACTAGGAAAGAAGAACACAAAAGTTACTTCGGTCCAAGATGACCGAGGCCACCGCATTCTGAGCACATGATGTTCCTTGTTCCACAACAACCTACAAAAATAAATGTGACATAGGATCATTGTCTTTGCCAAATATAACACAGCAGATGAAGATAACCAACAATCAGCTACCGTGATACCGTTCTGAAGTGGCATGCAGCAATCATACCACAAGACCAAGCCTCATGGATGACTAAAGGCCAAGCTAGTCAATGTTTTCTACTTCCCAAATATGTGCAGAGATACTCTAATGTCCACAACATGAGAGAAGGTTTTAACACATATTCTGCACTCCTTATCATTAAATGGACAAGACAACAGCACCAGAATATAGTTGCTATTTAGTTTCTCAAATCGTTAGACAAATACATATCCTAAAGCCAAAAAAAAGAAGCAAACCTAAAAAAAACTTCCTAACATAGCCAAAGCTCATAAAGTAAATCAATAACAGAAAATCATCCAGTTGTAAGGCCACACTCAATAGCCTTAAGGAATAACATTGTGAACTTCCTAGATCCAATCCAGGGATGATATTTGATGATTACCGAAATGATTTCACAAAACAAGCATTAAAGTCATGTCCATTTATATTCCAAATCATGCATGCAAACTTGAAAGTCGATAAAAAGACTCCAGCAATTGTGTGATGTTCCAAATTTGGTACGTGAGAACACACTTGGAAATAAGGCAGGAAAAATTATGACAATCAACAAGAGGTCTCCTCACAAAGACATGATACGATTCCCACACTACAACATATCTACTTGGTGAGTTGAAGTTAACAGCAAACATGAATACACGTCAAAATTTATAAGCTAAGTTGAATGGTGAAAAAAAGAGCCCTAAATAGGTAACTAATTGAGCTATTTTGGGGAAAGGGATCTTATCACAAGAAATAATTTCCCATGGTATGGAAGTAAATAAGTTTTCTTTTATAGTAGCATTACATCAGAATCGATTTTACTCAGTAAACTTGCACTACATAAAACAAACAAAATGGTAATTGACATGGCCAATTAGCTCCGAAAGTAAGCACATTGTTCAATTTTTACAAAGTTAGTAGGTTTTGATGATGACCATAGTTTTCCATAACAATAAAATGGTTTCACCAATAGCTAGTGACCAATTAACAGTTACTATTCAGCATGATCTTGAAGATAGTCAAATAAAATAAATTCCACATGAAGCGAAAGAAAAATTACCTAAGCACCTGACCTTGACAGTGATTCCCTGGCTTTCCAATATAGAGTCAACATATAAGCCAGAACCAGAGCATGTGGTGCAAAGAACAGCGCCTTTGACTTGCAATCAGTGCACCGAGGATTATCTCCAATTACTTTGGCTGCCAAAAAAAACACCTACGGGCTCCTCAATTCTCTCCTCTGGTATAGGCGTATCATAACAAAACAGAGATTCAAGACTGCTTCTTCTTCCATGCACATATCTCATTGAACTTGACTACTAAAACATCAAACAGCAATTATTCCTGAGGAACTCGTGGGTTGAGAAACACATGAAGATGAATAATTGACAGCACGAAAATAATTAGCACACCCATGAACCTCATTTCACATATAGAAAAATATATCAGCATAATCATTTGATTATTCTGGGAGTTAAATTGATAAATCCATTAATTTATTTACCTTCTACATTTTAACTTTCTATAAATCCTGACACCAGCCTAGACATTGGTTACTCTCTCATTTTATGAATTGAGAAATGCTGGTGCACAACAGCAGTCATGCCACAATTAGTTCATACACAGAAGAAAATAACATAATACTAACATGTTACCCTCCCACATTCCAATACAGTTTCCAATAGAAAAATGTACCTGAAAGTAGAATAAAGAAAGCAAAAAGGAACTAACCCCATGAGAAGAAGCAGAAGGAAAAACAGAGCCCTTAGGAGTGATGGCAGAGATTTTAGTGATGCACCCATTTCCACTGAATCGAAACCCATATCCAATCTTATCATTCCTCTGTAGATTTGATAATTTTGGTGTAGAAGAAGAAGAAGTGGGCAAAAGAATTGATGACCCAATTCTAATTGCAGAATCCATTGAACCCCCCAAGAAAAATTAATTAATTAAATCAATCCGATAATACAGAGCTAATATGTTTAGAATTCTCGAATTATAAGAGCTCCAAAACTCAAAACTTTGGAGAAATCGAGTCTGTATTAACTTGTTCGTTGTTAACGATGGAGAGAGCTCGAAATGTTTGCCGGGAGAGATGAGATCCTATCTTATATATAGGTGTCATGAGTTTGAATTATAATAGAAAACTACACGTAAAGGGTCAAAAAGTCTTGCATTATTTATCTTTTCAAAATTTTAAAATATATAAAGTATTTGTACAATAATATAGTTAAGATAGTTTTTTAAAATATTTTTTATCTAAAAATATATTAAAATAATATTTTATTTATTTATTAAAAATTATTTTTGACATTAACACATAAAAATAATCAAAAAAAATAATCAAAAACACTTTTTGAAACTCAATATCAAATGTCCTTTAAAGTTTTCATGAGTAAATCTTCAAACTCTTAAAAGTAACTAAATGTATTACTCTTTGCATTTATAATTTGATTTAAATTATAAATATTTATTATAATTCGAAAAATTATAGTTTTCATTCTCAAAATCTCTTAAAGTCTGTTTATGATTTTATTTTTATGTTGTCTTTTATAAAATTATGTTTTATATTTTGAACTTTGAAAACGCTAATAATTAATATTATAGAAAACTTCAATAAAAAAATATATAATTATATATAAGGTGTCATTATAGTGATTAAAGAACTCTTGAAACGTCAAAAATAATAAAAGTATCTTTATATTTTATAACTACAATAATATCATCCATAATTAGTTAAAACGAGCTGATTTGCCCGCTTCGCTGAGCTTTTTTATCTATATATAAAATTGATTGATTTTATAAATGTTGTATTTTATTATTTAATTAGTATAATTATAATTGATAAAGTCTGTTAAAAATGGTTTTTTTTCAACCAAAATATGATTGAATATTGCTATTGCTAAAAACCTTTTGATAAAATTTATTAGAAAATTTGCTAAGAAGGTTAAATGATTTATTAGAAATTTGTTGTCACGGATACTATGGTAAAAAAAAACAAAAAAAAAACCCGGTAAAAAAAGAACAACTGACTTGGACACTAAAAAATAAAAAATACATGTAGAAAAAATGTCATAATTTCTGAAAAGGAAAAAAAAAAGAGTCTAAAATATAAATTTAACTTCAAAGACAAAGTTTTTTTTTATAAGATTTATTCATTATATTATTATATTAAATATATTTAAGAATACCGATATTATTTTTTTTTCTTCAAGAAATTGTAGGTCATTTATTTTCTCTCTCTATATATTTGTAGGCGAGACTATTAAATAAATATTAAACACATATACTTAGCCTCACATACTATATAGTGTGATCGAAATGGGAAGTGATTTTTATATTTTTTAATTGTAGAAAACCTAAGTAAATTTGTAAAAAAAAAAATATTAGTTGCCTTTTTTTCCTAATAATATTAGATCTTACACATTATAAATAAAAATATTGAATTTTTTTCAAAAAAGAAATATAATTTTTTTGCGTGCTATAATTACTTATTTGCCATCAAAAAAGAACACTGTAGTTGAAACGGAAAGTGCCTCATATATTTTTTAATTGTAGATAATCTAGGCAAATTTGTTTACCTTTTGTTTTTTTGAGCTGTATTTGTTCTCGGGTAATATTAGATCTTAAATATTAAAAATATAATTTTTTGATTTTTTTAAGAAATAAACTTGAACAAAAGAGCACAAAATTAAAATTCAAAGCCAATTTTTTTTTATTTTATAAGATTTATTCATCATATTATTATATTAAATTTATTTAAGAATGCTGATATTAAATTTTTTAATGCAAAAAATCGGAGGTCATTTTTTTTATCTCTTTATATACTTTTAGGCGATAATATGCAATAAATATTAAAATATATAATAATGACTTGTTTGCCATTTAAAAGGAACAGTGTAATCGAGACAAAAGTGAATTGTATCGTTTTTTAATTGTAGATAACCTAGGTAAATTTATTTATTTTTTATTCTTGAGCTGTCTTTTATCTCTAGTAATATTAGATATAAAATGATTATTGCTATTATTGCAAAAACAATTAAAATTATCAAATTATCCCGAAATAAAAAACACTCATAAACATTAACAAAAGAGTAAGCAAGAAAAAGAATATATTATTATTATTATTATTATTATTATTATTATTATTATTATTATTATTATTATTATGTTAATTTTCAAAAAAAGAAATATAATTGTTTTGCATGCTATAATTACTTATTTGCCGTCAAAAAAGAACACTGTAGTTGAAACGGAAAGTGCCTCATATATTTTTTAATTGTAGATAATCTAGGCAAATTTGTTTACCTTTTGTTTTATTAAGTTGTATTTTTTCCCAGGTAATATTAGATCTTAAATATTAAAAATCCAATTTTTTTGATTTTTTTTTAAGAAATAAACTTTAACAAAAGAGCAAAAAATTAAAATTTAAAGCCAATTTTTTTTATAAGATTTATTCATCATATTATTATATTAAATTTATTTAAGAATGCTGATATTAATTTTATTAATGCAAAAAATCCGAGGTCATTTTTTTATCTCTTTATATACTTTTAGGCGATAATATGCAATAAATATTAAAACATATAATAATGACTTGTTTGCCGTTTAAAGGGAACAGTGTAATCGAGACAAAAGTGACTTGTATTGTTTTTTAATTGTAGATAACCTAGGTAAATTTGTTTATTTTTTGTTCTTGAGTTGCCTTTTATCCCCAGTAATATTAGATATAAAATGACTATTGCTATTATTGCAAAAACAATTAAAATTATCAAATTATCTCGAAAGAAAAAACACTTATAAACATTAACAAAAGAGTAAGCAAGAAAAATAATATATTATTATTATTATTATTATTATTATTATTATTATTATGTTAATAATGGAAAATAAAACACAAATATCAATTTATCAAGGGATTAAAATGAAAAATTAAAACTATAAGGGCCAAAATAAAAATTCAATATATTATCAATTTCAATAAAAGGATCCAATTGAAGAAATCAAAACTTATGTACTGTATTTATTGAATAATTTAAACTGAATCCGAAAATTAAAAGCAGGAGGACTGAACTGAAACATTGACATTCAATCAATTCCAATCAGAGGACCCAATCGAACTAAATCAAAACTTATCCAACCAAAATCAGGGCACAAACAAAATCAAAAGTCAAGGGACTGAAGTAAAAAGTAGCACAAAATGGGGGACTCTCCTGCACTTTTACGTGCAGGAGAGAGAGAGAAACGTGGCCGACGTCTTTAACCGGTCCCCGGCGCGTCCACGGGCATTGTTATGGTAAACGCGCCACCGCGGGAGGAAGACGACGCCCAGAAGAACCGCTCTGTACGTCGGAAGCTCGTCTCCGTCCACAGTATGACGCCGCACGCGCCACCTCAATAGGGCGTGGGGCGTGAAACAAGTAAGCGCGTGTGCCACACGCACTGACAATAATCCGGAAAAAAATAAAAAAAATATGATCAATTACCGGACAACCCCTGGACCGAAATCAATGTTTTTGTCTTATACGGGGCTAGAACAGTAATTAGCCATTTTAAATAAATTAAAAAAAAACATGCGGCGGACCGGACCGAACTGGTTCGGTCCGTACGCGTGCAATTACATGAATGACCCTGACCTCAACTCTTTTTACCCTCAGCCCGAGCTCTATTTTGTCTTATTACCGGGGCTAAAATCATCAAAACACTGTTCATTGAAGAAGAAAAAAAAGGCGGACAAACTCGCGCGACGCACGGTCGAAAAATGGCCAGTCCACAGTGAATTGTCTCTATGTCTACAGTACCAACCCGAGCTCTTTTAGCTATTGTGTAATAAAATCTCTTCCAAACATTTCAACAAATAATTTCAGGGAAGAAACATTTCTCATAATTTTCTCTTCATTCAGCTTTGTGTTAGTAACTATTTGGGAGCGTGGTTAAAATTATTTTTTAAAATATTTTTTGTTTAAAAATATATAAAAAAATAGTTTTTTTTTTTTTATATTTTTTTAAAATTATTTTTAATATCAACACATGAAAGATGATCTAAAAACTGTTATAGTCATGATAATTACTATTTGGTTTGTTATTTTTATTATTAGTCTTTTTTTTTAATTTCATTCATAATCATTTGGTTTGATTTGATTTTTCAATTTGGCCCTTATTTTTTTTTTTTATCTCTTTCCCTATTTTTTTTTTATAATTTTCACCCCTCAACATTTCATATCAAAATATTTTTATATCAAATTTAATCTTTATTCTCTTAAGTGACATTTCCTTTGTTAATTTCTTTTAAATATCAATTGTGATTCTTGATCTTTCAATTTTAATTGTAAGAACAACATAAGATTACTTTTTATAAAATTGATTTCAAATTAAATACTTTACATGAGAAAATCTAACAACAAATTGAACATAGAAGAGCATATAAATCAAAGTAGAAAACAGCAAATAAAACCATACAAACATGTGATAATATAATTAAAATAAATAAAGTTTAGTAATAAGGTGAAAAAAGAGATAAAAAAACGTTCAATTATTCGAATAACCTCAAATATTTTACTTGTTACCAAATAAAAAACAACATACATCTCAAGTACATATCGTGCACCAAGATTATGTTTCTATGCTACTTGTGACTTGAAACTTACACACACGCATCTTTTTTATTTGATAGTGTGGTTGTGATTATTTTTTAAAGTGTTTTTCTTTGAAAAATACGTCAAAATTATATTTTTTTTATTTTTAATTTTTTTTAATATCAGCACATAAAAATAATCTAAAAATATCCAAAAAATTTTATTTTAAAATAAAATTAAAAAAATCAGAGTTTACAAAAGTATTTTTAAAACACAGCGACAAACATTTAATTAAACTTACATACACACTCATCTTTTTTGTTATATTGTGCACCATGATTTTGTTTCTAAGCTCCTCCTGACTGAAACGTTCACATGTATTTTTTCTGTGTATGATATCGTGCACCATGATTTTCTTGGAGTGCCTGCAGCTACATATAATGGTGGATTGGAGTTCATAGCTGTCGTCAGGGAAGGTGAAATTAAGAAGATATAGCTTGTAGGGGACGAAGAAGACAACTTTTGTAATATATATATATATATATATATATATATATATATATATATATATATATATATATATATAAGATATAGCTTGTAGGGGACGAAGAAGACAACTTTTGTTATATATATATATATATATATATATATATATATATATATATATATTTTTCTACTTTAAAAAATTTGATGTTTTTAGATCATTTTTATATGCTGTCATCAAAAATCATTTTTAAAAAAATAAAAAATATTATTTTAATATAATTTTAAATAAAAAAATATTTTCTAAATCAATCACAACCATATTTTCAAATAGACATAAAAAGATCTAGCTCCACGACGATGAAGAAGACAACTGTTGTATTTTATTTTTTTTAATATGATGATATCAAAAATAATTTTAAAAAAATAAAAAAAATATTATTTTAAGTAAAAAATATTTTAACAACATCAACATTATTACGGCCAACAAGATTCTGTTGACAGTAGGACAAGTGATGGTTGTGATATTTTGGAAGTTCAGAGGAAAAGAAATCCTCGCAGGTTCACAGTGATTAAGTGGTTCATGATAGCGATAACAGTGATAATGGGTTTCTATCCCAATAAATAAATTGATCTAAAGACTGTTCGGGAGAGTGTATGATTATTTTTAAAAGTGTTTTTCATTTAAAAATATATCATAATGATATTTTTTTTATTTTTTAAAAATCGTTTTTGACATCAGCACATCAAAATTATTTTAAAACATAAAAAAATCATTTAAAATAAAATAAAATAACAAATTTTAAGGAAACGACGATACAACTGCTCTCCCAAACAACTTCTGAATAAATAAATTTAAATTGGCGTCGGCGGATTAAGGAACTGGGAGTACTTGTCCACCATAGGCTACAACAAAAATATAAAGTTAGCCAATAATTTGATTCTTATAATTAAATATATTGATGTTGTATTATTTAAATAATTAAATAATTTGTACAGTTCGGTGTAGCAAGTTGATGTAAGTTTATCAATTCCATGCTTTGTTTTTTCAAGTAAATCAGAATATTTCAGATTCAAAGTATTTTGATATTTTATTTTGAGGATGTATTATTTATGTTTATATATATATATATATATAATTAAAAAAATTAGTTCGACTTTAAAAATAACATTATTAAGAATTGTGCAATTTAAATTTCAAATATAAGTAAAAAAATAAGAGTTGAACTGATATAACTCGACCGACTTGATAAGTTCAAATATAACATGAAAAATTGATAGAAAAATATAGTTTAACTAAAAAAATTAGTTGACATCTTCAAAAAATATTGAAACAACAATACATTGAATCAACTCTGGTAAACTTGTATTAACCTTTCAAATGTGTGACTTCTATTATAAGACCGTGATAATCTTAAATAAAGCAAATTAAATCAAGTTATAAAATTCAATCCGTAATAAACTCGTTGTTGAACAATGAATTTGAGAAAAAAATAATCTAAAAAAGATACAATAAAATAATTTTTCTAAGCAAAATTATGAACATATATAATATTACGAGAATGTCATCATCAATCTCACAATGTCATTACATTCTCTGATTGCTCTGAATTTTTAACATAATATATATAAATATGTCAAAAGACTCCTCGTAAAATTTTATATCAATCTAACCATCAGATTAAAAGATATGATTGATATTGTAAAACTATTCATTATTTAAAAAAAAAACATTATTTAGTCGGAACAAAACAGACATAAAAAAACTAGAATGTTCTAGCAGGAATTTGGACGGAATTTCAAGAACAAGCCAAAATTTTAAACAAGATAAAAACTATATTGTTTTATCTTATTTTTTAATTGAAATAAAATAATTAAACCGAAACAATTTAAACAAGATAAAAACTACATTGTTTTATCTTATTTTTTAAATGATACAAAATAATTAAACCAAAACAGAATGAGATTAACAAATCTAGTCTATATAGATCTGAAGAGACTATGAAACGCCATGAAGTCTCAAGAGACCAAGAGACCTTGCCACCGTCAAAGACAGAAAACAGAGATATATAGCTAAGAGACCAACCCCGAGAGACTTATCTAACTTCATCTTCTTCCTCGGCAAAATCACCAGGGCCCAGACCAAGCCTCCCATCAGAAACCCTATCGTCTCGTAGAGAGAAGGATCTTCGGGGACGACGAATGGAGATGGATACTTCGACCCGGATGAGATCACCAGTGAAATCCCCAAACCCAGCAATGTGTTGAACATGGGACCCGCATAGCAGCCTGAGATTGCAATCTGGGTCCCATCGGAGCCGCCGTTTGCCGCCATGGCCACGTTAGCTATCAAATCTCCGAGCGAGTTGCCCCAGGCCAGGACGGTTAATCCAAGAACAGAAGGGTTAATCCCAAGAACATATCCCAGCGAGATCAATAAAGAGACCAGTTCTTCTGCGATGATGTACGTCCAGGTTACACTCATCAAGAATCCACCGGCGAGCCATGGGAACAAGGACTTGTTTGGCGGGTTGGATTTCTCTGTCGTCAAACATGCAAGATTGCAAAGAACCACCCCGATCAATCCTGCTATCAGATAAGTTACGAGGCTGGTTCTCGATGCAAACTCCTTTCCCTGATGGGTGGTGCAGAGCGCTGCCAGTAGAATCGGTGCCGACGCCACAGAAACCACTGCAAATGGCCTAGACCACCTCTCCTCGCTAACCACTGGTATAGTCAATCTTCTCGGCAAGTACAGAGGGAACTCCAAAACATGCAGAAAGCTACCCAGGTAATGTGAAAAGGAAGAGTCGAGATTACAAAATGAACTTGGCTGATCTTCGACCGCGGCGGTTTTGTCCACCGGAGTTGGTTTTTCATGATCAGAATGGCCGAGTAAAGGTACACCCCTCTCCAAAAAATCCTCCTCCTGGCTGCCATATACAGCTAAACGATTCTTTTTCCGGTACTGATCGAAGTGCATGATGCAAACCACACAAACGTAACCCAGGTAGATAGAAAGAAAAGAAATGGCGCCCCACAAGGATATTTTTCCGACAACAAGAATCAAGAGAAGAGAAGAAAGAGAGAACAGGAAGAAGCAGACATCTCTAATGAAGCTAGACTTATCAACTGAAATTTCTCGAGAACCAGTTAGTAAACTTATAACACCAACCACCACACTAGACACAAAAAAAGCCCCGCCCAGAATACTATTCAGGCCAACATCGCCGCTGCTAGACCTGGTGAAGGAAACAACACTTGCAAAAACATCCGGAGCGCCATTGCCAAGTGAAAGAAGGGTGGCACCAGCAATCGTTGGAGAAAGCTTCAAAAGTTTGGACAAGCTTTCTAAGATGGGACAGAAGTAATCCGCTGCCGTGTTGCCTAGCAGGTAGAACAGAACAGCCAGCCAAAGTAGCAGCAAAAAATACCCTACCATAGAAAACTGACCGCAAGAACAGTAGAAAACTTGAAGATAGTTTATATACCCTTTGGATCTGCATCCAATGTGAGACTTGACATAAACACACTTGGACTTGTAATCTATGTAGTCGTGAATTCCGCTGCATCCATCAGTTTTGACCGATTCTTGAAGCAGTAAAGAATGGTTTTTGTTGACTTTTGGTTCAGTGGGTTGATCGATGAAATACGAGGTTGCAAGATAGAAAAAGAAGAGGAAGAGAAAGGTGATGTTAAGGAAACGAATGATCTTCTTGGACTTGGGTCTTGAGGTGCTGAAACCTGCCATTCACAGGAAGCTTGTAGAGAAGGCGTTAATGGGTTTAGACACAGAAAAATGAAGTTCTTAAACTGTTTGCTCCTAATAAACTTAGTCTAATTTTAATATTATCAGCAAGGGAGGGATGCAATTCGTACAAAAGTGTGCGACGAGCGTTAATGAAAGAAGGAAAAGATGAACTAACAAGACAACTAGAGTACAAGAGTTAAATCTAAACTTGAAAGAGATGTTTCAAGCATGATCAACCCAGTCCGCCATTAGAGATGCAGAATCAATCAAACCAATAACAGCTATATTAGCTGGTGATATCACTTCAGTAAACTAGCAGGAAAGAGAGGTTACATGCTATATCACATCATCAACGTTAGGATCAAATGTAAAATTATTGGCGGCACTATATATATATATACATAACTTTTGGATATGTAAGCTTTTAGTTTACTTCAACCACCTGGGTGCATGGCTGGGAAGAATATTTTAGTTAAGCTGTAACTATCACCATCTGTTTGAGAAATGGAGTGGAGAGATCATGGGAGAGAGGTTTCCTAGCTGGATTCTTGATTGAAAAGTTCTTTAATCAGCCATGATGGTCTCGAATGGCTAAGGAAACGTTCAATCTTCCTGCGTCGATCCTGATCAATTCGAATTTGCTGCCATTTTATATGTACCTCTAATGAGTACATGCTAGGAAACTTCCTGGCAGATATAGAGTAGAACTCAGAGGTAGTGCAGGAGAGAAGGAGAGGGAGCTGCTGCAGATAAAACTTCATCCGAAAGCATTCTCTCAAAAGAAAGTGTTGGTGTTGATACATCAAGGATTTATCTTTCTTACTTCTTCTTTTTCTTGCAACTCTTCACTAAATTGAAGAGTAGAGTGTGGTTGCTTAGAAGTACAGTTTAGGTTTATATTTTTACCTTGGGGTGTTTGGGAATTACTTTAAAAATGTTATTGTAAGAAAATGATTTTTTGTTTTTGCTTTAAATAAAAAAATAGTAGTTTTTGATATTTTGATGTGTTGATATTAAAAATAATTTTTTAAAAAATAAAAAAATATTATTTTAATTTATTTTAAAAAATAACCGCAATTACAGTCTCAAATATTATTTAATTTAAAAGGCAACCATGATATGATTATCATTTATCTCTGGCTTAATTAATCTTAGTCCCTCTGCTCATATAAACACGATTATATTATGAAAATTATGTAAAAATAAAATAAAATAGATGAGAATTGTATTTGTTGTTAGATTAGATTGTTCAATGTGACCATTTACATAAAAAAATACATATAATAAAATAAAAAAAGGCACACAGTAAAAAGATTAAAAAGATAGAATGAAAACCAATAATAATAATAATAATAATAATAATAACAAGAATTTGCAACGTTGTTCAAAAAGAATGTTCTAATATTCTTATTTATAAACCAAGTAAAAGTTAAGCAATGTTTTATTAAAAAAAATCATCAAATTTGTTTTATTTATTTATTTTAATCAATCTTAAGTAAAACTAAACACTTGCTAGTTTGGGTATCTCACATTTATATTTAGTTAATTTATATTTTCAAAAATAAATTAAAGCTAAAAAAAGTCAAGTATGTGACTTTGGTGCCCAGCACAACCAGCCCATTAAAATAAAAAGTCACATTTATTTAGCTTTTTTTTCTTTCTCTGAAGACAATAAAAGTGTTTTATTTTTAAAGCAAGAAAAAAGAAGTTAACATTTTATCTTTTATGGCAGACAAGGCATCACTAGCCTACCCAATTTCAAGTTACTAGATAAATGGTTGTAAAAATGTGGTTTTCTAACCCAAAAAAAATGCAATTTCAAACCCATTTTCATGCAAAAAATAATATATGAGAAATATGTTATAAATAAACCAATAAATCAATTCCAATAACAAAATTTGTCTAAAAACACAAAATCAAGATGAAATGAAAAACTCTCTTTTAGCATGGTCTATCTTTTTTTTGTCACATACTTGACTTTTAATGAGCTGGTCGAGGCTCTTATAGGTGTGTTGTGACTTTGTCTATCTTTACAGGAAAAACTTAATTTTTTTGTTGTCTTCAACAAACATGGTGTAATTACAAAGAGTTTTCAATTTACACAACAAGTCTCGAGTTCAAGTCATGACATGTATCTTTTGTAAAAACCACAACACACCAATAAGAGTTTTAGGTGTGTTATAGGTGTGTTGTGACTTTTTCTATCTTTACATGAAAAACTTAAATTTTTTGTTGTCTTCAACAAACATGGTGTGATTACAAAGAGTTTTTAATTTACACAACAAGTCTCGAGTTCAAGTCAGGGCATGTATTTTTTGTAAAAGTCTAGAATAATTAAGGTTTTACTCGCTCATCTGAGCCCATAAAATATGCTTTTTGGGGATAGAGTTTCCTCGCATTAAAAAAATAGTCTATTTGTTAGGAAGCAAATAGATGAAGGGAAAAAAAACTAAATAACTGAATGATATCTCATTGAATAAAACAATGTAATTTTGTCTCTCCTCTCTAAAATTCATGGAATAAAAAATGTGGAAACTAAGGTTTTTGACCAAAACCAACATCCCAATAGTCAAATGGAATATGAAGTAAGAAAGAGAAAAATAGGTGGACCAGAAAGTTTTTTTCCATGAATTTCATACCAGATACAATATTTTATAGTGTTTTACACTTTAATCCTTTATTTTTTAATTGTTTGTTTTATTACAAATCATAAGAAAGTGGTTATTAATTTGACCAAAATAGAAATAATAATAATAATAATAATAATAATAATAATAATAATAATAATAATAATAATAATAATAATAATTTTTTCGATTCCAAGTGATCCGTAAGAGAGGACCAAAACCCAGGTGTCTTTTAATAATTCATATAATTTTAATGCTTGATTTGTATCTTTATCAAATGATTTTTTTACAATGGGGATTAATTTCTTGAATGTTATTTTTTCCCAAATCGTTATGTTAACAACATTGGGAGAAAAATGCAATAATTTAACAAAAATGATAAAAATATGGAAATTACTATATTAGAAAAATACATTTATTTCATTTTAATTTATTGAAAAATACATCATATGACCAATATGTATGCTAAAACCTTATTTTTATATGTTTAACGTGCATGCTAGAATTTTTACATGTATATATATATATATATAGTCTTTTTGTTATGATGAAAAATTTACCATGATCTAATAAATTGTATGATTATAAACTAATTGTGTCTTGTATTAATTATTATTTGCTAATCTTTGTTTTTGTATTAAAAAAGGTATTGAAATATCTATAAAATACCTTAGAACCTCTATAAACTTATTCATGACCTTAAAAAAAAACAAAAAAGACATGTTAAAAAATAAAATAAACTTGAAACTAAAATTCAAACCGAGTTCATATATGTTTTTTTTTATGAACTTTAAAATACACCTAATATGAACTTTTCTCATCAAATGAAATAATTTGACACAAATATCAACTATTTTAGTGGTTTAATCGATGTAAAAAATATTTTTCTCTCTGTATTGCTGGAATTAAGGACTGAAAAATAACATAAATAATTTTTTATATCAAAATTAAATTTGAAAAAAATGAGAAACAAAAATTGTATAATTTATGTTATTTTTAAAGTTAAGGGACCAAATTATATCTTTCTTGAAACTTTTGGCAAGCCACCTATGACCAAAATATATCTTTCTTGAAATTTTTGACAAGTCATTCATATTTGATATTATTTTCATTTCAGTTTTTATTATTCAAATTTCACCAATTGACTAATAAATCAAAAGGTAATTGATCTTCAATTAAGATAAAATTATCTAAAATAAAACATTTAAAGATCAAAATAAATTGTTAAAAATAAATAAGACCATCCACAATTTTTTTTTTTTTGCATGAATAGTGCTAACATGTGTACTGAATATCTCACACATTTTAATATTTAGTATAATAAGCCCAAATCAATTACATGGTCTTACACTACACAATATAATGTTTGTCATTGTGATAATTATTATTTTTTAAAATATTTTATTTATTTATTGATGTATTAAAATATTTTATTTAATATTAACATACTAAATTGATATAAAAATATAAATTAAAAAAAAATATTTTTTAAAAAGTGCTGCTTAAACATGCAAAATATCTGTTTGGGAGTGTGGTTGCTGTTGTTTTTTAAAATACTTTTTATTTAAAAATATATCAAAATAATATTTTTTGATATCATCACATCAAAATAAAAAAATAAAAAATAAAAAATATAAAAAAAATTAAAAAATTAAAAATAAATTTTTTAATTTTTTTCAAAAACGTTTTCTTACCGAACACCTCCTTAATACTACACGCCACACCAGCTCTGTCTGCGCGCCTTGAAACGGATAAAATCTCTCTTCTTCTCTACTGTCTCCCTCTCAAAGCTAAAGCCACTGAAACTGAGAAACGTAGTTAAAAATGCTAGCAAACCCTGGCACCAGTACTCTCCACCACAGAGCTAATTACACACACAACCCTCCATTTTCACTCACTACTCATCGCTGCAAGCTCTCTCTCTCCCCAAATTTCCCTCGCCTCTCCAATTCTGCAAAATCCAACTTTTCTTCGCTTTCTCTGCTTCTATCAAGAAGAAAGCGAGAAAGGTTGTTTACTGTTGTCAATGCTTTCGAGGAAACTTCCGTGGCACATGACGCCCCTCAGTCTTTGCCTCAGCCTATTTCTGTCAAAATCCCCGTCGGTGACAGACATGTAAGTTTACTAATATGCTTAGTTCATTTTCATTCTCATTTTTTTTTTGGTTCCGATGATTTTATATTTAAATTTATGAGGTTTCTCTTAGGTAGGTAGAAATTGGTGTAATTTTAACATATTTTGTTTTGGATAATGTATAGAATCGTGGAGTTTTTATCAGTAATGGTAAAAGATTATGAAATGTGAACTTGTGTTTGATTTTTCTATCTTTTTGTTTGAATAATCAATTTATCAGTTTAATTTAGGGTGGTTTTGATGTTTTTCCCCCCTGTAGATATTGGTTGAGACGGGTCATATTGGGAGACAAGCTAGTGGTTCTGTCACTGTGACGGATGGGGAAACTGTAAGTTATGATGAGTGCAGATGGGTGTATAAGTGCTATTTTTTGATATCAAAGAAAGAAATTGTTGAACTGTTCGATATGTAAACTTTTGAACTTTGATTCTTTGTTACTGAAAATGAGATCCATGTTCAACTTTTATTAACTTGTGCTATCTTATTAGTTTGCATGGGAGATACCAAAAGACTACGTGTACCTTCACGTGACGTGAAATGATCAGAAGTTAATGATATGTTGTGAATTAAAAGGCA
This sequence comes from Salix purpurea, assembly GCA_027405865.1. Classification (NCBI taxonomy): domain Eukaryota; kingdom Viridiplantae; phylum Streptophyta; class Magnoliopsida; order Malpighiales; family Salicaceae; genus Salix; species Salix purpurea. The sequence goes on along the minus strand of JAOWLH010000006.1, from coordinate 6,608,802 downwards.
CTCCCAGCAATGAGTTTAAATTTGAGTTGAATTCCATTGGTGGGTTTTAGCTAGTCTAGTTGGTGAAATCTTAACATTTTTTTTTTGTAGATTGTCTATACATCTGTTTGTTTGGATGATGTTCCTAGCGAGCCTTCTGATTTTTATCCTCTCTCTGTAAATTATCAAGAGCGATTTTCTGCAGCAGGTCGAACTAGGTATGCATGATTTTTTTAACCCTTTGGAATTTATCTCAAAATCCTGTGAAGAAGACTAATATTTATTCTATATATCTGCTATTTCTTTAGTGGAGGATTTTTCAAACGAGAAGGGAAGTTGAAAGATCATGAGGTACTAACCATCTCTTACAAGTACAAAAATGCTTAATATAGCAGATGCTGAAGCAGCTGTCTTTAACTATCACCTTTCAATCTAAGATTTTAACTTCATTCCTTTATATTGTATTTTGTTTGCGTGAGTTTAATTTGCTCACATATCTTAGCATAAGTCAGAAATGCTGCAAGGGTTTGCTTTCATGGTGGGTGGATATCACATAACTTGTCTTTTTATTGGAAACAACATGATCTAAATAGCCGCCAACATTTTTAGATAATGCTGATGTCCTGTTTTCTACAATAATGTGAAGGAAATGAAAATATGAATGGTGATACTGCATCATTAATAAAAAACCTCACACTCTTGTCAGCCAATATTTTATAATTGATTTATGAACACAGGTGCAAGGCACATGAACACAAGTATAAATTCAGATTATGTAGACCATAACAATTGTAAGATATACCATATATATGTCTAGCTCATAATATGGTATATATCTTATACCACAAGTACCGTTTATGATGTTATGTGTGCGTACTATGTCAAATTCTTTCTCTCTCTCATATCACATGAACCTGTTAACTAGGATTATGAGGCTTGAGCTATACTATATTTATCTTAAATATTATTTCTTTAGCCATTTTTACTTGGATAAGTTGAAGAAGAGCAAAGATGAAACTAACTTATGTAGCTTTTGTTACTTTCCAGAAGCATATTGCAGTATTTCTCTTACAAACTCTACTCTCTCTACCTTTGGAAAATGTTATTGTCACATATCGTTTCATGTAGCTGCTCTTTGGTTGCTTCTAGGTTCTTATTTGTAGATTGATAGATAGGCCTCTGCGGCCAACCATGCTCAAAGGCTTCTACCATGAAACCCAGATACTATCTTGGGTAAGTCTTATTAAAGTTTTTTTTTGTCTGCTTAGATATTGTTCTTAGTATCTCCATGGATTGTCTATTCAGTTTAATAATCATATCATGCAGTCTTATTTTTTATTGTTGTTTTGTTTGTTTGTTTTGCCAAATTACATTTACAAAAGATATATGAGGTCGCCACTCAATTATATTTCAAACAAAGGAAGGTCCTGGGATGAAATTTAGGAACCATTTTCTTTGTGGAAAACCTAGCAAAGACTTTGGAATTGTTTGTTTTGTGTTGATATTTTGGAATGGAGGGAGAGGAGCAAAGAAAGAGGGATAACTAAATATAGGAACCAAAGAGAAATATAAAAAATAATCTAGGGATAAAATGGTTGTTATGGAAGTTATTTATGTAGTTTTTTTTTCCTATCCTTCGTTATCTACCATTCAACATTTTTGCACTAACTGCCGGTTTTCATGTCTTAAACGTTTGCAAGCTTAAATTTTTTTCAGACTCCTGGGAAACTATTTCTTGGTGCTGTAAGCCTCCTGTGGTTTGTTTGTATTTTCTCAACCGATTTTATTTATGACTTGGTAATTCAAAAGGAAATAAAAGCTGCGAAGTAGACAAATCTGAAAATTTCAAGCTTAAACAAGATCGGTATTTGTGTGACCATGTTATGTCCATTGCATTGATTTGAGCTGTCATGTATGTTCCTTTATGCTTGATTGCTAGTAATCAATGCTTAATCACCAGCATTTTGAAATTTGATGGGCTACTATTTGACTTGCTGTCCTTCTCTACTGGATATATGAATTTGCTAAGAATTACCAATTACCATAACCTCTTCTGAACAGGTTTTGAGCTATGATGGTTTGCATTCTCCCGATTCTTTGGCTGTCACAGCAGCTGGAATTGCTTTGTGAGTCTTACCTCAAGTGCTGCTCTTTTATCTTCCTGTTCTTGAAGTTTTGAAGTTCTAAATATCATGTTATTGTGTACTTAATCTTACTTCTTAAACTTAATTGCAACAGAGCTCTTTCAGAAGTACCAAATACAAAAATGATTGCAGGAGTTAGAGTCGGCCTTGTTGACAATAAATTTATTGTGAATCCAACAACGAAGGAGATGGAAGAGTCAGAATTGGATTTATTGCTGGCTGGTACAGACAGTGCAATATTTATGATAGAGGTCAACCCATAGTTCTTTGATAATTATCTGAACTGCAAGGCCTTTTTGCGTGTATCATTTTTGTGAAATGATTTTTTTGCTGGATCATGCTTGTGGCAGCTCTACTGTATGCAGTACAAGTGCACAGTATATTCAATGGAGTCAGATTCCATCCAGGGCATTTCTAACCTTTTAGCACACCAAACTAAGATAGAAAAATGTAGTTATGGATGTTGGCCTTTGTGTTAAACCATCATATGATGTGGATGCACCATTTACCATTTCATTGGACACACCATTGAGAGTGTTTTTTTTTTTTTTTTGTAAAATCTAAAATTCTATTTCACTTGTGTATGCATTCGATTCCACATTAGGAAAGGACAATATTCAAGAGATTATTCGAGATGCTGTACTATCATTACCATCACTTTAATGTGATGGTCTGAGGAGTCAAAGTGGTCCTCTTGAATTTTCAAAGGCTTAAAGATCATTTGCATGCACATGCTGGTTAAATACTGACTGAAAAACACCATTGTCCTGAAAGAAGAAAAGTCATTGCAATCCAGATGGGCTTTAATCCTCAATAATTAATTATTCTGTTTTTGGGAGGCGATGAACAAGTCTTATTATAACCTTTTGTCTTGGCACAACAAGGAAATGTGAGCAATAGATTTAGTTTGGGTCCTTGAATTGAGGCCTGGAAAATACCTCATTTCCTCCTTGCAGCTTCACTTTTTAGGAGTTATCTAAACTAGCCTGAGTAATTGGTCCTTGGCCAGACTGCTTCTACAGTACTGATCATATCCTTCAGGGAAGAGACTGTTCAACATGATAAACATAACCTTATTACAGCAGTACTCCTATCATTCCTGATCAATTAGCTGGGCGTTGCTGGTACTTATGCTATTTCTGTCAAATCCTGACATTTTAGGATATTGCTATCTATGACAGGATGCTACCTTTCAGATCAAAAACTTGTATACCCTGGGGTTGAAAATAAAATATAGTTAGGTGTTGTGTTGATGTCTTTTTTAGTTGATTTGGTAGAAAAATAGAGGTAAATTATCTTATATGGTCATAGCCTCACAGATTTAGATTTTAATTGGCTGATTCTCTTTCTAGATAACTTTTATGTATGCATTTCTTTTTTACCTATTCATTCATTTTTCTTACATAAACCTGAGATTACAGAATGAAATGGTTCTGAAAATAAACTTGCATTTCAGTACATCATGAGGAAACTTAATTGATTAGGTATAGCTTGTTAACCGTAGTAATGATACGTTAACTATATTAATGATGTGTGTCTAATAAACTTCTCAATCCATTACCTCTGTGGCTTGCAGGGTTATTGTAATTTTCTTACAGAAGAAAAGTTGCTTGAAGCAGTACAAATTGGGCAGGTTGTTTCTTTGATTAAAGTGTGCTGCGTATAATTTTCTCATATTTCTTCATGAACTGAGGTAGATATATTTAGTGCATTACTGTGAGATTTTGAAAGAGACAGGCTGATTTTTATTATTATTTACATGCATGATACATCCTTCTATATATATACAAGGCAATAGCTTATAAACAGGAAACAACTTAACTAGGAAAGCATCAAAATCTTTCCTAAACTAGGAAAGATTAATCTGGCATATAATGCAAGATTTCCCTTACTAATATTTACTAAGAATATCTTAGTAAATCCCTGACTTTGAGCCTGATTTCAAATTACCTATCAGAAAAAAGTGCATGTTGTCTATAATCTGTGACTGTTTCGGTGCAATATGCAGCAATAGCTGCTTAGCTGATTGGTGTATTGTATGCTAGTCAGCACTCATTATTTTGTTTGCTTTTAGTTATTTGAAAGTGGTCACATTCTTGATGCCACAATGTGGCTATGAATTGATAAAGTATTCTGTGGCCAATATGATTGCTATATATGTTGTTGTGATCTTTATTATGAGCTATTATTTAGTGAGGCAAGAAAATTAAGTTGTTGTATAGCATATTACCAATGAGAAAATATAATCCACGTATCCTCATGTTTTATCCTTTTATTGATTAGGGACCAATTGTATTGATGTCTGGCAGATCTGATGCATGCTTTTTCCCTTTACGGGGCATGTTCAACTGTTTTCCTTATTTCTTGCATGTTCACTAAAGCCAGGATGCAGTGCGAGCAATTTGCAACGAGGTGAGTGTTTTGGTGAAGAAGTGTGGGAAAGCAAAAATGCTTGATGCAATTAAATTACCTCCTGCTGAGCTATATAAGCATGTGGAGGTATAGTTTCTGTTTATCTTTATTATACATCATCCTTTCCTTCCAGAAGTTATTTAATAGCCACTGCTTCTTTAACTGGTTAAACTGTTTTTCGATTTAATAATAGTCTGTCTTTATTTGGTAAAACCTGGATAATAGATTCAAGGGTACTCTTGAAGAATTGATTCTATATTATACAAATCATTTCTGTTTTGATAATGGCACTAAATGTATGATGCATGATGTCTTAAGTTACTGAAGTTGCATAGCAGAACTATCAGCAACTAAGATAAAGCTTGCATTGCATGTTCTTCATTCTGCATTTGTGCCCATTGAGGAAGCTTTATCTTGCAATGTTCCTTTGGGTTTCTTATTTGCATGAATTATTCACATGATACTATTAATGTGCACTACCATGGAGGATGTTGCATGTCAAGTAATACCTTAAATTGATTGCATTTACTGTTTGCCACTCGAATTAAGACATGATTTTATAGACTGAAGGGACCTGTTTTAATGTAACAGGTTTGAAATGTCCAATTATCCATCCTAGAGATTTATGACCAATCTTGTGATTCCAGCTTACCTTTGTCTTCTTGCTCGAATTATTACTTGAGTACACTTGCTTTGCCAAGAGAAAAACAAATAATGATACTGTTCCTTGTACAGGAAATTGCTGGTGATGAGTTGGTGAAAGTATTGCAAATTACAAGCAAAGTACCAAGAAGAAAAGCCCTTGCATCACTGGAAGAAAAGGTGCTTACTATACTCACAGAAAATGGATATGTAAGCAAGGATGAAAGATTTGGAACCCCCGAAACAGTTGCAGACTTGCTAGAGGTTGAAGATGAGGATGAGGAAATTATTGTAGATGGTGAAGTGGATGAAGGTGATGTCCACATAAAGCCAGTTGGACGCAAATTCTCTCCCTTGGTAATTCCAACTCAATTTTGGTACTCGTGGTCATTTTATCATGCATGATATGGGAGTCCCAAGCTTTTTGACACTTTATTTTGATTTTCCTTTTCTAGTTGTTTTCTGAGGTAGATGTGAAGCTGGTATTTAAAGAAGTTACATCCAAATTCTTGAGGAGACGTATTGTTGAGGTATGTTGGTTTGTGGTCAGTGGAAGTGGAAGTGGAACTTGGGATAATAGAAGAATAATAATAACTTTACATTCCTTCTTGTAAGAGGAGTTAAGAGAATCATATTATTTTTGGTCCCTTCCACTTCCCTTCCCTTCCCATTTATCCACAACAACAAGGCTGACACAGACACACACAAACACACCCGAGTCTTTCATTTTTGAAAATTTCATGTGGCAATGATAAATTCTTTTAATTTTCTTGGACATTCAAACACATTTGGTTTCTTGTGGCATGCAAGAATTATACATTTTTCCAACACCAGTGTCTCACTTCAAGGGCATTACTATTGTCCATTATTGAATTGCTAACTATTTTCTTATGAAAAAAAGAAAAAATGTGTAACTTAACTTTGTCTCCAACATTTGGAATTATGGTTTACCATATAATAAAATCCTATTTCTCTTACCTATCATATTATAATGTATTGGAAAGTTGCCATGGCTAGAAAATTCCAAGTGCCAATAGTATGGAGTCAGTTAGGGTATGATTTTTCCATGAATGAGACTATGATTAACGCTAGCATGCTCACATGTAATTTTATTTTTTACATGCATTTTTTTATAGGGAGGAAAAAGAAGCGATGGGAGAAATTCAGATATGATACGTCCAATTGATTCCAAATGTGGATTACTTCCTAGAGCACACGGAAGTGCTCTTTTCACACGTGGGGAAACACAGGTTTGGTTAAATGTATTTTTGCTGTAGGAAATCAAAAAATCTCCCAAGAAGAGACATTGACCCGTGACAGAACGAGTATCAGGACAACCAGCCCAATCAACATTACTATAAGGAACGAGACAAAGAGAAAAGCCACTAGGGAAGAACAATCGATGACTAGGAGACCCTTAGAGATATTGTATGATATGATGAATGATAACTAAGTATCAATGATGTGGAGTTTGCAAAAACATTCTAACCTACTAGATAGCAAAAAAGAATCAAGCCAAGTAATAGTCAAGTAGTTTAAACTACCCACCAACTTGTGAGACATGTTAAGATCAGAAAGATCACCCTTCTCACGGTGATACTTCGTGTTAACTTTCAAGGGAGTATCCACTAGAGAAGTATCCTAAAGACCACCAAAGTAATTGAATCTTGTGTGTACTTGTATTGATCTAGAAAAATGCTTGAAAGAGTAGTGAACTTCCAATCCCAAGAAATACATAAGAGAACTAAGATCTTTCATATGAATAAAGGCGTGAAGATGTTGGAGACAATCAATCAAAGTAAAATTTGTCCTAGTGATAACATTATCATTAACATAAACCAAAAGAACAATTCTTGTAGATGTCTTGCAAAGGAATAAAGAAGAGTCATGTTGGCTTTGCTGAAAGGAAAACTTAGGCAATGTAGTTTGAGACTTTTCAAACCATGCTTGAGGAGCCCGTTAAGGGTCAATAAATCCTAAGATCCATGACATTACTCTAACAACTTTGACCTTCCACTTAGCCAATTTAGAAAGCTTAGCCAAGTCAATTTCATCAATAGGGCCCCATAACTCCTCTCTTATAACAAAATCATGTCATTGAAATTTTAAGTACCATAATTTTTACCAGTGAACTACACACCACAAGAATCTGGGTTGATAGTTATGATATGCATACCATATGAATTTGAGGTGGTAGCCATGATTTTGCAGCACAACAAAAATAGAACAAGGTAGAAAAAAAATGCTACCTAGAAAAGCCTAAATAGTATTTATATGCTAAAACATTGTGATGTAAATACTATTTAGGCTAAAACATTGTCATTTTCGGTAATTGCTGAGATTCAATTATTACAAACTCACACCACAATGAATATTTAATGCCTAAATATTCTTGAAACCAAAGAAAATTGTTGTATTGGATGACTTCTTTGTGAGGGTTCTCATTGTTGGGTTCTCATTATATAACAATGTTTTAGCTAATTATATGAATGAATCTCATCAATTACATCAATTTTGTCTAACTAAATAGAAAACTAAAATATACAACCAATCACAAAATATTAGTAGCTATAATATACAAATCATGCCATAAATAGATAGGCTAATTATGTCTGAATATAATCTGACTGACTTTGTCAACCATTATTTCAATCATTTTTTTGGTAGACAATTTTTCATTTGTCAACCATTATTTTAAGAATTTTTTTCAATTTTTCATTTGTTTTCCAATAAGTTAGCATCTTTTAGTTGATTATGTTTGGAGAATAGTCCTCCTACCATGTAGTTATATTTGCTTGCCTATAATGTTGTTGGTGATCATTGAAGATGTTTATCTTTTACAGTCATTAGCAGTTGTTACACTTGGTGATAAACAAATGGCACAAAGAGTAGACAACCTTGTGGACGAAGAGGAATTCAAGAGGTTCTATCTACAGGTCTGTTTGGGTGATCTTCATTTTGAAATTGTTTTTTATTAATAAATTGGAGTCACCTAACATCCAAGACTTTCAGCATCTCTTAATGCATATAGTTGTGAATTGTGAATATATTTTACAAGATCATTTAGGCTTTATCATTTCTTTAGTAACCTTTCGCACCATGCTATTCAAAATTAAATTAAGCAATCTTTTAGTTTAATGAGACATGTCTAATAAAATTGTTTCAAGGTTTAAGCTACGTTTTATCTTCCATTTTTTTTCCTCTTACCAATTTCATGTATGCAAATAATTAAATAAATCAAGAACCATTGTGTCAATAAAATAAAAAAAACATTAACAATACATAAAAATGAAATTGAAAAAAATAAGATAAATATAGATCAAAATATTTAATATCGCAATATGTATCATTTACCTGGTTGTGTTTAATGATTTTTTTTTTATTAAAACGGATTTGTAATATAAATCGACATATTGAATAAAATAAAAAGAAAACAAATACTATACAAAGTTGTACATGTTAAAAATATTATAATAAAATAAATATTTTTTGTTTTAAAAAATAAATTTAATCTATATAAAAAATGATAGATGAGTTATACTAACCTTTTAAAAAATTAAATACATCCAGTATAATTAAAAAATAATCTCTATTTAAAAAAACTAAATAAAAAAAATTATAGAGAAGGGATATTAATGATGTTATAAATTTAAATTATTTTTTTAAAAAAAGACATCTAAAAAATGTATTAATTAAAAAAAAAAAGGAGGCCAAGTGCCTGACCAATTAAAGAAGGGCTCGCGTGTCATTTTTAATCTTTTTTTAACTCAAAACACCTAGAAAACACTATAGAAACCTTGTTAAACCAATCATGGCCTCCAAAAATGCAAAAACCTTTCCTAGCTAAGATTTGTTTTTTTAGATACTCTTAAGGTAAAAAAACCTAATATGAACTCTCCATATAATATGAAACCATTTAACATAAAAATCAACCGTTTTAGTGGTCGAAATCATCACCAACGATAATTCTCTCTACATTGGAAATCGACAATCCCTTCTCTCTTCTCCAACCCAAAAAATACTAGAAAATATACTAAATTGAAATTTTCTAAAATTAAAGGGATTGATCACCTAATAACTAAAAAATATAGGAGAATAAAAGAAATTTTCAAATAAATTTCAAAGTTATCACCTATTTTTTCTTTTATTTACACTTGAGTTCTCTGTCTTTCAATTCAACACTTCCTCCCCAAAACAAATATGCAATTGAGTGCTAATTTGAGCTAAAAAACACACAATTGTGCAAAATAATAGTTCGAGCTTCATTTTTTTTCTTAAACTATCACTCCAATCCATAATCCATACTGATCTATAAGAGAGTGAACAATAATGATGCAACGGTAAAACCATGAGCCCTTTTAGTTTCTTTTATATTAATGAGCACAAACCATTCAGTTTCTTATGTCATGGGTATTTGATGAAGTTTAAAGGATCTATAGTTTTGTTTATATATGAAGCAAACCTTTTGTTTGTAAAACTTTTCGTACTTTATTCCTTCTGAAAAGGTAGTCATTCTCTGCACTCAGTTTAGCTGTCGTGTTTCATAATTGAATAGTGTATATAGTATATAGCATTTTAACTTTGGATGCTTGTTGAACTGCTGTTGAACACTATTATAATTCCTGCTTGTTGAACTGTTGTATTTGGATGCTTTCTGATATTCTTCTAATCTTCCAGTACTTGTTTCCTCCATCATGTGTTGGGGAAGTGGGTCGGATAGGAGCACCTAGTAGAAGAGAAATTGGTCATGGAATGCTTGCGGAGAGAGCTCTTGAACCTATATTGCCTTCTGAAGATGATTTTCCTTACACAGTACGGGTTGAGAGTACAATCACAGAAAGCAATGGCTCCTCAAGGTCAGAAGCCATTAAAAGTGCTAATGTTTTAGTTATACAATCACATCATCTTCCATTTAATGTAGTTTTTTGGGTTCTAAAAACCTCTCTTTGTCCAAGTATTTCATGTTGAGTGTTTGTTATCATACTATGTGATTTGGGTCTTACTAATTAGTACCTATCATTGAACAGCATGGCCTCTGTTTGTGGAGGTTGTTTGGCATTACAAGATGCTGGTGTTCCTATAAAATGCATGATTGCTGGCATCGCGATGGGCTTGGTTCTTGACACTGAGGAATTTGGGGGTGATGGAACACCCCTCATTCTGTCTGACATAACTGGATCAGAAGATGCTTCTGGAGACATGGATTTCAAGGTAATAGTTACTGGGCTTCTCCAGATTTGTGCTTCTATTTTATTTATTCTTTATTTTTTCACGAGTATTGATTAGATAGTTGCTTGAATTTGAAAATACTTATTATAATTCAGAGGAAAGAGTATACTGCAATCATGTCAAAACCTTTGTAAAAGATCACCTTGTTTGGACTTTGCAGGTTGCTGGAAATGAAGATGGAGTAACTGCATTTCAGATGGACATAAAGGTCATTATCTATACAACTTATCTGTATCAGACAGATTTCATGTCTTTTGGCTAGACAGAATGTTTTTCCTCTAACAACATCCTGTTGCCAACCCTGTAGCAATCGGTGCATTCTTCTGGTTGTTCATTTTCACAAGTTAAATTCCTTAAAAGTCAATTCTGATTTTGACATGATAGGTTGGAGGAATCACCTTACCTGTTATGAGAAAGGCATTGCTACAAGCAAGGGATGGTCGAAGGCATATTCTTGGTACTGGAACCTAGGGAAAAAAAAATTAGAATCATTTAAATCTTTTTTACCAATTGTTTGGCGCTATCTTGCCAGAATTCTGTGAAACTGTAGGCACATATCCCTTACACCATACCTTGTTCTTCTATATCAGTTTGCGTGAATGTATAAATCTTACAATTTTCTTAAGTAACTAGAGTTGCTAAATGCTTTGGGTTTACATTTTTTTGGAAGCACTCATTTCACCTTTTTTTCCTTCTATTTTTTTGGTTAGCTGAAATGTCGAAATGCTCACCTTCCCCTTCTAAAAGGCTTTCTCAGTATGCCCCATTGATTCACATTATGAAGGTTTGTTTATTTTATATGCCTCCTTTAGTGATTTGCTGTTGAAAATTAGAACTCATAATCTATGATGCCTTAACATGCACATTATCACTCATAATATTGTTTTATAGGTCAATCCGAAGAAAGTTAACATCATCATTGGTTCTGGTGGGAAGAAGGTGAAGAGTATAATAGAAGAGACTGGAGTTGAGGCTATTGACACACAAGACAATGGAATTGTAAGATCATTTATAGAGTTTATCTTTCACTGGTTTATGACTTGAAATCAGTTGCAGCTTCTACAACCTTTGGCTTCTGCAGGTAAAGATTACTGCAAAGAATTTGTCAAGTTTAGAAAAGTCCAAATCCATTATCAACCAGCTAACAATGGTTCCAAATGTGGGTGCTATCTACAGGCATGTCCTTTCCATGAGCTGCTTTTCTTCATTTCTATGTAATGTTTTATTTTTCTTTATTTTTTAATCCTCTATTTAGATAAAATGATAAAAAAATGGAAATAGTTATTTTTATCATTGTTACTATTAAGGAAGATATTTCAAGAATGCATCAAAGATTTGCTTAACAAAGGCTCATGTGAGTACAGGGTTATAATTGGGTTAGGATTAGTTCATGATTACTAAGTGTATCTGTTGTTTTCTATTTGGCCATCAATATTTTTTAGTATTTATTTCTTTTTTATGTATTTTTACTTGATGATTGTGAAGACAGGACATTTGACTTATTCTCTTATTGATCAGGAACTGTGAGATCAAATCAGTAGCTCCTTATGGAGTTTTTGTTGAGATAGCCCCAGGGCGTGAGGTATGTAGTTCCAGTACAAAATTTTGATAAAAGCCAATAACCAGACTGTTGTATTGCATAACAAAATTATTAACACTCGAGTTCTAAGTAGCAGGAAAGTAAACACTCTTAAGATTTTTCACCTGGACAGGCTTCTGTAACTATGATTTTTGTTGTAATTGCAATTGCATTGGGTATTAGAATTCCAAACTTCATCACAATAATTTTCCATATTTTCATTGAAGATATGTTTTTCTTTTCTTGTTTGGGAAAAGTAAAAATTAAGATTCCATTGACAAGGTGTGGAAGGCATTTACATAAGAATATGCTTTCTACATAACCAAGTCATATTTCAATTGAGGAAGAAAAGACTGATTTCTCTTCTATTGAATTCTGGCAGGGGCTTTGCCATATTAGTGAACTAACTTCAAACTGGTTGCCGAAGGCTGAAGATGTAAGCAGTACCATTTTTGCTTTCCCCCGACATTATTTAGAAGCCATAAAAAAATCTGCTATAATGTCAAAAAGCTAAAATCTCGACTTTTTTTTGTTACAGGTTTTCAAAGTTGGAGACCGTGTTGATGTTAAACTAATTGAGGTAGGAATTTCTTTTTCGTTAAACCATCATACTGCCCAAGTCCCAAGACACTCAAGTTTTATTCACTGACAAACTCTTTTTAGCTAACTCTTTTTGCCAAATTCTAGAGTTTTTTAGCCTCAATTATTTATTAATGATAATTTTGATGCCAACTATATTTATTGTTGATCTTCATTTCTGTACTTATATATTACCATTGCTAATCTTTCAAATCCGTGGTAGATATAAAGGGTGACATTATTTCCACTCCTTCAATTGTTATTCCCACCTAATATAATTATGGTGTGGCCAAACTAACCTTCTTCTAGACTTCTCTTTCTTTGCCATTAGAGCTCATGGTATACGATAAACCAAGGATACCTTTTTAATAAAAATGCTTTTTCAATAAGATAAAAGTTGTTAAAGAATTAAAATAAGTAGTGATATGAACAGTGTCTTATGATAATATCAATACGAAAATATCATTTCATGAGTATGAAAACATAAGTAATAAAATGACAAATTTAATAACAATTTTAGGATGTATATCTATTTTATGAAAAAAAGAATGAACAATTATATCAAATTTCACCTATGATTTTAAATTTAATATTTGATGTACTTTGTTTATATCAGGTCTAGAGTTTTTTTTTTTTAATTTAGGTTTAATATCTTGAAACTTAAAATAAAATAAAAAAAGAATTGAAAAGGCTAGTTTGGTCACTCTACAAAATTATACCTGTTTTGGTCCAGGTTCTTTACTTCAAGGGGACCCATTCTCATTTTATATGTTTGATTGGCCAATTTGGAAATTTGAAGCACGATTGGATTCATCTTTTCAGCAGGAATTGAAGACCTCTAAAATGTAGGATTTTAAATGAAAGCAATGACGTAGAGATAGCACTGTTATGCCAGTATAGTTCAATTTTGCAAACACAATCAGATACTTAATTGAATTGCATGCACAAAAGACGATTGAAGGCTGATGGTATACATTTACTTGAAGCTTTTTTATTTTATTTTTCTTTTATTTCCTTAAGGAGTAGTTTGAATTTTGATTACGCGAGGAGCAATGATGTCCTGCAACTGCAAAAATAAAAAATAAAAATCAGAAAGAATTGTTGCCATATAATTTAACCGCCTTTTTTCTTAACCTCAAAATAAGAATAGCAACCATGTCCAACAGGAACTACTCAATCTTCTCTAGGTTTAGCATCTCCTGGAAGTTGAGAATTCTTATTTGGAGTTATTGCAATATTATTTTTTCTGTCCCAGCAGCTAATAGCCTTCCATTTCTTCATCAAAAGTCTTGCAGGTCATTTGCCATACATACACCCTTTGCTTAGTTGTTCATGATATGATGCTGAAGGTTTCAGCCTCTTTATAAAAGCTGTCTAGTTAATGAAAAGTGGCTTCACCTTTTCCTTCATGGGTCCACCTGGATTTAATTTTCCTTCAATGCACTGTATTTACTCATTTCAGTTGCAGAGAAAACAAAACTTGATTTTGAGTCTCCAGAGCAAAACTGGAACATCCTTAGTGTTGGACCATCAATTGCTACATTATTTGATTTGCGCACAACAATTGCTGCTCTTGACACGACACATGCAGAAACTGCTCTCTAGTAACTGTGTACATGCTTGTAATACAGGTAAATGAAAAGGGACAATTTCGACTTAGTCGTAAAGCATTACTTCCTGAAACGACTTCAGAGAAGCCCAGTGCAGAGCATCATTCAACTGATAAGGCTAGTCCCAGAAGGATTGTGCAAGCACCAAAGGATGGTTTAGCTGAAGAGTACAAGGACAAAGACAGTGCTTCAAAACTTGTAAATTCCCCAAGAAGTGATTCAGAAGAGGATGCTCCAGTTTCAAAAAAGAAGGTTTACAAGGGATTGACCAGTTCTGCCACAGAGGGGCCAAAAAAGAGCAGTGTTGCATCTGTCAGTAAAATTGCCAACAAAGACGAAGGTACTTTAGTGAATGGAGATGCTAAGATTGGATAGCAAACTTGGTCTGTTCATTGATGAATAAGTTGGTTTTGTTATCATAATAAAAGATGACAAGGAAAGAGCATTAGCTGGAACTGAAGGTACGACCTGGCAAATCTCTCTAAATATATACATACATAAATACATTTTGCAAGTGTATGCATGCATGCATGTGCCTGTGTCTAGTGTTCAAGTGAGACATGTAGTTATCCGTCCTCCAAGCAGCTCACTTTCCAACGTGGTTATAAATTTGCAAATAAAAAAGAAATGACTGGAAAATGCGTGTGGGGAAGAAAGAAATGTCCTCTTAAATTTTGAATTTATACTTTTCTTCTGGTGGAAAAAAGGATAAGATATTGAGATTTGTTGGCAGTCACCACAAATATGAAGAGAAAGGGACCGCTAAATTTACAAGTTAGTTTTGGGGGGGAAAAGAAGTGACAAATAGGCAACCAACACCACATGGAGCGGAATATCTCATGCAAGTGCTTTCATGTTTATGTTTGTGCACTTGCCTGCATTTATGTGAGCATGCATATATACCGTTGGCCAACATCAAATTGGAAATGCTGTATCATGTGGCAAAAATCTTGTTTAAGAACCAGGTACTCTTTTTCTGAAGATTTGCTAAAATTGTGGGGTTGGATGATTATAGTATTTGTAACATTAGGAAATCGAGTGTGATACATAATTAATGGTCTCTGAAAAATATCTAGAACTCTGAACAAAGGCATTGAGATGGTATATAAAACACACGGGTAATATTCCAATTCGCAGTTGCTCATTGTCAGACTGTAATGCCTATGTAGTTTATTACATGCTCACTGGCAGGCAGACTGATTGCACAAGTGCATGCATTAGACACATGTTAGAGAATAATATAAATCATATTATGGGGCCTTACCTAATAGTTTAAGCTTTTAGTTGAGATAGTTCCTTAACTTGATATCAGAGCTTTGTTGACCCAACGATCATGAATTCGAATCTCATCATCCTTATTCTATTTGATAAAAATCAAGCACAAAGTAGTGTGTGTTAGAGAATGATATAAATCATATTCTGGGGTCTCATCTAATAGCTTAAGCTTTTAGGAAAGATTGTTCCTTAATAGTGCGGGTATGCGTGCAAGTTTCAAGCCTAAAAAATTTTCACTTGAGGGTGTATGTTAGAGAATAATATAAATCATATTTTGCGGCCTCACCTAATAGTTTAAGCTTTTAGATGAAATGGTTTTTTGACAACACAAATACTTGAAGATTTTTATTCACACGCATATAGCATACAGTTACATTAACACATGCATAGTCACATATTATTAAGGATTTTAGCTGATGGATGGCCAGTCATTGACAGGAAGGAGTTAAATGCAGCATCCAGCAGCCTGTAATTTTATTTATATTTTTGTTAATTAGGTATGAAGCTCATAGCTGCCAAGGAGCTGAAAATACAAGGGGGTTCCTCATAGTAATGAATTCTTACTTGGCAAAAGGCTCTGCGTTGTTGCCATTGAGGGATAACTATTTTTGAAGAGAATAACATCATGCAAGAACACGCCTGGAATAATTTTGTGCATCTTCAATTGATGGTTTCATCACAATTTTCCATTTCATTTTCTCCTCTTGCTGTTTTTTCATTTTCTTGGCATTCTCAGAGAACCTTCACTAATCATGAATTTTCAATTAGATTGCCATTTTCTGGTTGTTTAACTTGCACCTTTTGCTTTACAAAATACAGTTGATGGTGGCGCCATTTGGATTTACGGGACTTTGGAAGGAAGGTAATATATTATCACCGTATTAAACCCAAGACCATTCAGCCAAATTTAAAACACCCAGAATGGAAAATAAAATAAAATATAAGCAATGTTGAAAGAATTAAAAGCCCTTAAAGTCAACAAAACTAGGGATCTTGTTCCTTGGACCAACTCTATGAATGCTAATGTTTCAAAGCGTGTATTTAAAACTAAATTCAATCCAGATGAAAAAAATGGAGCGTTTAATGCTTGACTAGCTGCCAAAAGGTATAGCCAAAGTGTAGATGTTGCAGCAACTTACTCACCAGTGATCAAGCTGTCAAGTATTCGTATAGACATTGGTACATTCCACTATTTGATTGAAATAATTCGTATGCTTGACTAGTATATGATTGAAACAAGTCCCTTATTCATGGTTTGATTGGTTAAGTATTTTTCTTCTTGAATATTATCTTTTATGTAGTAAAACTCACCCATCACTTTTTATTTATCATGCCAACCGAGATGTACTATTTTACTTATTTATTTATGCATATGATATACTATTTATTGGTGATGATTTGAATCTTATTAAATAGTTTATTTTTCAGATTGATCATGAGTTTTTCGTTAAAGATTTTGTTCAATTTATATTACTTTATTGAAATTGAGGTGCATTCTTCATATGATTAATATTAAATTGCAAGCTCATGTCCAATCTAATGGCTATAAAGGAAGATCTTCAAATATTATCTTCTCCATGTTATTTGTTATCAAAGCTTACTCAGTGCTCTTCAGAACCTTATTTTTATTAAATCTAATCTTATCTTTTAATAGTAAATTACGATGCATTTAACTTGCATTACACTGCAGGTTTTTAATTTTAGTTTTTTAGAAAGATATGAATATGATGGATAATAAAATTGTTTCATGTAACATGAAATGGTTTTGGAAATTGAAAAGGATGGCAATTTCAATCAATAGATAACAACAAACAAACTAAAAAGGAAATTTCAATCAATAGATAACAATGAACAAAGTAAAAAAGGAAAAGTATCTACTTAAATGCCAACTAGGTCACTAAAATATTCTTAAGTATACAAAAAATTGATTCAAAATAGTAAGCAAAGTTGATCTTAGAGCATGCCAAAGTCCTTCATATTTAAACAAAAAACAATAGCCCTTAAACATACATATCATAATATTTTGATAACAAAATAGATGAAGTGAGCATAAGCAAACAAGCTTGCAACCTCAACAACAAACAAGGAACTTTCATCTTTTAATTGAATACATTATGAGCTTGCATAATTCTTGTCATATTGGTTGCATGTTAGTCCCCCTACATCAAAAGATAATTGTAGCATTGAGTGTGGAAAAGTCAAAGGGAGATATTAATGGAAGATAAAAGAGACGGAATATGAATAATTAGCAAAAACAAATAATTATAGATGAAAGAAACACAATAATGTGCATGAAAGAAATCAAATTGGTGAGTGGAAGACAAAGCATGTCTAAACTTTGGATATATTTAGGTGGGTGCATTTTTGCAATTATTTGTGTTAACATGTAAAAACAAATTAGCTTGAGAAATAGCATACAACAAAACACACATATTGTTACTGCCCTACTGAACGAGAGTTGTGTTTATGTCAATATAATGAATGAAAATGGAAATAAAAGTGTGTTAGCGGGCAACTAACATCATGATTTTTTCAATAACATTATAAAAATGAAAACACAAAGAGTAAGATGGTAATGTGCCAGAAAATAGAAATGAAGAGAGCCAATAATGGCTAGGTTGCCAGTTGTTTAATGATGAAGAAGTGTGCATGAGATACAAAATATATCAAAATATAAGATGAATGACAAATGTAGACCTGAAAAAAAAGTGAGGATATTGTTAAAAGGGATGCAACTGTAAGGCAAGTTTTTTTTACAGGTGGCTTAGTTGGAGTGTTATTTTCAATGGAAATATCGATTTATGATTGAATGAACTCGGTATTGAGTGATCCTACTTGCGCCATATTGTTATCAATAAGAAAAAAAAAACAAGTTTGCAAAAAAAGCATGTTTTAAAAAGAAATGTAAAAAAATCTCTTATTAAAATAAAAAAGAGGATGAAAGAAAATAAAATGTGATAGTTATTAGCATGCAATGAAGCAAACCTCGAAACCTCGTGACACGAAATCCAAAATAATAAGTGATTATTGGTGCATTTTATCATTCATGCTTTTAGAAATGTCATCTTATAATGTGACATAAATATCCTCACCTCTAAAGACAAAAGATAATGTAACAATAATAGTCAAGGAATAAAAATAACCAGACAAAACCTAAAATGTGTCAAACAAACCGTATATTTTTAAGAATAAACTCTTTTTTATCTTGAAGTATTGGACGTCTAAAAGATTATTTAGCAAGAGGTATAAGAAAGATCTATCTCAATATGTTTATATTTATATTAAAAAATAAAAAATATTTTAGGAAAAACCTATTAGAAGCTTAGATCTTTTTTCCCAAAAACATGTGTGATATCAATTAAGTTAAAATAGAAGTATTGTATAATAGCTGAGGGAATTAAGTTCAGTGATCTTGGTATTATATTTAAGGTTTATAAGCTTCATGGTTGATGACATTGTTAAGATATTGATTCTCAAAGGTGTATAAGCTATTTATTTCATAATAACCACCTTCATTAATGTTTGAGGCAAAATAAACAACATCTTTAACTTTTATTGACCCTTGTATTGCATATCTGTATAATTATTTCTATGTTAGAATGAATTGAGAAAGACAATAAGATATCAATAACTAGTAAAGCAAGAGATGTCAAAGCACTAAATTGATTGCATGAGGTCACATAATGCATCTATTAACTATAGAATTAGATAATAATATTTTTCCTAATTTTCGTCTAAGAACCCTAAATTAAAATATAGGGTTTTTTCTATAAAAAATATTCTAACTTCACTATAGCTTGAATTTATCAAGAAAGAATACAAAAGATATATTAATAAAATCATCACAAACCAAACAATATGTAACTTCCATTTACATAAATACTTGAGTTTTTTCAGGTAAATAAGATAAATAATAGTAATATTTGAAGAAAAAGATGAAGAATAAAGTGGGAAGCGAAATTGATTGATTTACAATAAGATTATATGGAAAAAACTCATGAAATGTATTGTTGTGATTTTGTGTTTATAAAGGTGTGTGAAAGAAATCGTGTTTGAAGATAGAGGAATCGAGTTTGAAAAAAAGATTTGTGATGTTTTGTTATATTATATACAAGAATTGATTTTTTTTAGTCGATTTAAAATTTGTGGTTGACCAACGACATAAATTATAATTTTTAAAAGAATAAAGACAAAGTGGGAAAAAATGACTAAATTAGATGATATAAAATGTAACTCTTTCTTGTATTAACAAACCACACACATGACAAAGATGCTAATATTGAGACTAAGAGGTTTACTTCCCTTGTGATCTCAGGTTCGAGTTTTATAGTTGCTAATATGATGACCACTATAGTTTTATATGACCGTAAATTTTAGGGCTCATAAAATTAATTGAGATATACACAAGCTGACTTAGATATTCATGTTAATAAAAAAATAATATAAACAACAATATATCGTTCATCCATTATAAAAAGCATAGAAAGAAAAGATAGACATGGACCTAGCCTTTCACACCAATGTGCACTTGATCATTTTCTCTTATACGTTTTATGTTGGTTGTTCTTCCAAGCCTAGGCACCCATGACCATTTTGTTTAATGATCATCAAATTTTTTTGTGATTTTAAATTTAGAATAAAATCATGGTCAAGTGAATTTGTAAAAATAATATTTAAAAAATTATGCATTTATGTCATGATTTTAAGAAAATATGGAGCATAGCATTTTATGGTTATATTAACATTTTATTTTATTAATAATTATGTCTTAATCTAATATGCATAAGTGTTTTTTAAAATCTCATTAGAATAGTCAATGAGAATAAGACATAAATTTTGACATTTTTTATTGTGATTTTTTTTAGATATATTACTCTTATATTTTTCATACAAATACACAAAAGAGGTTGATACATGTTTTGCTTCTTTCTTTCTTTTTTATTAAAACTTGCTTTCATAATCATAATAAAATTTTATTTCAAAAATAATATTTCTAGTAAAAACAATATGTGTTGATCAAAATAAAAAAGAAATACATTAACTAGGAAAGGAAGAGAGTTTTTTTTTCATAAAAATATTTTCCCTTTAAAATCATTAGAACTTTTATGAATATTCTTTAATTGTTATCACATTTTATTCAATAAATTATGATGTTAATAAAGAAAATAAAGTTATTGCAAATTAAAAAAATATATATCAATAAAAAAATATTTTTTACTAAAATACAAATTTCCCCTCATAATATAGATTTATTATAGAAATATCTATATAATTAAATAAAAATTTATTTAAAAAGTACTACACAATGAGTATATATTAAAAAACTAAAAAACAATTGTTTTAACCGGAATAAAAAAAACAGCTTTTGAAATCTTAGGAAGTGTTTGGTAATTTAAATTATTTTTTAAAATATTTTTTTGTTAAAAATATATTAAAATAACATGTATTTTTTTTAAAATTATTTATAACGTTATAAATTCAAAATGATAAAAAAAAAACTAAGATAAATCTTTTTAATTGTTTATGAATCAATAACCATGCAACATTAGTGATGGTCCATAAATAAATAACTAAGCTTCAACCCTCACGCCAGTCTTTCCCGCCATTACATTCCCTTTCCCCTCTCTCTCCGGTCTCTCTCCGGAAGAATCGAAAGAAAGATGTTGTGGGTTGACAAGTACAGACCCAAAACCCTAGACCAGGTCATCGTTCATCAAGAAATCGCCGAAAACCTCAAGAAATTGGTACCTCCCCATTATTTTTAGTCTATATTTAGAACTAGTTTGTGATATTTTGATTAGTGTTCTGATCATTGTACTCCAATACCTCTTTTTTTGGGTATTCAGGTCACTGAACAAGACTGTCCACATTTGCTCTTCTATGGGCCCTCTGGTTCTGGCAAGAAAACCCTAATCATGGCCCTTCTTCGCCAGATCTTTGGCATCAGTGCCGAAAAGGTCTCGTTTTTTTTGTTGATTTTGAGTGTTGTTTCTATTAATGTCTGTTTCTCTACTTATATTTGTGCTGTCTTATGCCTCTTGTTTTGTTACCGAGAAAACAAATGATGGGAAAAAAAACACAATCTGGATTTATGGGCCCTTTTTTTTGTAAAATTCTGTGTTTCATTAATTAGTCAAGGATTTTGTTGTTCGTTATGCTGGGTTTTAACTTACAGCTCGTGGGGTGTTAAGAATTTTAGTTAACTCTGGGTAGTTGTTTGGTTGCAGGTGAAGGTGGAAAATAGGACATGGAAAATCGATGTAAGTCTCACCCCTTTCTATTATTATTATTTTGATTGTGTAATTAATCATTTTAAAGGAATTGAAATATTTTTTTTATCACATGTTCATTAATCTTTTATGGGATGTGTGTAGTTTGTTTGCTGTTTCTAGAATGCATTTGTTCTCTGATGTTTTTTATTTATTTTAATTTTATTTAATTCAAATTTTTGGTAGTATTATGCTCCTTACTTTATACAAGGATAAGTTAGTTTTCATACATGGCTTATGTTCAGACAGTATTTTGGCATTGCCGCTGAGATAGCAGTACTGATCTCTAATGATCATTTTTTTTTTAACAAAAAATCAACTATACCTTTGCTAATTCTTGGTTTTCTATTCCCATTTATGATTTCATTTAGGCTGGGAGTAGAACTATCGATCTAGAGCTGACCACATTGTCAAGCACAAATCATGTGGAGCTGAGCCCTAGTGATGCAGGATTCCAGGACAGATATATCGTTCAGGAGATAATTAAAGAGATGGCTAAGAATAGGCCAATCGATACAAAAGGAAGGAAAGGATATAAGGGTAATTTTGGATTGTTTAATCTGTCTTTCAACATCATGATGTATATATATATATATATATTACATCTGTAATTTGTATCCAATATTCTTAGCAAACCAAAATGAATACTTAATTATGACTAGTTGAGAAGAGCATGTGAATGTCTGAGATGGATGCTGTTCTTGTGAAGATTATGCTACAATTTATTATTCACCATCTTTCTTCTATGAAAACTAGAACATAGAATAAATGTTCACTATCTCCACAGGTTCATGCAGCATCTGCATATCTGTAGGTGATCACTTATTGGTGACATGCAAGTGGTTTATGAGGCAAACAACCAATTGCAATTTGATTTAGTGGACTTGGGCATTCAATTGTATTTAAATGATTTCTCATTAATTTCCATTTTTATATGAATTGCTTGTTTGCTAATGATCATTTGATGTTTGTCAAGTAATTATTTAACCTAAAAGCTTAAGTGGGGTGAGATTCCAAGATATGATTTTTATTATTATCTAACACCTCCTCAAGCGAAAGCTATTTGAGCTTGAAACTTGCACAAACTCACACTACCTTGTGCTTAATTTTTATCAATAAATTAAGGGTAGTGAGATTCGAACGCGTGACTGCTTGGTCAACAAGACTTTGATACCATGTCAAGTTCTCATCTCACCTAAAAGGTTAAGCTGTTAGGTGAGATTCCAAGATATGATTTATATTATTACCTAACAATGTTAACTTTTCGTTCTAGTTAAACTAACCTTGCAAGCGTTCTTCTTTATTTGCTTACATTTTTCATTTGGTTTTCTCTCTCTTTTTTCTTTTTTTTTTTCAAGTTTTTTGGATCTAGTTGAATGGCTGGAATGGTTGTGATTAAATCATTCATTCTCATTGACTAGCTATTCCTGGAACTTTACTGTTGATATTTTACTTTGTAAGGACAGTACTAGTGCTCAATGAGGTTGACAAGCTTTCAAGAGAAGCACAGCATTCTCTTCGTAGAACAATGGAAAAATATAGTGCCTCCTGCCGTCTTATTCTCTGCTGCAACAGCTCTTCGAAGGTTACTGAAGCAATTAGGTCTCGCTGTCTGAATGTGAGAATAAATGCACCTAAGGAGGATCAGGTTGGATAAGTTTTGTTTTCTTCTTGGAAACTGATATATGCTCTGGATTAGTTACATTTGAGTAGTCCATGCATTTGGCAACAGATTTAATAGCAATTATTTGTTTATTTCTTACAATGGGATCGAATTTGATATGGAAATTCAAGCATGCATGGTCTTGTGCCTGGATAGAGTTTTTTTAACACTAATTATCTCACAAATCTCTTCCTATCACTTTTTTCTTCCTTGTATCTTGTGGAATTGGCCATATGAGACATTAGCACTTAAGGAGTGTTAGCCAAGATAGTCAATTGTATTGTTATTTCTTCTTATATAACTAGGTTTATGAAATTCTGTTGTCCAGATTGTTAAGGTATTAGAATTTATTGGAAAGAAAGAAGGACTACAGCTTCCACCTGGATTTGCTGCTCGTGTAGCAGATAAATCAAATAGGAGTTTGAGAAGAGCTATTCTTTCATTCGAAACTTGCCGTGTTCAACAGTTAAGCTCCATACCATCTCTATCTGATTAATACTGCCATTTCCCATTTTCTTTTTGCAACTCTCTGCTGGAAAATGTTAGCATCACAAGGCTTCTAGCAATGCTCTTCTTATGTTCTGTAACTGTGCTTGTAGATATCCGTTTTCAAGTAATCAAGCAATTCCTCCAATGGACTGGGAGGAGTATGTTTCTGAAATATGTTCAGACATGATGAGGGAGCAGAGCCCTAAAAGGTTTGGTATTATAAATATCCTATGTCATGTAATGTCTGATAGAAAATGAAGATGTGATTTTATAGCCTTTTAAATCATTTTTCTTCATTTAAACTTTCTAACCAAACACTTTCCCCATATGCTTTAGGCTGTTTCAGGTTCGAGGGAAGCTGTATGAACTGCTCATTAACTGTATACCTCCAGAAATTATTCTGAAGGTATGCAACCTTCAGTGTATTTTTCCACAACTTCCATTTTCTTCATCTTTGGCTTGAAGTTTATTTAT
Organism: Salix purpurea; assembly: GCA_027405865.1. Lineage (NCBI taxonomy): Eukaryota > Viridiplantae > Streptophyta > Magnoliopsida > Malpighiales > Salicaceae > Salix > Salix purpurea. The sequence continues at coordinate 6,584,458 of JAOWLH010000006.1, read as the reverse complement.
TTATTTTTAACTTGTCTCAGAAGCTACTTTCTGAATTATTGAAGAAATTGGATGAGGAATTAAAGCATGAGGTCTGCCATTGGGCTGCATATTATGTACGTTTTAATTTCTTGTTTTTTCTGCTTTTGTTACAATACTCCTTTCTCCCCCTGAGCAATTTGATTATGTAGTTGCATCTGCTTCATTTGGTTTGTGCCAAGTTACACTCAATGGGTCTGCACAAGTGATGCATAAAAATAAACACCATCTATAATCATATTGATCTCAACTTGTTATTTAGCTGTAAAACCAAACTGATTCTGTTAACTTACTCTCTAGATTGTTTTTTTTTTTACTTGGATATTTTTTATTGATTAGAAACATCTCACTGCACATATGCGTGCAAGCACCACAATGAGAGACTTCGTGCTAATAACTACTATTTATCACTTAATTGATTATGAACCTAAGGGGGGAGAAACATAAAGTAAAATACAAGGATATGGCTTGCATTGTTATTTGATTCAACATTATAGCAGAAATATTCATGGTCTCTTTGAAGGACCTCTAAATAATTAGGCAATTGCATGCACACATGCATGACATATTACAATTGATGCCTTTTCTTCCAGGAAGAAATTCAGAAACCTTTGAAAGAGGAGTGAGATTTATGAATGCATAGTAAAAAGAATGTAATTGTTTTTTATTATAATGATTTATTTTGGAAATTTTGATGTGACAACTCTAGCATATTATGAAGTTAGCAGTGTAAGTGAAGCGTTAGCTACTATTGACAATGTGAATGACTCGGGTTGTTTCTTAGATATAATAAAATATATCTCAAGGACATTTTTTGTCCTTTCCGGCCGTGTTCCTCTGAATATTTTTCATATTCCAACAGGAACATAGGATGCGTATGGGACAGAAAGCCATATTTCACCTTGAAGGTACTTCTATTTTTCTTGAAATCAATTTGAGTAGAATCAGTTGTCACGAGTATAAACTAATTTGCATTTTTGGTTTCCATTTTTCCAAGTATATTAAGATTGCAGCACGAAGCTTATTCCATCCCAAAATGTTTTTGAACAGTTTCTCTGTTGAAGCAGGAGATCCCAAAGTATTTTTAAGAAACTGCATGGATGAAATTTATCTACTTCAGATCACGATTTATCTCTGTTGAACAGTTTCTCTTTTGAACACATGGCCTTCTGTTCTTGTTTTTTGACCTCAACCTGTTGGATATATTTTCACAGGCATCATCATTTTTCCGAGCCATCTAATTGTCCACCATTTTTTTATCACCATTTGCTCTTGAGATTTGTATCTTCTTAAATCGAGTATACTCTTACTAATTTGAAATTTATCTACTTCAGATCACGATCTTTGCTATAGAACATTGTGAGCCTGTGCTGTTGATTTGTCCTAGCATATTGATTTGCATAGTGTAAATGCTTGAATATGGATTTCTTATCTAGCCCCTTGACTTGCAGAAAATATCGCCATACACAGAAGCACTGTTATTACGATTAAATAATTGCATTAGGAAATATTTCACAGAGATATATGATCCTTGGCTTTTTCTAGTTCTTCTATACAAAATTTGATTGCATGAAATTGAATGCCAGCTCCCATGTGTAGAAAAAGAATGTCTTTTCATAAACCCTATTGAGCTCAAATAGCTCTCACTCCTTATTTATTACTTATCTTGCAGCGTTTGTGGCCAAGTTCATGAGCATCTACAAGGCTTTCCTCATTGAAACATTTGGCTGAAGAAGGTTGCAACATAGTTTAAATGCATAGGGAGGAGGAGGAAGAGGGAGGAGCAACTCTACTCTAATTTTAAAGTCCTATGGAGAAGTTTTCTTGCCAATGTCTTCTTCCTGTAGCTGAGTTTGTAATCGTATTTATGAAATATGAAAATGCTAGGATTGCTGGCACTGTTACATATAATCAATGTGATTGCAAGTTTTGGTCATCGGTTCTCTCTCCGGTCACCGGCTCCACCATTTTTATTCTTCTTCCCAAGTTAAAGAACCTTCCAATAAGCTTGGCTGGGGAGGGAGGGGGGTATCCTGTACCTCATTCATCACTGGTTTGATACATGTCTTTCTTGAAGCGAGGTTGCATTCTTCGCATAGAGCCTGATTGAAATTCTATTATTATTGGGTGTTTTTTAAAGTATTTTTTTATTTGTAAATATATTTAAAAAATGTGTTTTTTATAAATGTAATAGTGTTTTTCCGGGTTTTTTTTTAGTATTTTTTGTTTAGAAATATATTAAAATAATATATATTTTTTATTTTTTAAATTTACTCTTAATATTAGCACATAAAAGGAATTTTAAAACATTTTTTTTTAAAATTTGAAATAAATGAAAAAATAATTTTAGCGTTTTTAAAGCATAAAAACATATATATACACATTTGTATAAAAATAAAAAATATGTGAATAATATTTTGTTTTTTATTAGATTTCTTTTGATAACATTTCTATATTTCTCAAGTTTGTTTTTAAATAAGTTTCTAAATTATGGAAAAGCTAATCATGTCAAATTCAATTTTCTTGAAAACAATCGTCTCAATTTCTCTGTACTTTGTAAAATCGTTTTTTTTGCATTTATGGTAAATTAAATTATATTTCATTAATCCATTTAATTGCCTAGAAATATATACTTGAGATCTCTCTTTTTTTAATCTAACCTCTTTCTCTAGATATTAATTTAAGAAAAAATATATAAGTTGTTCTATACTACCACCGCAAAATATTGCCATAATTATTATTTATAAAAATAAATACAAAAATGATATTAGTAAAACTAATTAGGTTATTTTTCACTGTAGAATTTCCTCCTCTTATTATTAATCCACTGGCTGAGCATTTTTCATTTTTTCTCTTAAGAAAACAAGAAGAAACGCCACCGTTTTTCTTTCTTCCCAATGCTGTTCTATTGTAAGACGCTATAAACTGGAAGTAACGATAGGAGCAGAAAGAGGGGTGCTGGTCTATAAATCAAATCGCAGCAAAGCAAGCCATCGTTGAAATTGGAAAATCAACAAACCCTAATCTCGCTAATACCAGGTAACTGAATCCCGCACTCCTTCATAACTTTTTTCTTTCTTTTTGAAAGCAAAACTGAGCTACCAGTGATTGGGAAGGGAGGGAAATTTTCAGTATGTCGGTTACAGCAGGTGTTAGTGATACAGCGTTAGCAGTTAGGGATAAGCTTAGGGGTAAAATTGGCCAGACAAAGGTTAAAAGGTATTGGCCTGGTAAAGCACCGGAGTGGGCAGATGATGCGGAAGAAGATGGAGATATTAGGATGGCTAGGGTGGTTTCCTTGGAGAAAGCTTTTCCCAGCAGGGACGATTCGGATGTTTTTTCCAGGAAAGATGATCCGAGGCTGCGTCGTTTGGCGGAGACTAGGGTTGATAATCGCGACGAAATGAGGGCGGATCATAGGAGGATTCGGCAGGCTGAGATTATTTCAACGGAGGAGGAAGAGACCCGGAAGCAAGAATGGGCGGATAAGGAGGAAGATGACGAGGATGCGTTGGAGGAAAGGAGGAGGAGGATTAAGGAGAAGTTGCGGCAGAGGGAGCTAGAGGAGGCTGCGCTTCTTCCTGTAGAGGAGGAGGAGGAGGAGGAGGAAGTGGAGGAGGAGGAAGAGGAGTCGGAGTATGAGACTGATTCTGATGAGGAAATGGCAGGGATGGCTATGGTGAAGCCTGTTTTTGTGCCCAAGTCGGAGAGGGATACTATAGCTGAGCGTGAGCGGCTCGAGGCTGAAGAACAAGCACTTGAAGAAAAGGTGAGGAGGAAATTGGAGGAGAGGAAGGTGGAGACGAAGCAAATATTGGTCGAGGAGATAAAGAAAGAGGAAATGATTCAGAGGAATCTGGAGACCGAGGCAAACATTGCTGATGTGGATACCGATGATGAAATGAACGAGGCAGAGGAGTATGAGGCGTGGAAGGTCAGAGAGATTGCGAGGATTAAGAGAGATAGGGAGGACCGTGAGGCAATGTTGAAGGAAAGGGAAGAGATTGAGAGGGTGCGGAACATGACTGAGGAAGAGAGGAGAGATTGGGAGAGGAAGAACCCGAAACCTGCACCACCACCAAAGCAGAAGTGGAGGTTTATGCAGAAATATTTCCACAAGGGTGCTTTCTTCCAGGACGAGTCTGATGACCGAGCAGCAACTGTTGGAACAGATAACATTTTCAAACGTGATTTCTCAGCTCCGACTGGAGAAGATAACATGGATAAAACCATATTGCCCAAAGTTATGCAAGTCAAACACTTTGGTCGTAGTGGAAGAACAAAATGGACCCATCTTGTCAATGAGGATACCACTGACTGGAACAATCCGTAAGTCCATTTAAATCTTTGTTTTTATTTTCTAATATTGACTTTCAATCATATCTGCTGTTGATGGTCTCATTCATTCTGTTTAGTTTCGGGTTTGAAGGTAGATTAGTTGAGTCCATACTTGGACTTATTGAAGAAATACACTAAAAGCATTTTACATAAGCTAAAGGACATGGGTAGCATATATAACAAGAAACAGAATTGGTCCTTTGCATTTTCTTGATGCCAGTCTTTGAATATTATATGTGCTTGTAAATTCTAATTCTGTTTGAGCTTTCGTTTCAATCTCATAAGTGTTTTGCATTACATTCTTGTTCATGAAGAAACTGAAATCCAAATTTGAAGATGATGCTTTATACTAATTTTAAGAAGATGATCGCTATCTAATTCAAAAGCATCGCCAAGTATAAGTGAACCATTTAGGCTATTAAGGTGTGTTTTTTTCCTTTCCAAAGAGGCATTGACTCAAAGCTGAGGCCTTGGGAATTGGTGTCGCCAGGTTCAAATGCTCCCCCTGAAATATAAAAAAAGAAGTAAAAAAGAAGTTTGCATTGTCTCCTGTGGGATAATATATTACTTCTTTTAAGGGAAAATAGTCTCTTTTGATAGTAAGGGTAGTTACCATCACATTCTTCAAATTTCATGACCCTTGTCTTAAATTCTAAATAGGCAAGGGATTTGGAAGTCACAATTATCTCACTGTGTGTTTTTGGGTGATCTTTTAAATTTGTATAGACGGGCCATTTTGAATTAAATTACTCGTGACAGTTGTGAACAGCATGTCCTAGAACTTTTTGTTCTTTTGTATTGTTTTGCTCCTAAATCGATCGTAAAATAACCGTTGTTATAGTGTCAATACCATTCAATTGTCGGGATGGTTCACCTTCTTATTTTTTGGCATCAAGAGGTTATTGAACTAACAAAAGAAACAATTCAGATATGTTGTAAGTTGTTATGTATGTCTCTGAAACAAATGTTTACTGTGTTTTTATTTTGCAGGTGGACATACAATGATCCTTTGCGGGCAAAGTACAATGCAAAAATGGCTGGAATGAACACTGCTATAGCTAAACCCAAAGGAAGCAAAAAGTTGAAGGATTGGGAATCCCGGTAACCTTTTTCTTTTTAATTGTTATCAAGGTCAGAGAAGAAACCGTTTTATTGAACCACCTTTATCTAGAAGATGCAAACTCTACTATGTAATTGTTGAATATGCATGAATCGATTGTATTGTTACAGGGGTTCTTGCTTTTGTCTGCCCTAATAGATGCGTATGATTCTCTTTAATTATGGTGCAGACGGATATTTTGTGTAATTTTCTTCTATTGGGAATTTCGTGTACTGATTGCAGGTGGCGATTTTTTATCATTTTCTCAAGGGGCTTTATTGTTCATCATCGAAGTCGATCCACAAATAGTTTGTGTTTCTACCTTCCACATGCTACTTTGTTGAGAAAGCACCTCTTGTTTGAAACCTATCTCTGTTTTCTTCTCCTATGATTTTCTGCTTTTATTCTGTTACTTGCTCCTGCATTTACAATCCCCCTTTCGGCTTGATTTGTGACAAAACACAAAAAATAGATTAGTAAGCATCAAGTTTAGATCAAACAAAAATTCATAGACACAGTTAACACAAAAAAATAGATTAGTAAGCATCAAGTTCAGATCAAACAAAAAAAAATCCATGGAGACACAATTAGTTTGCATGTGAACAATTGCCAGTGTCTTTGACAGTTCATAATTTATATCATACTACCAATTTATAACATGCTTAAAAGTATTTTCGTGTAAAACTTTTAAACAGTTATTCAAGTAATAATATATATGCATTCTGATCATATTAAAAATATTGCATTCAACCATATCATAGATGTTCTTATACTTATCCCAAATATTATAAACCATTAAAATCAATTTACTTAAAATCATTAGGAATAAAACAAAGTTGCAATTTTATCAAACAACTACAATAGCCATCTATTTATCTCCCCCTTGATTTATCTTTTCCTTGATTTGACCATAATTAAGGTTCTCATCATTGTCATCTTCCACAACTATATGATGGATTTGCTCAACTTCTAACTCTAATTGTATTAGCTTCTCTTTAACCAAGTTTCTCCCATTCCCCCCAAAAAATCGTTTTAATAAAAGAAAATATAGTATAAGATAATCACTTATATATATACATTATGTTCTCCCAACACATTCTTCCTTGAGAAGTTCGTTCTGTATTCTTTTTTTGCCTTGGGTGAGAGTTTCAGTGAGGTGAAACTCTCCATCCTGATCCTGGCTGAATGTGTTCCAAGTTTTGATGAATTGGCCACTTCCTTACCTCTCACACTATGAATCTTGGAAGGTTGAGCAAAGATTTTTTCTCTCAAGATGAGGTCTCCTACACTTGTTTGTCCAAGGAGCATGATGAAGATAATTGAAGTTTCTTGTGTTTTCATTTATATCGACTCTATATAAATTAATACAATATCCATCAATAAGAATTTCAAGAAACTTTAATATTGTGTTCTTGAACCTTACACAAGATCAAGTCATGTTCTTTTGCTTGATCAAGATTCAAGCTTCATACTATTTCTTCCAGAATGATTTAGAACACAAGATTCAAAAGAAAAATTATGAATGAGTGATCAATAGATAAATGGTATATCAAGACAGAAAAGGGACAAAGTTTTGCCTTCGAAACTGGCAAAACAAGAGCTTTTAAATCAAGGTGATAGATAAAAAGAACTTGTTTAGCTCATGTGTGCTATGAAGATAGAAATAATAAGTCAATATTTGAAAAAGACATTGTCATATCAAATCATATTTTTTTCCTTTTTATTGATAGGTCTTATTGGATTCTCCCTATTAAAACTGTTGTTTAAATATCTTTGACTAGCCAAATACTTTTCTTTTAAACAATTGAGCATTAAAAAAACAAAATAGTCATGTCCATTATTATTCACATGTGAATTAATCTGTACACTCGGGTAAAATATATAGACCGTAATAAAGTAATCTAATTTTTAACCTAAAAACACTCAAAATTGACAATTTTGAAAAAAAGATATTTACCTCAATGATTAATTTTCATTTATAAAAACATATCCCTTTTATTGACCAAATAAAGATGTGAGTGTGTGAGTGAGATAAATATATCATTCTAATTTTAAAAACCTTTATTTGATCATCTTCATTCATTGATGAAATATGCTTGCAGGGTGTTAGCAACATAACTTGAAAGTTAAACTTTAGGCTAGGCCTATATACATGAACAATTATTATTCCCAACATAAAATTTGATTAATTGAAAAACTTCATTATAAAATTGTTTGTCTATTTCCGCAATGAAGTGATCAATTGGCTTTTTCTTCAATGAATTGAACATGAAAAATAATTCATTATGAGATTTCTTTTCTATTTCGACATTGATGTGAGCAATCGACTTTTTCTTTAGGGATCTATTAAAAGGAAAATCTATCTTAATAATTTGTAATATGTTTAACTTGTTTTAGTCAATTCAAGGCATATGCTTCTCGTTATTGTTAGCACATATGCATTCAAAAACATTTTTTACTGATAATTAGAATGATGCTTCTCATACATGAAAATATCCTTTACTTGGTATGTCAAAGAAATATTATTTCAGAAACGAAGACCTTCCAAATAAGATTAACCTATATCTTATCAAAATGATATTTGTGGAATTAAAAGGTATATGTTGGGTATACTTATAGGTTTATTTCTTTGCTTTAGTGTCAGCAACTTGTTAACTATAAGAGAGAACAAAAAACTTAAGAAAACAAAAACTAAAAGGATTTTTTTTAATTTTTTATAAAAAAATATATAAGGATATTATCTTCACAAATTATAGCATGTTGCATGAACCAATGGATTTTCTAAGAAACTCAAACCTAAGACCATCTAAAGGTTTTATGAAAACACCAGTGAATTGATATTTGATCTTAACATGTTTTAATATCTTAATTTTTTATTCAACCAAGTCTCGAATGAAATGATGTCTTATATCAATATGCTTGGTTTGTAAATGTTGCACAGGATTCTTAAAGATACCAATGGCATTATTACTATCACAATAAACAATCATAATGTTTTGAGTAAAACCATAATCTCGTAAAATCTTTTTCCTCAAAAGAAGTTTATGCAACAACTTCCAAGTAGGGTTGTCAGTTTCGTTTCGTCCGAAACGGCCAAAATATTTCATACCAATTTAAAAAAAAAGACAAAACGACATTGTTTTTACCTCTATTTAAATTCCAGCCCATTACAGATTTTTCGGCCAAATACCGGTTGAAATGCGCTAGTATCATACCAACTGTGTCGTTTTGGACTTGAAAAATAATCAAATCAAAGACTTAACACCCCTCCGGCACCCCCCAACTCATTTTCCCTCAGCTCAAAATCTCAAATCCCTAACTTGTTCTTCCCACGAAGGCACCACCCTCATCGATTCTTCACTTCTTCCTCCCCAAATTTCTTCTCACGACAGCACCCCCATTGTTTCTTCTTCTACGACAGTGATTGACGGCACCCCTTCTGCAAGGTACACATCTTATAACCGAATATCGAATGGCTGAATTTAGTGTAGATATATAAGGATATTCGATTCACTGTGCTGATATTTATGTCTTGCATCATAGGCTTCAATCGAGTCATAATTTTATTTCTACTATCAGTCCAAATATCCAATCCCTATTCTCATCAATATTTGGTTTCTCTTGCATTTTAACAATATAAACTAAATAAAAACTCAAGATTAACTGCCTAGTGCATTTAACATCAACTCAACAGCATCAACAAAAGAATCATGGTATAATTGAATATCTGCACTTGACAGCATTTATGGTTGAATGTTTGTTGCCCACTCCAAATAAAGGATGAGAAACCATCTAGTGTTGATATTTTTTTACAGATTTCAACTTGTTATGTTAGCCTAAATTGATTATTACATAATTGGCTTGGTTAATGCATCATAAGGGATTACAATAGCTAGGGTAAAACAAGGGATTAGGGAGAGAGATTACATATATGGCTTGCTTAATGCATCATAAGGGATTACAATAGCTTTATGTGATACTTAAATGGCTCGGGGTCAGCATGTTTCTCAAACAATCACATCACTTAATCGACACACTGTATTACCTATAAATGTTCATTTCCTTGCTATTGACTAATTAAATCTTCATTGAGATCCACTTAGTATTGAGAATTTGTCTCAATTAGTGACTGGTTGTTGTTTTGTTGTTTCAATGTGATGCTCTAAGTGGATATTTGCATTTGAAAATTTATGTAATTAAAGATTGTTAGTGATTCTTGGAAAAATAGTAACTATCTAGGCTATATAATGTAGCATGAAATGCTTTCAAGTACAATTATGTTTATGAGGAGGTGTTTATTTCATTTTTTGAGCTAACTTGTATGAAATTGATTTGATTTTGAATTTTGGTTATTGCAGCTACCAGCTGATACTTGTTGTTTCTCGAAATTATTGCTTGTTGTTTCTCGAAACTCTTCTTTTGGAGATCAAATTTATTGTCACCCTTTCTTTGCTGACATTTTTTCTTTTTTTCTTCAAATTAAATTACATGGCTAAAAACTCATCTAGTGGTGGAACTTTCATAGCTACAGCTCTAGCAAGATCAGATGATCCAGCATAGGCTCATGGATAGGTGGTTGTCGGTGCAAGAAACTCATGTATATGTGATCATTGTAGCAAACGAATCAATAGTGGTGGTATTGCTCGTCTGAAGTATCACCTTGCTAGTATTAAAAGTCAAGTTGAACCTTATAAAAAGGTCCCTCCAGATATGAAATGGAAAATGAAGTAATTGATAGTGGACTTAACAATGGAGAAAGATAAAAGAAATAGACTTAGAACTGATATTAGAAATTTTCAAATATTTTCCAATGATGAAGTTGAAGAGGGTGATGATGCAAATCCTAATTTAAGTGAAATGAGTTCACAAACAAATAAAAGATTGACTATGCAAAGCACAAGTGCAACAAGAAAAAAGATGACTTTATTTGCTTCACGAACTACCCCAAGTTCACAACCTAGCATTAAAAGTGCAATGATTTCTAAAGAGAAGGAACATAATACAAGAAAAGCCATAGAAACGTAGCAGTTTGATATTAATATACTATTTAATGGTGTTAAATCATATTATTATCAATCATTGATAGATGTCATAACATTAATGGGACTTGGTTTTAAAGGACCAACATATCATGATTTAAGGGGACCACTTTTGAAAAATGTAGTTCATGATGTCCATGAATATCTTTTAGGAATCAAGGCTGATTGTAAATTTTATGGATGCTTTATTATGGCAAATGGGTGGTAAAATATGAGGAATGTACCAATTGTGAATTTTCTTGCCTATTCTCCAAGAGGTACCGTATTCTTGAAGTCTGTTAACACTTCGGGTCTTCAAAAAGATAAAAATACATTGTTTGAGATGTTTGATGAAGTTGTCAAAGAAGTTGGACAAAAAAATATTGTCCAATTTGTTAGTGATAATGAGTTTGCATTCAAGGTTGTTGGGAAAGTTTTGCAACAAAGTTATGGCACCTTTTTTTGGTCTCCTTGTAATGCCCATTGCATTGATTTAATGTTAGAAAATATTTGTGATCCAAGATATTTTCTGATGATTGATGAAATCATTAAAAATGGAAGAAATATAACCAAATTTATATATAATCATGCATGAGTTTTAGCTTTGATGAGGAAAGAATTTACTAATGGAAATGATTTATGTCGTCCTGGCATTACAAGGTTTGTACCTATTTTTTAAGCATCTAATGTTTACTTAATTTTAAGAATGAGCTTTGACAGATGTTTACTTGCACAAAATGGGTAGAATCAAGTCATGGTAAAAGTCGAGTTAGAAAGGAAATTGTTGCTATAATTTTATAAGATAAAGACTTTTGGCCAAGATGTGAATATATAGTCAAAGTTAGCAAGCTTTTAGTACGAGTTCTTAGGTTAGTAGACAATGAAGAAAAACCATTGATGGGTTATTTATATGAGGCAATGGATAAAGCAAAAGAAGTCATCAAGATAAGGTTGAAAAATAGAGTATCTCAATATGGACCATATATTCGGGTAATTGATGCTAGATGGGATAAACTTCATAGTCCATTACATGTAGTAAGTTGTTTTTTTAATCCTGGAATATATTTTAGACCTTGTTTTTCAACACAAAAGGAGGTTACTCAAGGTTTGCTTAGCGTAATTACTAGATTGGTTCCTGATACTGACATTCAAGATATAATTAGTGGCTAACTTAAGGAGTATAAGAAAACAACCGGTGATTTTGGCATGCCCCTAGCTATTCGTCAAAGAGAAAAGTTAAATTCAGGTAATAACTTTTTGTTTTTTAAATTATAATGTTTTTTTGGATCTATAATTATTTGATTTATTGAATTTTCTCTTATCTAGTTGCATGGTGGGATCAATTTGGCAATGATACTCAAGAACTTCTAAAGTTTGCAATTCGAATTCTTAGTCAATGTTGTAGTGCAACTAGGTGTGAAAGAAATTAGAGTGTATTTGAATTCATCCATTCTAAAAGACAAAATAGGATTGAGTACTAGAGATTAAATAATTTAGTATTTATTCGTTGTAATCTAAGAACTTCAAAAGTTTACAATTCGAGTTCTTGGTCAATATTGTAGTTCAACTAGGTGTGAAAGAAATAGGAGTATATTTGAATTCATCCATTCTAAAAGGTAAAATAGGCTTGAGTACAAGAGATTAAATGATTTATTATTTGTTTGTTATAATCTAAGGATTCAATAGAGGTAAAATATAAATACTATTATATTAATAATAATATTAAAAATAATAATTATTTTCTATTACATTGATATTAATTTTTTTAATTTCTTTCATGTTTATTCTGTATAGGAATTTGAGCAAAACAAGAGATGCTTTAGATCCATTTGATAACATTGACCCATTAAATGAATAGATTTGTGAAGAACTCAACTTTCTTGATGGGATGATATAAGTTGGGAGACTATTGGCGCACCTTTGTCTACTTTAAATTTAGAAGATGAAGAGACATATTTTAATTAGGAGAATGAGCTTGGTGGAAATAACTAACTATTAGAATGTCTAGTTGATGACTTGCCTTACCATCACAAGATCAAGATCCTTATTTTTATATTAATGATGTAGAAGATGTTTGATTTATATTTCTTATATTTAGGACATTTTACTTTCATAATATTTTGGAATTTTAGAGATGTTTCTAATTTTGAGATTATGTTTGTTTGACTTTATGTTTTTATTATATAATTTAAAGTTAATTTATCTTGAATTTGAATTATGTTTATTAAATAAATATTTTAATTTTTTTCATATATATAATTAATTAATTATATATGAAAAGTACAACCCCAAAACAGTGTGCCAAAACGCTCCGAAACCAAAACATTTTATTCCAATTGAAAAAACAAAACATCAACCGAAGAGAAACTGACAAATTTGCTTCCAAGTAGCAATGTATTCGACTTTTGCAATGGATAATGAAATTGAATCATATTTCTTGCTCATCATACTGTCAAGTCTCCACTAACATGTGATGTTGTATTAGCTAAATGGTTTTCCTCTTACCTCTCTACAATATCAATAATCTAATTATTTCTTTATATTGAAGATTGACCAGTCATAGCTCCTTGTAGTGGAATAGGGTAACATAAATAGTTATTCATTCAAAGTTTACTAAACCTAAGTTAAGGCTCTAATACTAAATGTAATATCTTATACTTTTAAATACTTTTATACCTTTCAACATAAAGGGCAAAATAAAAACTAGGTTTTTTTTTTCTTATATTAGGTTCAATTTTTATATTTCATAAGACCTTGTTGAAAATTCAACAAAGTTCCTTTTTTTAAGCATAACAAGTTATCGATATCATAAAGATTCCAAAAAATCAATCTCAAGTCACAATTTAATCATCTTGAACCTTTACCAAATGATAAAATAAATTACATTCTCTTCCACAACCCAAATAGGTTTCAATATAAAAAGTACTTCACTAAAATGAATACATAGTTAAATCTTAAAGATTAAAATAAGCTAATTATTTGTATTTTTATTTTAATCTAATAAATACAAATAAATATCATATCAAAACTCAAACTTAATACATAGAGTTCAAAAGTTAGATTATATGTAACTTAAGTCTAGTTTACTTTACACTACAACTTAATATCACAAAAGAGAATTTAACTAATTTATAACTGCATCACTAAAACTTAACAAAAAAAAGGTGCTAAAGCTAATTTAATGCTCCACAAGAGGTTGAGATATACCTAAAAAAAAATTGTAGCATGTCATTTAAATAATTTGTAGAATTAAATCATGTAATTAACAATTTAAATTACTCTTTAATTCCATTAATTTAATTTTATCCAAAGGTTTATTATTAATAATTCAATAATTACAATTATACCATGAAACTCCTCAAAGTTAAATGACTCGCATATTATGGTCATCAATATTTGTAAATCCAGTAGTACCCTTTAGATAATAATCAATAAAAACTTGATCGTCTATTAGCACCACTCGGGACTAGTAAGCAATTTTTTTTGTCATCAATTAAATTGATGTGATAGTACCATTCAAGGTACTAGTCAAAGACATTTCTTGGTCTTATGATAAAATGACACCAATAGTACCACCATTCAAAGCATTTGGCAAATAAATTTCTTAATTGTCAGCTAAACTATTGCCACTAGTTCTATTTAAGTACTAGTAAGAAATCACCTTTTTTAATAAATCCATTAATTGTTTATGTATATTGATATGATCCAACCCACACAAAGAATCCAAAAGTAGTTCTAGTAGCTCAATCACAAGGGTTGGATCAAAAAAAGTCTAAAAAACCATTAATAGGGTTTTACAAAACATATAAGCCTTATGGACTATAAAATATAAATAACCCAAAAGGAAAAAGGATTAATAAATTTGATCTATATGTAAGATAGGCCTAAAGATGATGGGTTTTAGCCAAATGAATGATTTCAACATCATTAGGCTTGTTTTGTCAAGTATTTGGTATCTCCTAATTCAACAAGGAAATCATGAATTATTTGGAAAAGAAAAGTATATTCTATCAATGAGTCAAATCTATCTAAAGATTTATTCGGAAATAAAACCTTACTCTACCATGAACACTAAAAGTGGCGACAAACTAGTATTATTGGAATTAAAAAAATTCATAATCTATTTTTCAAATACAAATATCATCACTATGGAAAGATTTTACATCTAAAAAATAAATTATTTTCTTAGATACTAGTTGCAACACCATAGATAAAAAAAAAAAAAAAAAAAAAAAAAAAAAAAGAATATTTATTTTATTATTTTCTAGTTTGTTACTTTTAGGGCATTTTAGGCCTATTTTTAAATTAGATCAAGTTAGCCCATTGAGTTGTACTAAGAGTTTATTAAGAGTATATATACTCTTTTCCAAGACTAAATTTTTAAATTTAACTCACATAAAGCTGTTGCATATTGAAGCATTTTCTTGCCTGGTTCTTGACTAAACTATATTTTTCAAAGAATTGACTATTTTTTGTTGTCGTTCCATATTTCTCATGCTTAACTTCAGATTTTGTCCTAAGACTAATAGTTTTTTAGGTTAATTTCAGATTTTTTGTGCGAGCTTTGATAAAGAAACGTTCTTGAATCTGAATATTTACATTGTTTCGTTCAACTCCCCAAGCCACCAACCTATATACAAACACGCAAGACGGATTTCAGCCATCATTGGTGTCATAGGAATACAAACAGCACATGGGGGGGAGGTAAAACATAATATTACAACAAAGAGATTCTGTTGCAAGGAAATATAGTATTACAACAAAGAGATTCTGTTGCAAGGAACGCATGGGATTGCATCCTGGTTGCCATAAACTGGAGACGAATTCTATGCCAAACTTTCTCCGGCGCTCCGATAAATTTCGTCGGCATGCGTTGCGGGTACATAGACTGCATCCAGTAGCGAGCTGTGCGTCCGGCCGTAGAATGCGTAAACAAGCACTCCCACAACAAGCCATACAGAAACACGGATCCAAGTGGCAGCACTGAAAGGTTCAGAGAGAAAAAGGGAGGGAGGAGGGAGCATGTTATGAGAAGATAAATGGAGATCCACTGAAAGTTCAAAATCATATGGCAGCGAAGTTGGATAAATATTCACTCACCCAAGATTAATCAACAGGTAGATGTTGACGAGTATGCAGACAATAGGAAGAAGTGGAACAAAGGGGCAAGTGAAACCTGAAAAGATATTACATTCTTTTTTAGTTCACCAAAACCTTTAATCAAAGAAGATCTTAGCACTGTAACACCAACATGAGCAGCTATATTGTACATATGCTTGTTGGTGCGTGTTTATGGTATTATAAATGAATGCCTGGTAATAAGAACACACACTGGATCAAGTAATTGATAGCACTATTAAATGCAGGATAAGATAGGACTTGAAAAAGATGAATAAGCACATATAGCACGCTCGCTCGCGTGTGCTGTTCTGAGCCAACATTAACCTGAACAAAGTTCTATCCAGAAACTATCTCAGGATTCACAGGCACTAGTAGCTTTACTTCTGGATTTATTAAAATGTCCACATATTATGAGCAAGTATGGTGGTTAGACTGTTGAAAATGCTCTTCCCTCGAGTTTGAGTGATTAACCTACATGAGAACTCATTTCACTTGGGATCAAGACACAAAAATTAATCCCCAACTGCTAGGACATTCCAAGACAATTGAGCATTTTTTATTCGGTAACAAATAAGGCCAGTGGTCACATACATATAGTACATTCAACACAAGCACTTGACATATTCTGAAATTTCCATCAAACACATATGCAGGTATTAACTAGACTGGCCTTACAAAAATAAGAAACTGCACAGGGTATAAGAGGAAATAGCTGCGTACCTCCTGAATGCCCAAATCTGTGCCTTGCATCATCTTGTTCAATGCAGGTCAGCACAATCAAACCAGAAAGGAGAAGTGCACCACCAATTCCACACATTGTAAAACGAAGAAGACTGGTGGTAGAAGAATCCAAACAGGTACATACATTGAAAGAAAAGAAGAAAATGGTTCACGTCTTGTCTAAAAGCATTAGAGGATGTATGTGTAACTGTAAATTACTGTCATGACCAATATTGACTCACCTAGGAAGACTCAAGTCTGAAGCAGCATAAGTAAGGAGAGCCACCCCGATGCATGTGGCTGCTATGGTCCAGCCAGCAATTTCTCGCCTTTTCCCTTCATTCAGGACAACTGAAATTTTATAAAAAGGAGAATTAGAGTGAGAAACCATCTGATGAAAAAGTTGATACATTAAATTTTGCTGATGTGCTGCACTATGTCTGAGTACTAAGAGTCAGGTCTAACATCTTTAAATTAAAAATTGGGGCAGGACAGAAAGCTCAGTGGATGTATGAATTCCATCTGTAAATGTTTCAGTGCACTGAAATATTAGCAATATATCTTTTACATATGCCAATCAGAAGTCTGTAACACATACCACGTGTCATTGGACTGTGATTGGAAATGAGAGGTTTCTAGATTATTTACAGATCCAAACAAGTAATATTCATATGCATGCCAAGAAAAGTAAAAAGTGATAGCTGCAAAAAACTTACAATTGCCTTGAGCTTCTTGCTTTACAAGCATAGGATAATCAATTGTTGTTGTTTTGCCTAATAAAGGCAATGTGCTATCCTTAGAGGTACCCGCATGAACAACAGCCTTTTCCTCATACACATCTTGGCTATTTTTACTGTACTGTAATGACACAGAATCGATAGTGTCCTGAAGTGAAGATGGAAAAGGCACCTCATCTGGTGGTACGTATCTTAGTATCAATACAGAAATTGCTACCATAGTGAAAGCAAGAAGTGTGCCCACACTGACCTGCACAAAATGGCATTATCAATAATATGCTTTGACATTTACATAAATAAAAATTTCTACATTTGAAAAGTGTTGAGGCTTTCATAGTCATAGTTCTTGTAAATAGGAGTGCAAGCCTTTTTCACAGAGGGGAGGGTCTTTTAGAATAATAATTTCTAAGAAATTCTAGAATAATTTTGAATAAATAAAAATTAAATATAAATATTCATTTCTATTGAGTCAGACTAGATTGTGACTCTTGTATTTTCGTTTTCATTCAAGAATCACTTTAGTTGATCTGTCCCATGCTCAGCAATAATGTTCCTGATTGGTGTGGTGCTGACAGCAGTGAATGCATAGTAGGTGCTGATAATTTGAATGTAGAAGATGTGATCAGACTACAACTGCAAGAAATATAAATCCATCTTGAAATTATCACCAAAGATGGAAATTCCATTCTCTTTCTTTGGGTATTACCTTTTTCATAATAATGGATTTCAAGGGGACATCATTGTATCATAGTGCACGTGGGAAATATGTATACATCAACACACACACACACACAATATAAGGAGCAATAGTGTCTTGGAAGGTACATGAGCTTGCAAGAGAATGAACCACTCAATTATTTTCTTTTAAGATATTGATTTGAATTGTCGAATTAGAAACTGGTAACAATCTTAAAACAAAGGGGCAGGTCAACGATGGGGGGGGGGGGGGGGGGGGGTTATTTAACGATCCCAGAAGGACCACCTATTTGTTTGATAACTGAAGTGTAAAAAATAGTGGTGGTCAACCCTCATTAACAGTTGAAGATAAGAACAAAAATTGTCCTATTTCCTCAATCAGGAACTTATGGGCAAATGACTCCTGACAGACAGGAAACAGAAAAGGGAGAGGCTACTCAACCATTTCTCAACTCATTACCTTCCTTGCTGCTTAGATTTGAAGTAAATAGGTTCAAGCACAATGCATGCAAGCTTCATCAACTACAACAATACTATATTGCACATTTACTTGAAGATTCAGAGTTCACATACCATCCCAGCTAGCTGTGAAACATCCATAAAAAATGACAATACTGCAGCACCAAAGCCAGTGACCAACGTGCTCTTAACAGGAACTTGGGTGCTTTTATTTACATCTGAAAAGAATGATGGCAGCAATCCATCTCTAGCCATCGCCATCAAAATTCGAGGCTGTGAAAGACAAAATCAATGTGTTAATTGATGACTTGGAGATAAAGAAAAGGTAAATACAATTCACCAACAAAAACTAAAAAACTCATGGACAAACAGAATATTACAGTTACCATTTGGTGAATCTAGTAAAGTAAGTGGCAAGAAACGGATTAAGCATTCTTCCCACTAAGGCAGGTCATACACCATAATCACCCAATTAGAGAATAAATATAAACACACGGTTATCACCACCACTAATATCACATTCTTGTTTTAACAAACTATATAGTAGTTGTCCCCAGGGTTCACATTCAAGAACCCCTTTATGAGCCTATTGAGACAACCTTTTCATCTTGAGAATGGTGCTCGATGAGATTGACACCAATGACTAGTTGCAGATTAGAACCCATCACAAGGCCTTAGTCCTAATAATTGTGTTATGTATCATCATAATAGAGAATCTCTACGTAAATCTCTTTCTTCATTCCCCTTCAGCATAATACATGCAGCAAAGCATTCCCCTTCAGCTTAATGCATGCAACAAAGATTATTCGCATTTGAGTGTTGGGCAATTCTGAGGATGGTGGAACAGGTGTTGCTGATTTTTTTTGTGGGTCTTGGGTGGGAGAGATTGTAAGAACTATAGAGATATGTTTTCTAGTGCAGTTTTTTGGTGCATTTGGAAGGAGGGCAAGGCAGAATTATCAATCAACACTTCACATCGAGAAAGTTAAAGTTGGATTGGACACTCTTCCTGGCTTCTTTGTGGTACATAGCAAGTGCTTTTAGGGAAATTTCCTGAACTGATATTCAGGGGGATTGGATACTCTTCCCTCTTACTAATTAGAACTTCCACATTTTATCAAAAAAAACAAACAGAGAATTATGGTAGAGGAAAAATACAGTGTAGAGCCTACAGATAGAGTACTGGAATGTCAGAAAATACAGTGATACAGGTATGCAACACACATATATTGATTCATACAAGTACACAATGTAAGTTTTGAAGATCAACCATATTTCTGAAATAAAGGAAATCAAAATACACTGTGCTTGAACTAAAAATCAGTGTATGTGAGCAGTCATGAGGTGCATGGCCAGTGAAGAAAATCAAGAATAACATTCATCATATAACAAATAGCATCCGAGAGCAGCAAGTCAGAAAAATATGGTATACAAGCACCTTGAAGATCATGTTCAATTACCTGAGGAAGCATGGACCCCATCAACGTTGAGCAGAGAGCCATAACTGCCCCAGCAGTTATCAAGTAACTGAACACACAAGAGCACAAGGACTTATAAATCAAGAAGGTTCAATTACTTCCATATAATTTTGGAGAAAAAATTGATGTGCCATGAATATGACCAAAACAACAAACTTACGCTGCCCATTGCATCCCATGAGCAGCAAAGGCTGATGAGATTGGGGTATCGGGATCCATTGCATAATAAGGTACCAGACCAACAATGACGACAGAGACCAGCATGTACAAAGAACAACAAATGGACAGCGCAAGCCCAATGCCTAGAGGTAAATCTCGTTGTGGATTTTTCACCTGTCAGGAAAAGTGAAACACGAAATTAGACTCCACAAGTCACCATGTACGGAAAAGTGAAACACGAAATTAGACTCCACAAGTTACCATGTACCCATGAACATGACTGTAAACATGAAATAACTACAGTAGAAGAGAAACAGGAAGGAATAACAAAAACACTGGGAAGGTGCATACCTCCTCAGCAGTGCTGGCAACTGAATCAAAACCGATGTACGCAAAAAATACAGTTGCAGACCCTGCAAGCATCCCATCCACCCCAAAGGGAAAGTACCTGTGTGTTCAGAAATATCATATTAGTTATAAAACTTCAGCAAAAAATGTTTCATAAATGAATTTACAACATGGGATGCCTATTACCCAGTAGGAAGTTCATATCCAGCCCATCCAGTCTTGAAGCCAAGATAGCTACCAACTATTATGATGAAAAGCATGACACATACATTTATGGATGTTACTACAGCTTGTGCCACAGTACTCTGCACAATGATGTCACTTAAGGAGATTAATATAATAGCAAGGAAAGAACCTCAGAATAATTGCTAGTCAAAAGGGGGGAAATGAACATGATAAAGAATTATGGTATGTACCTCCTTTATTCCCACGCACAACAGCCCAGTGACAACCAATACCAGAACAGCAGCACATGGGTCAACCACAACATCAAGCCCAGGTATATGGTGACGAGCTAGAAAAACAGGTAGATTGTCCTGACCTCCAAAGAACAATGCCTACAAGCATAAAACAAGATAAGTACGAAATATAAATAACTCAAAAATAGACAGAAAGGGAAGCATATGGACTATCACCACTTGGAGAGCATACAATGCCTAGATAGATAAGAGGGGGAAAATAAAATAAGACTTTCATCGAGGAAAAAAGGCAAGTACTGACCAACAACTTGCTTGTCAACTAATCACAATAGAGTATCAGCAACTCCTTTTCTATTATTTCTATATATTTTTCGTTGAAATCAAGGATCTAACCTAAAGAACACCACGTAGGCTGGTAAGTAGGGGCATCCTAGAAATTTATTTTGTAGTGGTGAAAATGGAAGGTCACTAATATGTTAGAACTTCCTGCAAAGGAAACAAGGATGTCCTAAATGACCCTTCATGTCTTAATGTAAATGGAAACTATCAAAGAGCTCAAGCATTAAATTGAAGCTAGACTCCGATGAAGGTATTGTCAATATAGCTTGACCATCCGAGAAGAAATACTTGCATGCTCGCTCATAATTTTCACCGCTAAAAGATAAATGGCAACTATCATAAAAGAAATGAAAGAATTGACAAGTTACTAAATTTCTGTTCTTCCAATATTCCAATTCAACAGCAAGATGCAATTAGCCACTAGGCAACAAGATAGTAATGCTTGAAAATAGGAAAATTTGTAACACTCTCATCTATAATGAGAGCAAAGTAAAAGAATTATACTCAAAACAATAAGATTGAAATAATTAAACCCAACGAATTAGAAGTTCCAAATCTAAGTAGATTCAAGCTTGGGTAAAAGAAAGTCACTGAACTAGATTTGGAGATATGCCACGAGCAACTGCTGAACCACCGATTGTATATTCCAATATTAGAGCCCAGCCAATCAACCAAGCAACACTGCAAATTAAAAATGAAAGAATCAATAAGCAAGGGGCATTGCAAGTTCTGTCAAAATCCATAGCATCTGAGGTATGCTATTATATAAATCAATAATCATATCAAAAACAGCAAGAAATGTGCCAAAAGTAGATTGCATCACGGAACCAAATTATGACCAACCAAATCCCCCAAACATGTTGCAAGATAAATGAAACCATCAACTGATTTATCCCCTTTGAATAAAAAGATAGCAGGATGTAAACCATGAACCAAATAGAAGAGAGTCTGCCACGGAAGTAAATATGTTTTCAAACAAGAAACAACAAATACTTACCCTTCTCCAACACATATATAGGAATAATGATAAGCACTTCCGGCAGATGGACAACGACTTGCAAGTTCTGCATAGCAAAAGGCTGAAAGAGCAGCAGCAATTCCAGCAACCAAAAAGGACATAAATAGAGCTGGCCCAGAATGCTCTCTAGCAACTGTTCCAACAAGAATATAAACTCCAGCTCCAATAGTTGAGCCAACGCCTGATCAGAGTTCAACGGTCAGCAATTCATAGATAGAAGGCAAGCTATAGCACAAGAACTAGCATTCAAAAATTAGAAAACTCACGAAAAACTGAAAGTTACAAAAAAGGATAAAAACAAAAATAATTTTAGTTTTTCACGTTAGCATTAAGACGGTGCTTAGCAGGATCAAGTTTTGGCTCATGTTTTAATAAAACTTAATTTCAATGAAAATAAAATAACAGAAAGAAAGTCAAACAAAGGAAATGTTATCTGGATAAGACAACAAGGAAATGATACGTCCAAAGAAAACCAGAAACCAATTAACACAACTCATCCATCCGGTAAAGTAGCAAACAAAAAAGAACGAAGAAGCACAGGAAAATCAAAACCAGGATCCAAAAAACAAAACCCAGAAAAAAATATTTGGTCAAAGCGAAGAATTAAGAGAAAAGGAACATACCAATAGCAATAAGGTGAAGAACAGACAACTCCTTGGCCAACTGATGATGACCACGTGCTTTAGAATGAACAGAATCAACCTGCTTTCTCCTTATCAAACTCCTAAAACAACCACCACCCCCTACTCCACAACCACCCTTTTGAGAATCAACAAGAAAACCCATCAAATTTCTCAACTTTTTTTTTATTCCCTTGCAAAGACAACAACTTTCACTGTCCTCCTACTCCTATCAATAAGTAATTTACCAGCTGCAGCTGGGTATGTTCCTTACTTACAAATGAAAAAAAGATCCACAGAGTTTAATTCTATCATGTACAAAAGCTAAAACCTAAGCAATACAAGCCCTGCCCGCATTCCCTCCGTATAATATAATCAGGTTTATGGATGGAATCTGGTCTGGGAAGCGATCTGCTCTGAAGATGGGAGGCGGGCAGAGCCCAAAGTGTTTTGTGCTTTGGAGTTTGGACAAGGAAATGAGAGAAGCCTTCTTTCTAATGTGTTTTTGTCCTTTAATAATGAATTATTAAAGGCTGTTAAAAATAATTACTCCGTTGGCTGAGAAAGGTTCTTTTATTGACAAATATATTCTTGAACCAACCGTCACATATAATAGCGGCTAAGTAATATTTAATATAAATGAAATTCAAAAAAATTATTTTAATTTAATTAAAGAAGATTAACTATTACTTTTGAAGTTTTTTTTGGAAATATATTAGATATTATTTATTTTGGATCATTTTAATATATTAATGTTAAATATATTATTTATTTTGGATGATTTTAATTGTCTACTTCTATCTTGTTTAACACTGTATTTCAAAAACTTTCACACAACATTTCAAGATTATTTTTTTAAATATTTTTTTTATTTTTTTAAATAATTTTTTTATTTTTTTAAATTATTTTTTTTCTTGAGATCATTTTTATGTATTGATGTCAAGATGATTTTAAAAAATACAAAATATCATTTTGATTCATTTCTAAACAAAAATCACTTTAAAAAACGACATCAACCATACTCTCAAACAGGAGGTTGACCAAGGCTCTTACAAGGGGTGCACGTCCTAACTCGAACTCGAGACATGTTATGCAGATCGTAAATTTTCTGTCATTACGTCACGCTCCTTGAAAACACCATCATTGATATGCATTACACTAATTAGGTAATCCAATAATTTGGACTGCACGAAACACATCCTAGTGATGATGATGATGAAGTTGATAAGCTGTATATAGTTTGTCGTCAACTTTTTTTTAATTATGAACTTATTTGAAATTAAATTATAATTTCTACTATTTGTATTGAGTTTGTTGAATTATTTTTTTTTTTGTATAAATATAAAATGCTAAAAATATTGCAATATTAAAGTTGCTCATGTACACATTACTAACCATATTTAAAAAAAAAAAAGTTTTTTTTGGTCAATATTCTATTTAGAAAAATAATTTTTTTTCTTTCTTTCTCGATACTTTATTTTATGACGCTGGAATCCTAATGTGAATGCCCTATCTACGAGTAGACAGCTTGCAGCCATGGGTTAACCAATCCGAGAAAGAACCATAGAACAGGGATGACGTCATGGTCGGCAGACAGTGGTGATCTGGCAGATCGCACCTTGATTCGCTGTCCACTGATTTCAAGGGCCCCACCCCACTGCCGTTATGCAAAAGTCTTGGATCTTGCTGCAGAAAAATAATAATGATGATTTATTGTTTTTTTATTCAAGAATGATTATTTTATATTTAATTATTATTCTGTTTTGGTCCACCTAAATAATTGTGCGATTTTCTTTTTTGTTTTTAATGGAAGCGCTGATGATTTTCGGTTTGATTTTTATTTATAAAAATAATTAAATTCAAATTATATAAAAAAAACAGAAATTGAATTAAACGGACCGATTTTAATTTTTTTTATATATAAAAAACTAAAAAATATAATTTGAATCTTATCTTATTCTATTTCATCAAAATAGAATGAAATTAAAAACTTTGAGCTGAACTTGAAAAATAAAAAATTTTTTATAGTGTATTTTTTTTAATTTGAACCGGTTCGATTTTAGTTTACTGATTTTAACCTTAAAGAAACAAATCAAATCATAAATTTTTAAAAATACTGTAATCAGTTTAATTAAAAAGATTAGTAATTTAATTTTTTATTTTTTTCTCAATTTAATCAATTTTTTGATTTTTTGATTTTTTTTTGCTTACCTTAATAAAAAGGCCAGTCCAATGCTTGGAGGGCGATATCTTGAAATTATAAACAGCCATATTTGACCCAATTTATCACGTACCTTTGACTCTCTCGACAACTTCTCGTCAAATAATTTCATAGGGAGGTTTGCGAGCGTATAACATTTGACCCTGCCTAAAAAATTAAAAAAAAAAAATGTGCTGTTTATTTTTTATTTTAAAAAAAAAATCTATAAATAATTTTTATTTTTTTTAAATGTTGCATGAACAAGACAAAGAAAAATCAATGTTGACGCTTGAGATCTCAATTTTCATGGGCAATTAAACCAAATTTCTTCGTGAAAAGTCAAGTATGGGATTTTTTTGACACCAAACAATTCCATACGAAATAAATTCAAACAAGTTATCAAGTTTTTCTTATTTTTATTTTTAATTCATGAAGCGTGATTGAAGTTGTTTTTTAAAATATTTTTAATTCAAAAATGTATCAAACTGATATATTTTTTATTTATTAAAAAATTATTTTTGACATCAATAATCAAAATGGTATAAAAACACC
Source organism: Salix purpurea (assembly GCA_027405865.1). Taxonomy (NCBI): domain Eukaryota; kingdom Viridiplantae; phylum Streptophyta; class Magnoliopsida; order Malpighiales; family Salicaceae; genus Salix; species Salix purpurea. Next base: position 6,559,119 of record JAOWLH010000006.1, on the reverse strand, counting down.
AAAAAAATTTAATTATTTTTTTAAAAAATAAAGCTCTTTCAAAACACAGTATCAAACAGGGCCTGAATCCTCGTATCAATTGGTTGACATGTTAAACTAGATAAATATAAGCTGTTTATTTTAAAACTTTTTAAAAAATTCTATAAGTGTGGCATGAGCAATTCAAAGAAAAAAAATACCTACTTCTTTTCGTTGCCAATATTGACTCTTGAAATCTCAATTTTTATAAGCAATTAAACCAAATTTCTTCATGCAAAGTCAAGTATGGGATTTTTTTTGACACCAAACAATTCTATACGAAATAAATTCAAACAAGTTATCAAGTTTTTCTTCATTTTATTTTCTAATATTGAGTTTGTATTAAGTTTTTTTATTATTATTATTGTTTTTGCTTAAAGCAAAGCTACCAGTGGAATATACGATAAAGGCTCTATGGTGAATGAGTTAAACTCCGAAACATAAGTCGATCTAATAGGTTGCTATCTGAATATTAAAAAAATAATATGATCTTAATCTTTTTAAAGCAATCCATGTTTTGGACATGATTTTCAACTTGTTTTTGGACATATTAATTTGATTGTATCGTGTTATAGTAATTTTCATACGATTTAATTTTAAACACGAGCAAAATAAGTAATTCATATAAAATTTTCAAAATTGACCCGCTACATCACAAGGAATCTCGATATAAAAACATTATGCTAAATATACCTCTAGAATCTAGTCTCCATGGTAGAACAAGAGAGCAATTCAACCAATAGATTAACCTCACATAAATAATTTATTGTATACTTTGGCCAACTATATAATAATAATAATAATAATAATAATAATAATAATAATAATAATAATAATAACTGATAGACACAAATTGACCACCCAAAATATTAAAAAAATGGTATAAATTAAAGACATCACTATTATTATTATTAGAATGGAGAATGCGTGCAAGAATTGAAGTGAAGAAAAGTATACAGCAACGTGTGGAATGAAGAAAGATTTTGATTTTTTTTTTTAAAAAGATTTTGATTTAATCTTTTAGTAGGTAATATTAATACAAACTTGAGAATGAGGATTTTTTTTTTTGTAGTTTCATATTCAATTTTTGTGATTATTAATATGATAAGTACGGAAGATTTATATAGTTATTAACTTCAGTGTCCATAGAATTAGTTTAGATCTATTCAAACTAGTATTGTATGTTTCGTTCCGTTTCGGCCGAAACGTTTCGTACCGGTTAAAAAACGAGACAAAACGACGTTGTTTTTACCTCGGTTTAAATTTCGTTATGCTCTAGATTTTTTGACCAAATACCGCCCGAAACGTTCCAGTTTCCTTCCGCCCGTTCCATTTCGTCCAAATAGTGTTTTCTTTTAAATAATAAATAATTTACAATATCAATCATATCTCTTAATCCAACAGTTAGATTGAGATGAAATTTTACGAGGAGTCTCTTGACATATTTATATATATTATGTTAAAATTTAAGTGCAATTTTAGAATGTAATGACCTTGCAAGATTGATGATGATATTCTTATAATATTATACATGTTCATATTTTTGTTCAGAAAAATCATTTTATTGTGTCTTTTTTAGATTAAATTACACAATTCTAAATAATTTTATTTTTGGATTTGAACTATTTGTATTAATATATATACATAAACAGTATCATCCCAAAATAGCGTGCCAAAATATTCTGAAATTAAAATATTTCATTCCAATTGAAAAAATAAAACACCAACTAAAATAATATTAACAATATTATTCAAATCGATATGAGTATCTATATTAATAATAATAATAATAATTAAAAAAAAAAAAGAAAGATTTTGATTTTATTGGATGTAAATATGCATAATTATTTAATGTAGCGATGATGACTCTAAGAAACACAATCATTGTCTTTTTCCTCTTTTCATGTTGATAGGGCACGGAAGAGCCTTGCCATTAATGAACCTCACAAGACAGCTAAGTTTAGACTTTGAATTACAAACTAGCCACGTCATAGATACTGATGACGTGGTGATTTTGGCTCAAAAAGAATCCCACCATCAATTATTGGTACAAGTTGTTATTTTTAAAATATTTTTTCTTTATAAAAATATTAAAATAATATATACTTTTTAAAAATTATTTTTTAATATTATTATATTAAAATAATTTTCAAATATATTTTTTTAAACAATAAAGATAATTTAAAATTTAAAAAACAGGTTATATCGAATTGTAAATTTACTAAATCAATCCATTTATCTATCTATCTATCTATCTATCTATCTATATATATATAATTATATATACATAAAATTTGTATGTACATAAAATAAATAACTTCCATGATCCATTCATTAATTTAGTTTAGTTTTTAGTTCTTAAAAACTTTAAATACTTCAATTACAACCATATAAAGGATTATCCAAGACCACATATAACTTAACAAAACCAAAGAACTACTCTTTTAAATTTGAAACTAGGAGTATTTTTTTTAAAAAAAAAGATTAAATTGATTTATTTTTTATATTTTAAGATTATTAAAAATTAAAACAAATATTTTTTTTATAAAAAACAATTTACATCGCAATACCAAATACACATTAAATCTATCAATCTAGTAGTTACGGGATGTTTGACACTCCATTTTAAAAATATTTTTGAAAAAAATTAAAAATATTTTATTTTTATTTTTTACAATTCAAAACTTTTACCGATTAATAGTATAATTAATTTCTTTTTTCTTTTTTTTTCCGTGAAGAAAAGAAAAGGTAGAAATAGAAAGTTTATATTTCCAAACGTCTGCGATGAGCACGAAAGCCAACAGAGGTTATGTTTGAATTGTCTCCCCATTACAGGCATCTTGTCCAGGTCAAGTTCTGCAACTCTACGTTTCCGACTGCGTGTGTGGAAGAAAAAGTGATTTTTTCGCTGCATTTTTTAAAAGTGTATTTTCTAAAAGATTAAATTTATTTTTACTTTAAATTAAATATTTTTGGTATTTTTATATCATTTTTATAAGTTAATCTCAAAAATAATTAAAAAATAAAAAAATATATCATTTTAATATATTTCTGAACAAAAAATACTTTAAAAATAACTTTAATTGCACTCTTAAACATGCATGAAGAAAATTTATAATAATATAGGTAGTATTTATTTCTCAAATATCTTCTATTCAGAAATATATTAAAATAAAATATATTTTTTAAATTATTTTTAATATTATTATATAAAACTATTTAAAAATATTATTTGGAACACAAAACCACACAGCTGTTAATGAGGAGTGGTATTGGCTAGGGTGCAGATTCAATTACGGTGACATCATCTATATTAGTATTATTATTATTATTTATTATTATTATTTATTTATTATTATCATATCTTTACTGGGATCATGGGCTTGACATGACATGCCTAGCATCATTGCAAACGTTGTTTTTTTAATTTCTCGACCTCAATTATACAACACAACGTCATGTCAAGAAGAAGTGCGAAGGCATGTCATAGCTTTTGGTATGAATGGACCAAAAGTATATTTAAATTTATTATTATTATTAGTTCAAATTTTTTTCATGGCCTAACAAAAGTATATTTAAATTTATTTTGTATCCTGAAATTTGCCCGAGTGGATCCACCAATATGCTCCAATCAAGGATGTCCTGGCCAGACTTTTTTTTTAAATAAAAATAAAAATAAAAATAATTGATGTTTGGAACAATTTAATATTTCGACTAAATTCCCGAGCTCTTGTTCCAGTATTCAAAAACATATTTTACATAAAAATATGTTGGATTTTTTTATTTGATAGGAAGAAACTCATTCCTCGAAAAATACACTCATAACTGTTTGTCCCAGATTTTTACAAGAAATACACGTCATGACTCGAACTCAATATCTACTATGCAGATCGCAAGTTCTTTCCCATCACACCACGCTCTTGAAGGCTAATATGTTAAGTTACTAATTTTTAAAATCTAATATATCTTTTAAACTCAAAATTTTTATCACAAGGCTAAGCATGAGAGGATAAAGGCTAGATCATTATATTATATATATATATATAAAACGCGTCCCGATTTTACTATGGATTCAAACAGTTAACTTACCATTTTACTCCTAGAATCGAAATTTTTTAACCCCTGTGACTAGAGGTATTTTCGAATTTTCCAGAAGACATAGATAGTATTTCCAAATTCTTTACACATTAAAATAACAAAATTAGTAATGATGTTTGCTTATAACAATTGTGCTATTGCAATATCATATAGGTTCAAAATCACAACAATCTCCTCAAGATCATAACAAAACAAAGCTCCATAACCCTATGAGGTAGCTGTTTTCATTGTCCATGTCATGGCTAGTGGCATGAAGTTGGCAATATGGGCAAGCATCTTGCTTCAGCCACTAGGTTTCTCAAAAGACATGTGTGCCCTTTTATCCAAACTCATGCCATGCATGTCAAAAATTAACAAAAGATGGGGGTTATCTCTTGCTTCCATATACAATTACTCAAAATCAGTGTTATTATTCCTGTTTTATTTGGGTCGAATTAAAAACCAAGATAAAACAATATAATTTTTACCTCAAAATTTCAGTCTGTTCCGGAAATTTCCTCCAAATTTTAGCCGGAATGTTCTGATTTCACTCAGCCTATTCCGTTTCAACCAAATAGTATTTTTTTAAATAATAAATAATTTTACAATATTAATTATCTCTTAATCTGACTGCTAGATTGAGATAAAATTTTACGAGCCTATTATGTTAAAATTTCAAAGCAATCAGAAATGTAATAAACTTGCGAGATTAATGATGATATTCTTGTAATATTATATATGTTCATAATTTTGTTCAAAAAATCATTTTATTATATCTTTTTTTAGAATAAATTGCACAATTCTAAATAATTTTATTTTTGGATTTGAACTAATTTTTTTGTTGAATTAATATATTTAATTACATACACACACACATAAACAATACAACCCCAAAATGGAGCGTCAAAAACGCTTTGAAACCGAAACATTCCGTTCCAATTGAAAAAACAAAGCATCAACCGAAATAAAATCGATAACCTTGCTCAAAACTGAATGAAAATCATCTCATGGATTACTCTCTATATTACCAACTCCATATTAACCACCTTCACTGTCACATGAGTGGTGGCATTGCAAGAGAAACTGCTAAAAGAAATGTCACAGGTATCACAGCAAAGATTGGGGAGTAAACAATGTTTTTTCCCCATTCAAACACTCGTACCGCATATTTGTAACTATCATCACGTTTGAGCTATAAGCTATTTACATGTTTCCACAAGAATTTGAGAAGATGCCAGCTAATTAAGCAATACAACTATACAACAGAAGATTGATTTCAATTCTATCAGCCAGAATCACGCACCTTGCCGATCAGTAGCAGCAGAAATGCATCCAAGAATGTTTCAGATAGAGGAGAGATGGATGTGTTTATGGTGCATGCATTGCCGTGATCTATAGAAGATCTGAAGAAATGCGGTAGATCTCATCAGCACAGGCAGTAGGGACATAAACGGCATTCTTCAATGAGCTGTGGTTCCGACCATAAAATAAATAAACTAGTGCCCCTATTAGCAGCCATATGGAAACACGGAACCATGTGCCAGCCCTGACATAGACGCAAGAGATCAGCACGAAGATGGAAAGCATGGTGAGAATGAGCTCAAATGAATAAATAAATAAATAAAAAACTTTATTTGAGAGTGAGAGGCAAAGTTAAATGGTGGATACTCACCCCAAATTAACTAACAAATATGTGTTGACGAGAATGCACGCAACTGGCAAGAATGGAACAAAAGGACAAACAAAACCTGGAAAAGGGCAAAAAATAATTTTGTAAATGATTATTGCATGCATATTGAACACCATTTTTAAATTGGAGGTAACAGTACCATACAGAATATATAGGTAAGACAATAAGCACAGGTTTTCCAAAGTGCTATGGTATTATGGTTTAGCAATGATTACTCAGGTGATATGGTTACAGAACCATCTCATCTAAAAGCTGAAGTTATTTGGTGAGGTCCCAGAATATGATTTATATTATTCTCTGACAGATATGACCAAACAATTCCTATACTACACACCCCCATCTTATCTTTTTCTTCCCCTCAGCTACTGCTCGTGATTTTGAACTATCATGAAATTCTATCAAGTGAGATATCCACCAATTCATGTAATTTAGAGGGTTTCTTGAATTGAAGCAATGTTTTCTTCGTAACTTCAATCTGCACCAGCCATTTTAAGATTATATACATATTAATCTGACAACTTTTTAACAAGTAGCCAAAAGCCAGCAGAGCTTTGCAGTGGTAACAAGGTTTATAAAATTCTTCACCAAAACACACAATACCCAGCCTCAACCAATATCCTTTAACATTGTTTTAAATAAGCTTCAACGTACCTCCCGAGTGCCCAAAGCTATGCCTCGCATTATCTTGTGCTAAGCAAGCCAGAACAATCAAACTGCACAAAAGAATAGCTCCACCCACTGTACACAATGTGAAGCGAAGAATGCTGGTAGAATAAAGAAGATCCAATTACAAACCAGAAGAACCATATCAGTCACATATCAAGGTAAAACATGTCTTGGACTAATCCTATACTGCAGAAGATGAGTTACTCTTTTTTTTTCAAGAATTGATGTGCTGTATCTCCAGAGAAAAAAAAACTTCCATTTATTGTTTTAATAAGTTGAGAACTCACATGCCAAAGGTTAAGAACAATTCTAGTTGAGCTAAGGGGACTCATCTTAGAAGGGTGAATCAGATGAAAGCGAAGAAGGTTATGGCCCTTTAGCTGGAATATGGAACACCTTATAACCTAAAAAACTTGAGAATGAACAAAGAAAGCTTGCACCACTAAGTTGGAAAGTGAATGGATAAGCATGCCATCCTACAAAAAATCAACGCTAGGCCACACCCATGTTCCAAGTGACCTAAATTATATTTTCTCTACCTAATCTGTGTCCTTGTTTTTTTTATCAAAATTCAGTTTTTCCCCATTAAACCATAGCGCACATGCCATTTCCAAGCATGTATTGTACTGGGACTCTGGGAGAGTAGTTTCACCTCACTTGAAGCATCATGAGCAACAGCCTAAGCTATGAATGGAAAGTTATAGAACTGCAGATTTTAGAGCAGATGACAAACCCGGGAATATTTTCAACAGAAGCTGCAGATGCAAGGACAAGAACACCTATGCATACAAGAGCTATATTCCAAGCAGCAATTTTTCGCCTTTTTTGTTGATTCTGTCCATCTGTTTAATTGGCACGAAACAAGAAAACTAATATCAATGTACATATCATATGGAAATTGTCAAGAGAATTCCAGTGAATATGCTAATGCAGAAGTGTTTCCTTAAGTATTGTTTATTAACTATGATTGGTAGAATATATTATAACAATTAACAATAGGCTTCATGATGCCAATGAAATTCAACAAAAAAATAAAACAAACACATGGGCTATACAAACGCATCCACATGTACAGCCAACAAAAGAGGGGTCACTGTTAAAGAAAATGGTCAAGGCAACTCTGTATCACAGACTTGGTAGATAGACAATTTACCTGATTTACCAAAACATAGAAAATTAGGATACCTGGACGAACCAAAAACTCAGGTTTAGAGTGGATTTGTGCCAATTATCAACAAGAATAATATTAGTCTTCCCCTAAGAAAAGGTCCCTTCAGATGGGCTTATAAATGTCTAGCAATGAAAAACAAAGGGATGACAATCATTGTGCTTTTCCAACTGGTTTCCAGTTACGGGTTCAGTTGGATTAATGTACACAACAACTTAATGAAAGAACCCATATGACCCATCAAGAAAAGAGGATTTAAAGATTCAAAGCTTTCTTCTTCCTCTTTCTTTCTTCTCTCTTTCCCATAAGCCAGTACCTCACTCTTTCATATATAAAAAAATGTTGGAAATTTATTTAATTAACATGATTTAAACAAATTATGGGCGAATGAGAAATTAATCTAAAAAATCCTTAGTTTTCTTACTCAAAAAACCCTTGGTTTCCTAGATTAAATTCTTGATTTATGGTGGCTAATCAAAGGTTGATAACGGTGAAAATTAATTGTAGAATTCACTATACAAAAAGGGTGAAGAGAGAGTTTTGAACCTGGATTTTTCAGATTTTTTCTTTCTTTTATCACATCATTTTTAGATTTTTCATTCTCTTTTATGCTTTGGTTTTTTTCTCTCAAATCTAGAATTTAGGTTCATACTTTGTTGAGAGATATTTGAATTATTTTATTTTGGTTCAAAAAGCTTGTTTAGAAGTATATCTAAACTAAGGTGGCGGCGTTAGAATTTTGACATATTGCAAACATCCTAGCTGCATAAGTGAGGAGCCATAAAGTCTTAAGGACAAAAGATTCATTCTTGACAAAAACAAAAGTTCCATTCCTTTAAAGTATTTCAACAAGCATCATTCTTTGTTTTAATTTAGGCATTGTTATTTTTATTATTAGTTTGCATGCCAAGCTTTGATCTAATATATATTGCATGTTTGAATTGATACTTAGTTTGCATGCTAATATTCTTTTTATTATATTGATGCTGCAAGTATATTTGTCTTGAATTTTATTTTGCATGTTTATAGATTTAAAATTGCATGCACTCTAGGCTTATCTTAAACGTCCTTTTATATATTGTATGCTCTTGTTATGATAAACTAAACATTTTTGCTCACTAGTCTAATATATAATACAGCATATTTTTGAAAAAAAAGTACGGGAATAATAGAATGGAAAAAAAGTCATTTTCAAACACCAAAGAATGCATTGGGTAGTACCTTCAGCCATGTGTTTCTGAAGAAGATTGCATTCAATTGGAGTCCTTATATTGTCAAGTAAATGTTGACTAAGATCATAGTTGCTGCAAGAAGCCTTAGGGTTTTGATATGCAACCTCCGGAGAACCACTACTGAACTGCAGTGATGGTGAATCAATCAGCTGCTGAAGTGATGGCTGAAGAGGCACCTCATTTGGTGGAACATATCTGACTATTAGCACTGAAACTGCAACAGAAGTGAAAGCAAGAAGTGTACCCACGCTAACCTGTACCCAGGAAAGGAATTAGGAAGCCTTGCCTCCCTATATTTTTATAGCAGAAGGATCATGGACATAATAAATAAATAAATAAACAGCAATGCATTATTCCTCATAAACATCTTTAATTCAAATGCATAACATACCATTCCTGCCAACTGTGAAACATCCATAAGAAAAGCCAGGGCTGCAGCTAGAATACCAATTATTACTGTGCTCTTCACTGGAACTTGTGTGCGTGCATTAATGTCTGAAAAAAAAGATGGCAACAATCCATCTCTAGCCATTGCCATGAACATTCGGGGCTGGAAAGAATTCATGGAAACAATCACTGAAAACAGATTTATACCATTTCATATTTACACAAACTACATGGAATCCTGCAAAATGGCCTTATCAAGCAGCAAAATAACATGCATCTGTAGCTTAAAGTTAACAAGTCTAATGCAAAAAAGAAGAAGGTAATGATGCAACTTTTGAGCACTTACTGGAGCTCAAAGAAATTTGAGAGCTGAATGTATACCCATGCTACCACATTAATATGTTATAAAGGACTAAGAGTTATTCTAAATCACTGGAGAAACATGGATTACACACCTGAGGAAGAAGTGAACCCATTAAACTAGCACAAAGAGCAGTAACTGCCCCGGTTGTTATTACATACCTGCAATTATAAAGTTACAAATCAGATTACAACTGACTTCGAGGGAAAACCCTCAAAGTTAAATAACCAAGCAAATTGACAAACCAGGAGGAAAAGCTTACACTGCCCATTGCATCCCATGAGAAGCAAATGCTGAAGAGATCGGGGTGTCTGGATCCAGTGCGTAGTATGGCACTAAGCCAACAATAACAACAGAGACAAGCATGTATAAAATGCAACATATAGACAAAGCAATGCCTATACCTAAGGGCAGATCTCGTTGAGGATTTTTCACCTGACATGATAAGAATTTGAGATCATAATGTAGTTAAAAAGCTTCAAATGAGGCCCAAAGTTTCACTCACTAAGGCTAACATGGTATGTAAAGATATGATTAAACTACTAAATAATAACTCAAGCAGAAATGACACAAATACAGAGACAGAATCAAATTAAGAGTGATACAGAATTTTATCAAATTACATCTAATAAAACAATATATACATGATTGCCATCCTAGTTATGTATCAAGCATGGTCTCCCATAATTATACTCCCTTTGTCCCAGAAAAGCATCCTCCTATCCTTTATGATGTCAAATTATAACACAAGTTTTTTCTTTATAGAATACAACAAGTCATAAGTCAACAATCATTCAGAAGAAATGGGACCTTAAGATGCATAGCTACCACTATGGCATAGATGATGATAAAGAAAAACAAGATTTTACATTCTTGCTTTAATAACTTCCAGAATGGTTGATGAATTTGTAACTTTATTATATCAAATTTTGAACCAGGTAACTTCCATTGACCTGCCAAATTACAGACAATTCAACTTGTACAAGGACATGAAAAATAGTAAATGATTTTTAAAATTTAGTCATGTTCATGTATCCTAGGGGTTCATCATTGATGCAATTGTAAAACAGTTGAACTCATTCATAAAGCCGCAGATTTGAGTATTAGAGTAATTATTTAATATTCTTCCTCCTAGGATCCCACCTTGGCAAGTCCACAACTAAATAATAGGCTTTAATAATGCCTTTTGTATCTTAGGTTAAAGAGTGTAGAATAATTAGCTAGGTCTGCCCGCACAAGAAAGCATATCAGAATGTACACATTATGGTGGTATTAATTACAATAATAAGCTAAGTAAACCACATCTTCACATAGGACAGAGGTAAGATCAGAACCACAAGTTAAGAGATCATAGACCAGATTTCTGAGTAGATTAGGAACTAATGCACAATGTGGGAAATTGATGAATATCTGTTCAGTTTGCATCATAGGATTTCCATAAAGTTGGATTTTTAGTTTAGCAAGGAAGTAAAATGAAGAGGATGAACTGTGAATTCAATCTTCCTTTCTCATTTCTTCTCTTGATTCTTTATTCGCATGCAACACCAGTCATCGGTCATTCCACATTAAAAATTACCTCCTCAGCAGTGCTAGCAACAACATCAAAACCAATGAATGAAAAGAACACCACGGCGGATCCTGCAAGCATCCCATTTACTCCAAACGGAAAATACCTATCAAACCAGAGGAAAAACAAAAGAAGATGAACTAGACCACTGGGGTAGATATAATGAGCCTAAGTATACAGAATATACACTACTCACCCGCTAGGAAGGTCATATCCAATCCATTCAGTCTTGAATGCTAAATATCCACCAGCTATTATGATGAAAAGCATCCCAAAAACATTCACTGTTGTAACAACAGTCTGTGCAAATGAACTCTGCAAGATGTAGTATTTACTATAACAGATTAAAAAACAGATGCATGCCAACACAAAAAAACATAAACTTGCTAGTATTTGAAAAGAAACAAAACTTACCTCCTTGATTCCAATGCACAAGAGCAAAGTGACAACAAGAATCAAAACTGCCGCACATGGGTCTACCACAATGCCAAGCCTTGGGATGGAGTGGCGGGCCAAGTAAGAAGGCAGGTTATCCTGGCCTCCAAAAAACAAGGCCTGAAAAAACAAAGAGATAAGTGGTTTGAACCAAGATAAATGAAATAAATATATTATGATGTACAGCATCCAAGGAAACTAAGTCACCTGATTAGCTTGTAAGTTAAAAAAAAAAAGAGGCTAAACCTTAATGATAATTAAAATCATTCATCTCAAAAATGATAAAGTTATGTCCAGAAAAAAAGAAGAAGGTAGAAAATAATGTTGTATGTGTTATTGGTCAAGATACAATAACATTCAGTGAGCATTATCGAACCAATCTAAAGCTCATGCCATGAAGAACCAATATTTAATCTTCAAACTGTGAAGCATTACACCACCATTTGGATACCTAAGCCTATGGCCATTCAGATCTGTGGAACTTTCTTGTATCAATTTTCATCAATGGTCTAAGACTAGGGTGAGGTCAGGGGTTGGGTGGAAGCATACATGCCTCTAACCATTGGCCAAATCTAACTTCAATTTGTTGCTCTTAAAGGATAAACACAGGCATATTAGTATTCATTCTATACGATGTGTAGACAAAATAAGACTGCTTATTAAGTGATTCAATCTTCGAGAGCAACAATATGAATAGCTATAAAATGAGTGGGCCTATTAGTTCTTTAATGGCACTCCATTGTTTTGAAGAGAGAAAGGGAGTGCCATTAACACTATATAGAGTGCCAGCAGCCTTACATCTTTAAAATTTATGAATCATGACAAATTACTACTGTTTGTTTAATTTTGTGAACGTTGCACATGCATGAACAAAATCACGCACAGGTCCCAAGAAAATGCCAAAAAACCATAAAAAAGTAACTCTATTAGACACTGGGGTTTAAATAGGAATTTATAGCATAAATTAAGACATGCATAAATGGATGAGAGAGCTTCACATAGAGAAGATCTACAGCACCAGATTTGGGGTTAGGCCACGAGCAATAGCTGAACCGCCAATTGTATATTCAAGAATCAATGCCCAGCCAACCAACCATGCTGCACTGCAAGACAATATGTTCAAGTCCTGAAAAGAGCATAGCAAAGCATATAGATATAGATTTACTTAATCTTCCATTTACTGAGCTTGCTGATTATGTCCTTTTGCAATTCAATCTTCTGATCAAAAGCAGTAACTTAACCACCAAGCTCAACCATCAAGATGCATTTATAACAATTCTTAATCACGTCAATTTTATAATTTCCAAGATGTATCAAGTTGTATGGTCTGTATATTTTGAGACAGGGATTGAAACCTCAAATTGTTTTCTCAATGTCATTTTAAGAGTTACCTCACACCAACACATAAATAAATAAGAACTACTATGGAAAGCTTAAAATTATCCAACAAGTTGCAAATACCCTTCTCCTATGCAAATGTATGTGTAATGATAGGCACTCCCCGCCGATGGGCACCGACAAACAAGTTCAGCATAACAAAAAGCTGAGAGAGCAGCCGCAATTCCAGCAATGAAGAAAGAAACAGTAAGAGCCGGTCCTGTCTGCTCTCTAGCAACCGTTCCAACAAGAATATATACTCCAGCTCCTATCGTTGCTCCTACTCCTGATAATTTTTTTTATAAAAACAATAGAACCAATATTAATATCAACATGCATAAAATCCTCCCCTGCTAAACTGGATAGATTTGAAAGGAAATACAATCCCCCCCCAGCAGCCCAACATCCCCATTAACTTCCGGTAAATAATAAGGGAGTAAATTTATGACTGAACTGAACAACAAAGAGGATTCGCATGTCAGATTTTCCAGGATATAAAATATAACCAGCATTAAATAGTACACAGGTATTTATTAAACAAAACCTTAAAATTTAACGAAAACAACTGACAGCTAGCTTCAGTACAAACAGAAAAACAAGCAGCACCGATAACAAAAGCAGACACAAGACAAAAACCTTGAGACTTTCAAAGCAAACGAGAACAAACACAAAAAAAGAAACATCATTTCAAGGAAAAGCAAAGATGCCCACGAAGCCAAAATAGGATGGAAAGAAAAAACTTAAACCATGAGAAAAACAGAACCCAGATGGAAAAAAGGAGAATTAATGGAGTTAGTTACGAACCAATAGCAATGATGTCAACAACAGATAGAATCTTAGCTAACTTATGGGTTTGGCCACCGCTATGTCTGCTGACAAGAAGAGAATCCACTTGTTTTCTCCTAAAAACACAGCTCCTGAAGCTGAATCCCTCATTCCCATTGTTTTGCATGTCAGCCACATCCATAAACAAACTGATATAAAGCTCTCCACCTTTATTGTTTCTTCTTCTTCTTCTTCTTCCCTTTTTGAGATATGATAATAAAAGAAGGCGTGGAGAATGAAGAAGGGATGCAGGGGCGGTTGGCTTCTTGGGTGCGTTGAATCTGCCCTGAATTTCAAACCACATCCAAAACTGAGATTCGGCGGATCGAAAGTGAGAGAAGAAACTGTCATATATATATATATATATATTGAAGAATTTGGATTTACTTGCGTGTATCTTCGTCAGTTCTTTTTGGACTGAGTTTTAAAGAGAGGCTTTATCTCTCTCTTTCATTTTCCTTTTTTTCATCTACTATTAATTGATTCACAGTTTTAATTATATAAAAAAAACTAATTCATAAGTTCAAAACAATATAACTCTCACAAAACAAACACCGTGGACAATACATACATATACATATAAATATACATACATATACATATAAATATATATATATATATGAAGAAAAGAAAAAAATAAGAAAAAATAGTGAAAAAAATGGTTATTTACTCGAAATTAACACGCATCACATATAATTGAACGTCATCATGGAGGACTAGGAACATGGTGGGCTTTTAACAAGGCAAGATGGTTTGCTAATGATGCCTCAATTGTGCGCACAATGACATGAACAATTGGTGCTGATCATAAAATATTTTGACAAGTTTTTGCAGTAAACTTTTGGATCGATTTCTACAAATATTCTAAATAAATATATTATATATTGTTGTTGTACCATTATTTCAGTTTTGAATGAATTTCAGAGGTTGAAGAATATAAGAGAATCTCCTTTTCTGTAGACAAATCACAAGTTCTTCGGATAAATTACAAGTTCTTACGAAAATGTCTTCTGCTATATTTGCAACACCAGAGGATACAAAATTCAATCACGGAGACTATGTTTCCATGGTGTTTTCCTTGTCTCCCTCCGACCTCATTCCCGGTAACTTATGTATCCCTTTCCGCCGTCATCAAAATACAAATCCCGGTTAGTTTCAGGTCAATCTTCTTGCCTAGGAGGACTCCTTCCATTCCCATTTTCAGGTTGAGCCCACAAGTTTTGGCTCCTTTCACCTCCACTTTCCCATGGTTGCCTGACACTCCTATCATTTGTATCACCTCCTCCATCTGAGAGCTGCCCCCAAACGCTCCGGCTCTTTCCATCTCCGCTGACGTCCTCCTCACATCCGGCCACGGTTTTCAGGAGCTCAGATTGCAGCAGTGGACAGTTCTCTTTGAGATACTCAAAACCATCAGACTGCACAACAGCTGCATCAAATGATACAATCAGAGCGAGCAAAACAAACAAATAATTAAACCCTGAGAAAAGCTTATATATAATAAAATCTCAAACTCCAGTCCCTTTCCAAGTAACATAGCCTTGGGACCTCCAGCACAAAACAATCCATATGTAAAGAAAATGTGCCGGTATCAGTTCTATAATTACATCATCGCCCATTCATATCCCGGGCTTTATAATTAGATGAAAGGAGAAGAAATTGCATTATATTTGCCATCATTTATTATACCTGGGCAATCACGAAACACACAAGTAACATCAGCAGTGAAAATATAAGTTATTTGTGGTGGCTGACTGGTAGCCAAAACACAAGATAATATACATATACATGTACAGAAAGCAAGGTTGGCAACAAAAAGCATTTTTATGCTCATCGTCAGCAAAGCGACATATGGGAAGGAGTTCAAATACAGAAAGAAAGACAACTACTTTGAAGTCTTTTCACCTCAAGTGAAAAATGTACATGACCCTTCACTCAACTATACTTCTGTAAATGGCTTTTTAAAGCAATTGAAAGGACAAAACATAAAAATGACTCATAAAAATGAAAAACACAACGTTGTGTGAGCTCACTAAGACTATAGCACGGTTATACAAACCGACTGTCATACCATACTACAGACAAGAGCTTTTCCAGTGGAGAGAGATGCAATGCAAAACAGTCAAAAACAGCTCTACCAGTGGCATTTGGAAAATGGCCAACCAACTTTGTGATGGAAGCTGGAATCAACTAAAATTTTAA
This sequence comes from Salix purpurea, assembly GCA_027405865.1. Taxonomy (NCBI): domain Eukaryota; kingdom Viridiplantae; phylum Streptophyta; class Magnoliopsida; order Malpighiales; family Salicaceae; genus Salix; species Salix purpurea. The sequence goes on along the minus strand of JAOWLH010000006.1, from coordinate 6,543,114 downwards.
AAGGTTGGTATAAAACCAAGTCCCTGACTTCAGATCAAGCATGTCAACGTTGGACCATTGAGCTTGTGTTATTATATTTTTGCTTTTAAGAATCTTTTTTCTTCCATTTCAAGCAAATAGCTGGAGAGTAATTAGATAAAACAGAAACAAACCGGTAAAACTACATAGAAATTTTTAAATGACCTTGCACAAATGAATAAGCACCAATCGATACAGTATCTAACTCCTAGCCAGGCAACTGCTGGTTGAATTCCATCGGCTATGCAGTTTCAAGTTGTAAATGAAATAAATTTAGGCATTTCCTTACACAAATTTAGATTATATTTTTTCTTATTAAACATAGAATAAAGGCTTTACTAGAAAAAAAAATATCAGAAAATAACAAAATAAACCAGTTTATTTCTATTTTACTACATCAACTAACTAGACTATCGTTTGGTAGTTTCCTTTGGGATGAAAAGAAATGGGAAAGATAGTGATGAAGCAAGGGGTTTTCTTAGGGGCACCTAAGGGCATGACAAATAAATAGTTGAGTGTGAAAGAAATAGATATAGATAAACTTATGCAATGTTGATAATGTTAAAACTTTTCTTTTCTTTTCCTTAATAAATGTTCACAAAACAGATAATGGATGCATACAACAGAAACACACATTTCTAAATTATTCTAAATTTTGTAAATCATGTAATTTATTTATTATCTAAGAAGTTTCCTATCCTAGTATTTGCCACGAACAGGTTTTTATTATTGTTGTTGTTGTTAACTTGGTCAGGAGTTCTATACTAGGATTTCCTTTCTTATTTCAATTCTTATACATTTTGGCGTGCCTACAACTACAGTGGTCATTGAATAAATGAAAATGTGTTGCAAAATTTCCTTTATTCGCATGGGTTTCATGAGCATAGCTTCAAACGGATTCAAGAAGCACCCCTATTGAATTTCAAGAGTTTAACATTGTGGACTCGAGGGTAGTACCTTCCAACTCCTTGTCCTTCTCAAATACTTCACTAGATCCTAGCTAAAAAGTAATGATATATGGTGATAAGCAACGATACTCATAAAGCCATACAAACATGAAAATTTGTAGAATAATTTCAGGACAGATAAAAGATAAATATAATGAATAGAACCTGGCAAATTTTACAGGAATAGACATGAAATAAATAACTTCAAAGTTGAATAGAATAACAACTCTTGCCATTGTGTTTATTCATGCAAGACTTATCACGTTCTACTCGTGAAGTGTAGCATTATCCTTTCAATACTTTAAAACTTGTTGAGGATGTGGTAATGCTACTCAAAAAATAAATAGCCTTGAGAGCAACTGAGATCCAAATCATTTGAGAATAGCTTCTGGTCTGATGTATAAAAGAAGGTTGCAATAATGAAAGGGGTACTGAGAATTTGTTTGATAAAACATGGCATGAATTGACATCCATTAGGCAATCAAAAGACTATTTGTAAAAAGGAAAGAGAAGAAAGCAAGAACATGTTGAAATAGCTTGGTGAGATAATTCTATCAATTTCATGTTTTCTAACAGCTTGCAATGATTTTTTCATGACCCATATAAAGGCCATAAATAAGGCAATCATGACCATTACAAATCTAAATTAATTTCTTTAATGAAACACAACAAGGAAAATGAATACTGAATTTCCCTCATCAGTAATTTACTAAAAATAAGGAAATATTAACTATGAAATTTTAAGGATCTTTTTTTTTCATCTCTATATTATATGGGTAGGGTTGAGAGGGAGGAAATTAAGTGTAGCAAAACAAATTAGTTGCCTTCAAATATTTTATGCAACTCTCAATGCAAGTATGTGTTGGTGTGCGAATTTGCAAGCATGGTGTGTGTTGCCGGTGGTGGAAGGAGGATAGTATGGAAGAATTAATTCACCATATGTCATTTGCACTTCAGCCGTATCATTACTCATGCCAGCAACCTAAACTTGGTTATAATTTGCAAGGTTGCATGTGACTTATTTGCCAAACCATACACTCCAATAAAAATAATTCAGCATTTAAAGAAAGAAAAAGAAAAGGAAAACTTGCATGATAGCACCAAAAAATATAAATCATCATGCACAACTACATCAGCAAGGGATAGCAAGGGAAACCACATCAACAATAGCTTATATGATCCATGTTGTCTATCATATCATTATTCAGCATATTAATATTTAGCAATTTGATCGGTAAATTCCTCTACTTTTGATTCGTTGGAGTTTACTTTCCAGTTTTACACTTGTCATTTAAGATTGCCATTGATATTATTTTTGTGCCTATAAAATTAAAAAAATAAATAAAATCACCTTTTGCATATCATCCTCTTTTATTATTGATAATCTAGCATTTAGTCTTTTTTGTTATTTGTGAGTTCTTGCTTGTGACATTGTATTTGATTAATCATTTAAAATTAAAGGTCTAACACATTGGATGCATAAAAAAATTCAGTGTTTTATGTTCTTGATTAATCTCCACATTAAAAAAAAATAGTTTTATTTTTGTGTTGTGATTTTACTTGCATTAATCTTTATATGATCTCAATTTTATATCTAAGTCAGTGTTGCATGCATTTGTGAATAGTCATCTAACACCCAACTTTAAGTTTACAACTATCATAGATTTGAAATTGAGTAATATCTTTAGAGCCAATCATGAACAAAACATCATCGAATTTGAGACAACTAGATTGAGTGTAGTTCAAACGCCTTCACCCAACCTGAGAGAACTAAAGATTTGAAAAGGACTACTATCTTTCACACCTATATCAAGTGTGGGGATAAGGGTTGCAAGATTAACATTAATAATGAAACTTGTATCAATAGTGTCTTTAAATATTGTAGCTCACTTAGGCCTACAGCTTGTTCCCCATCCTAAGTCATATAACGTGACATAGGTTAATAATAATTCCAAAGTAGTCAATGAGAGATTTTTGTTCCCTGTCAAATTCCTAAATTATCATAATGAAATTTAATGTGGTGTGACCCCAATTGATACAGGACATGTTATTTTGGCAAGGCCATAGATATATGTTTTTGACGTCACTGTTTCTAGTATCAAATTCATGTCCTTTCACTTTTAAAGGTAGAAAGATCAAACTCATTGAATTACTAACAAGACCTAACAATAAGAACAAGACAAAGAAGAATGTGAAAGAACAAGGACTTAAAATAATGAGTTTGAAAATTTGGTTAGGGAACAACCTATTGTGTCTGGTTTAGTTGTAAGAGAAATTTCAAAATACTTCATAGTGAAACTACCTAAGGAGGTAAATATGACTAACATAATAGGTCTAAAACAGTTTGAAAAGAGATGAGTTAGTTGTGTGTCCTTTAGTTGTGGAAGTTTCTAAGCACACTCAATAGAGTTTTCTAAGGAAGTAAGTGCATGGCAGAAGAGTTTCAAGATAGTTGTCATTCTGAGTTCCTTAATTCCTTGACACCTAACTTGTCATAAATTTTAAGCAGCCTTTCGAGCTTCCTGATTCTTCACCCCTTATGCTTGACATCCAGCAAGTCATAGATTTTGAACAACTTTCTAAGCTCCTTAATGCTTGGTCCCTTATGTTTTACATCCTCTATGTTTGATTTCCAATATGTACTAAGTCTCGAGCACTTTGTTGAGCTCCCTAAATCCTTAATTCTTCTTATCATGGTAAGAAGAATGATGAGCCTGATTCACCGAGTTATATCCAATTTATATCCATTCAGGATTACAAAAAAAAGTGTATTCCATTCCACACTCCCAGTCATATAACTCTAAAATGTCAAATTTAACTATCTTTTGCATGTCGAGATCATTAAACATATTCCAGTAAGTAATGGACAATACAAATTTCAAACTAATTTACATAAGAATCATGATGCACTCAATGTTAGAGATTATTTCATAATATAGATTTAACTTGAACCGTGTCCTTTGGAAATGAGTCACAAATTGAAAGTGAGTAATGCGAAACATTTAAAGTATTGCAAATGATTAAATCAAATAGTTACATTACATTAGCTCTACGTTTGACATGAAAAACCTCATTATATATAAAACACAACATTACCGGATGCTCCTTTTGATATATCTGCCTCATCATCTTTATCATTGGCACAAAAGAAACATTAATTTTACTTTAAATGCTCAAGTTGTTTTTACCAAGGACAATGAAGTTTAACAAATCCCATTATATGAGCTAGGCAACCAAATTCAGATTGTACTTGGATTACCAAAGAGACATCACAATAGCTTGATCATGATCTCTGAAAACATTATTGGAGCCGCCTTGAATTATACTCAATGAGTTCAAGTTCTTCCAGCCTAGGGAGAGTTGATGAGAACATCAAACTTGAGATATGATTCACATATTTGTATGATCTATGATAATGAAAGATAACTCAACCCTTGTGCTATTGGATTTTATTTAGGTTTATTTATTATGCTTAATTTATTTACTGTTGGATATTTTAATTAGTGGGTTACAAGCCCAGTTGCTTGTTCTAGCTAAGGTTTTAATATTTATATATTATTTTTCTAAATGTTAAAGTTTTGATGAATTGAATAAAATCTGCAAAGTTGCAGAATTTGCAACCCTCGTTCCTTCTCTTCTTCAACTCTTTCTTGCATAAGAAAGAGGGATCTGAAAACTATAGTCTATAAGCCACAAAACCCATCCTACTAGTTGGTGCAAGAGACAATACAATAACAGAACGAATAACTCAAAAAACATCAGATGCTACTCACTAAAGAACTGCTTCTTAGGGCCACAAACATATAAATGTTGCTAAGATCATTCAAATGATAGTTTGACTATATACAACTGAGTTTATTCAATGAATATCTCAAGTATGGCTAGTCAGTTAATCATATGAATATAAATGTTATAAAAAAAACATCATTTTTTTCAGTTTGTGTAACGCAATGTCAAAACTGTTCTATATAGAAATCTTGAAAATGTGAATCAAACAAGAACATACCTACAAGATTTTCAGCAGCAAATTTTAAGCACACAGACTTCAAATCCATAGCATGGTATCGATCAGCCAGGGCAAGAATCTTGGCAACGGAACTCACAGCTATATCCTCGCAGAGTACAGCCTCGCACATAAGTCTGAGTCTGGGTAGGTCATATCGGTCTGCGGCCTCCAACAATTTTGCAGTTAATGTGTCAAACACAGATATCACAGAAGTTGAACTAAATGCAGAAAGTTCCTCATCTTCAATTAGATCATCTTTGTATATGAAATGTAGCAAAGCCTGAGCAATAGACATGCAAGAAGATATTAAAAAACAAGGCCGAACATTTTCTCTTTCCCTCTATTGTAGGCCACTCATATATTTACTAAGAATAGTCCCTTTAATTTGTTATCCAAATATTTCATGATTTTACAAGTGCCAAAATTCATTCCACAGCTTTAATTTCATATCTGCTTGTATTTGAGACATGGGCCTTACATTGTGAATGAAAATAATGTTCTTCATACATTTTTCACGATTCATTTCCTTACAATCCCATATAAGTCTCATAAATGTCTTCAAAAACATCTATGAGAGGGAGAGTCAATTTAAAATCTTCTCTTGATCCTCAGCTCCATTAAGCAGTCAGCACTTTTTGAAATCAAATCAAAAGGTTTTTTTGGAGCTTCAAGGGGTAACACTAATGATTTAGCTTCTTTGTGTTTTTCTGCTGCAGAGACTTGCAAAACTCCCTAGCTGATAAACATCAGGACTGAGAAGCTCGTTTGTTTTGGTACACTGTTATTTCAAAGGATGCCTTGTTCTCCTATTCTGATAGTTATAAAATTATCATCCTTTGTCACCCAATATTAAAAATAAAACTTGAGTTAAAGGATGTATCTTAAAGTAAAAAACTCAATTCTATGCATTACAGGTGGGTGATTAATAGAATATTTTAACCAAACTCAATATTTTCCATCGCTGCACCATAAATATCAATACTTGGAGTAAATTGAGTGCCTCCGGACTCTATAATAATGCATGCTTCAAACAAATAATCCATCATATGAAGGTAAAGAAGAACATTCCAAGAAATGATACCTTGAACACCTTAGGTTCTATATCTGAAATAACTATTTCACTTTTATCTTCCTCCATTGCATCTAGAAGTTCACTTTCAAATACAGGAGACCGAGCAACCAATACCAACTTGTGAGCATGAAACCTTTGCCCTTGCACATTGAAAATGATATCAGAACAATCTTCATTCTCCAATAACATACCAAAATGATCTCCAATATCTGATTCAGGGACCTTTATAGAGTGCAATCTCGAGCAGTCAATTGCAGAAACCACAACACCAACAGTGCAGTGAATTTTCAAGCAATCATCTTTCAGAAAATCAGACGTCTCAAGCATTGCTCGTCTGAAGAATCGCTTGTAACCCCTGGGGGGGGAAAGGGCACACGTTTAACAATAGGAACTAGTAACCATTCCATACGCTAATAACCAATTCCAGCAAAATAAAAGGTAAAAAAGCACATAGATCACTTCAGACTTTAGATGTTCTCTACAGTAAAATTGAAAATACAGAAAATGCCTATTTATCACCCAAGTCTACTCTAATATTATTCCATTTCAATAATAATAATAATAATAAAAAACAAATATCCTCTTAATAGTATAGAAGAGTTCCAAATAGCGGAAAAGCTTTAATCCCACAAAGTAAACCACACAAAGGAAGACCGTGAAAAAACCAACAAAAACTTAATTAGCAGCGTCTCATCTGCAAGACTCAAGTGGGGCCAGAATTAGATTGCTCGGACACTGCATTCGTGCAAATTAGCACAACTCATAAATCACATCAACCCGCCCGCAAACAAACTCTAAGTTAAATTTAATCACTACTTTATCATGCGATTGATTCTACTCAAGATCTCAACTTCTTCTGTTGCCTAATTAAGAAACTACAATTTAAAAAAATAAAAAGAAAACCCAGAATTTTATTATACCACATGCTGCCGCGATACTTGAGGGTATAGGGTCCACTCTCGAGGGAGCGATCAAAGTGACTATGAACTTTATGCTTGCCTTTACCACTCTGATCAATCAAGGTGAGCTCGAAAAGGGCACGAACATCGGTGCCTTCGCTAGCAAGAGCGATGAAAACAGAGACATAAGCGGAATGGTCTTCAGGGTTTTTTCCATCTGGGTAGAAATAAATTGCCCATTGATAACCACCAACAGTGAAAGTCTCGCTAGCTATGTGCTTCCCCACGCCAATTCCTTTGGCTAATGAATAGCCTTGAATTGTGAATTTGTGGGAGCCGTTTACTGTTTCTGTTATGGAGAGCGAAGAGGTCGGCGATGTGCATGGCGGTGGTGACGAGGTGGTGGGTGGCATTGAGAAAGGCGAAGAGAGTGTGGTGGGTGCTGGGAAATTCAGGGGAAGTTTTTTTTCGATTTTTAAAGAAGAAAGGGGTGAGGTAAAGAGAAAAGAGGAAGAGTTTAATTCTATTTAGAGGGTGGGGCCTGCCGGCCATGACGATGGTGGGTGGTGGGGTCCTTTCTTTTAAAAGGATTTTTTTTTTTATTTGAAATAGTATTTTTAAAATTTATTTTTAATATTAGTAATTCAATAATATTAAGAAAGTGATTTTTTAAATTTTAATAAAAAATATGTTCAATTTTCAACGAGCACAAAAAGTGTTTGATATAGATATTCCAATAAACTGAATTGGTTTTTGAGATTTTGATATATAAAAGTCGAAATTATAAATTTTATTATTCATCAAAACTACCATTTATTAATTGATTGTAATAATAATTTTTTTTATTTAAAAACATATTAATTGATTTTTAAAAAAAATATATCATATTTTAAAACATATAAAAATTAATTTAAAACAAAAAAATCTTTCAAAAACAATTATAAAACACAAAATAAAAAGAGAACTATTTTTCTTTTTTATGATTTATGTTTTAGAGATAATTGTATCTCTTACTGTTGCTTTTAAATTTAAATAAAAGAAATTATAGTTAAAAAGAATTCTATTTTATAATTAAAACTAATTATCACCATGGACCACAAGGTCCAGGGCCAAAAACATCCATTGATGGTGGAATCAACTTTTTCTTTCTTTTGTGGTATGGGGATCCGAGTAGAAGCACCTCTCACCACATTGTGTTAGTGACTGCGTTTTAAAAGAATTTAAAAAATAATATTTTTTTTATTTTTTTATTTTAAATAGAAAAAAAATAGTGATTTTAGATTAATTTCATGTGATAATATCAAACATGATTTTTAAAAATAAAAAATATAATTTTAATATATTTCTGAAAAAAAAATACTTTAAAAAGTAACCACAATTACAGTTTTAAATAGTCACTTTAAAAAAGTAACTACAACTTAAATTTTTAGGTGAGGTGGTTTCTTGATATGTTATCAGAGTCTTGTTGATTCAGCAGTCACAAGTTTGAATTTCACTACCCTCATTCTATTTATTAAAAATTAAGTGTAAAGTAGTGTAGACTCGAGTGCAAGTTTTAAGCCCAAATTTTTTCCGCTTGAGAGGGTATGTTACAAAATAATATAAATCATATTCTGGGACCTCACCTAACAGTTTAAGTTTTAAGGCAAGGTGTTTCTTTGATATAGTATTAGAGTCTTGTTTCCTTGATACCGTAAATTAAGCTTAAGGGTATTTTTGTAAATGTAGTTGAGAATGTTTATCAAAATATTTTTTGTTTATAAATGTATTAAAAAAATTATTTATTTTTAAAAAAATTATTTTTGACATTAGTATATCAAAATAATTAAAAAAATAATTTAAAATAAAAATAATTATTTTGAAATGCAATCAAGAACCAACAATAGCTTTTCCCTTTTGTGCACAACTGTAATTTTTTACTTGCAAAATTAATCTTGCATATCCATACGAGATTACATCTAGCTAATCCTAGAAAATAATGCCATTCGGCTTGTTGGTGCAGCAAACTACTACATTTCCTAAGTTAGAGCCACCTTCTATAAAGTTTAAATCAAGGATGTTAATTTTATTTTATTTCGGCTGAAATATTTTATATCGAGTAAAAAAATAAGATAAAATGACATTGTTTTTACCTCAAGTTAAATTTCAGTCCATTCCGGATTGGCTAAATTCTGGCCAAAACGCATCAGAATCATTTCGCCTATGTTATTTCGGCCAAATAATTTTTTTTTAAAAAATAATGAATAATTTTACAATATCAATCATATCTCTTAATCTGACCATTAGATTAAGATAAAATTTTATAGGGAGTCTCTTGACATAATTATATATTATATTAGAGTATCAGAAAATATAATGACCTTGTAAGATTGATGAAGCAAGCAAAAAAACTAAAATTACCCTGAGAAAAATAAAACTCAAAAACATTAACAAAATAAAAAGCAAGCAAAAAAAAAACTAAAACTAAAACTAAAATTATTATTATTATTATTCGGTTAATGATGGGGGGAAATAAATCAAATAATAAAAAAAACCTAAAAAACTTTCATAAAAGAGCAAACAAAAAAATAAAAATTTTTAGCTGAAAATAATCATTTGACGTGAAGAAACTAATAAAAAAACAAAAAGAAAGAACAAAGGAAAACGAAAGGAAATATCAATTTTCAAATGATAATATACACAAACTAAAATTCAAGAATTAAATTTCTCAAAAAATATCATCTCAATATATAAGAAAATAATAAAAATTAAAAACCAAAGCTAAGAGCTATATATATATATATATATATATATATATGGACGGAAATATAAGCTATTTTAGAGATATAAAACAAATAGAGGAATTAAAATCAAAAATTAAAAGTATAAGGGTCAAAATGAAAACCAAATATATTATCAATTTCAATCAAATGACAAAATAAATAAAAAAATCAAAACTTTTGTACTAAAAATATTAAGAGATCTAAAACCAATCTGGAAATTACAAGAATAAGGATCAAATTGAAACTTAAATATATAATCAATTGAAATTGAAGGATCCATTGAAACAAATCAAAATTTACATAACAAAAATAAGGACCATACAACACAATTAAAAGTTTAGGGACTGGAATGAAACAACCATAAAATCGGGGGCTGTCGTGTAGTTTAGCGTGTAAGAGAGAGAAAAGGGAAGAAAAAAGTTCAACCAACCCCCATCCGACCACCGTGTGCCGCCACGCGACGGACCATGGGGAAAAGGACATGGCGGCGAAGCCACTAAGATGTCGGATGGTCATTTTCCAACACCGGAACATGCCTCACGCGCCGCTCGGCTAGATCATCACGGAAAAAAACATCGACGCGTGAGACGGACGCGCCCATAGTGCTACAGGAAAATAATAATAATAAGATGGTAAATTACCGAAACAAACCTACAACAAATTCTTCTATTTTGTCTTATTGGGGGTAAGCTAATATTTAGATATTTTCAAAAATATAAAATATCTGAAATGCCCCTATAGGCAAACCTTGTTTTTTGTCCTATTTGAAAGTAAAATAGTTATTTTACTGTGCAATGTAATGTGCAATTACCGTGGCACCCCCCTTCAGCAACCATCAATTTTGTCTATTAGGGGGTAGAATGGTTATTTCACTGTACAAAAAATATAAAAAAAATCAGAATGATCCATCGCCTAGAAATATAAAATTACTGTGACACCCCCATGGAAACTCTTGGCTTTTGTCTTATTGAAGGGTAAAATTGTTATTTTACTGTGCAAAAATGATAAAAAAAAATCAATAAAACTGGTGACCTGGACACCCGGAACCAAACAAATCCAAAAACTGAATTGATCCAAAACACTATTACTATCCACAATGAATACACTCACAATCTATAGTAAAACACTGATCTCTTTTAGTATATGTTATAATAATGAAAAATGTTAATGCAACAAATAACACATACCTGAGATATGAACTATGAAATTGATAGTTTCATAGCCGAAAAGCTGGTTTATTGCAACAATATAATTACAGAGCCATAAAAAATAAAAGTAAAAATAAAAAAGTACGCTAAAAAACCCAGTGATGCATAGTAACACAAACCCAAAATACATAAATGTCAAATTATTTTTGGATTCCTATATTTTGTGATTGTTTGACTAAACCATCTAAAAATAATAAATATTTTTTTCCATTTTATCCTTTGCAGTCTTCAATATTTATTTAACTCTTAAAATAGTTTGGTTATTGAGTTTATGAAGTGTACAATTAACTCTTTAATTTTAAAAACTGGAAAAAAGTAGTGGATGTAATTGTAGAAATCAAATTGGTTTGTGTTAATCGCTAATTATATCAAAATCTAATCATCATTAAGTGTATTCTAAATAAGATACTAAAAAAATGAATTAGACTCAATTATTTGGACTCTTATTTATTGAATCAATTTTTTCTTAAGCCCATTTGGTCCTTTATTTAAAGATTTTGGTCTAAACTCAAGACCAAAGTTTAGATATAAAGATAGATCGATCATAGCATTTAGGATAATTGTATATAAATTTAAATGTTTTGGGTCTGCCTTGTATTGTCAAAATTATTTTTAGAATTCTTTCACTTTTTTTCTGTGAATGAAATAGGATTGTTTTATATGAATTCTTAGTATAGAGATAGTTTTATATTTAGTATAAAAGCTTATGGCTAAAATGAAATTGTAGAACAAAGACAAAATAAGCAAGAAGATTCTAATCAATTGGCTCATATTCACAGTGTGATCAATTTGTGCACCAAAATCACGAGACTGTGGTGGTTCTAACTTCTAGCTACTCACCTTTAGCACGGGAGTTGGTCCAGGTAGAAGAGCTTTTTGGATTGTTGTTTGTCTTCCTCTAAGGGCTTATTTTTCTTGACCTCCTAAGGAATTTAACATGTTTATATCTTGCCACTTATGCTGTGGGACACATTTCAAATGGTATAAACAAGGTTGCATTATTCCCTATTTGTAAAGTGCTTGTGGAAAACTTGTGTGTTTGTATGTATTCTAAATATTTTACTTCATGTATTAGAATTTAACTTCAGAACTCAGTTGTGATTTTATGCAAGGATCAATCAGATTCTAAGGTGCGAGTACATGGCTCCAACTTCATGAACAAGGAGCATGACAATCACCCATCCAAATAACTTTTCTTAAGATCATTGTGATGCATAAACTAGATAATTTACTATACATTGTTTCACAAGGCAATTAGTTTGTTTTAGATTCCAAATACTTATTTGATACAAAATTTACCAACTTTTTAGCGGAATGCATCAACTTCAAAACAAGACAGAACAATTATAGGACTTACATTCGATACCACCACTTTAAAATAAGAAAGCAGATTGCATAAGAAAAAACCAAGGCAGCCAATGCTAAAGAAGTGTTGACTATTCTGAGAAAGAAGAGGGAAGCAAGAAAATGAAAGGTCACACATCAATCATCATTTAAATCTGCTATCAAACAAAAGTTGTCCTTCAAATAACTATAAGAGATTTTACTTTACTTGCATCATAAGATAAATAAGATAAGAAGAAAAAAGATAAAGCTAGTAAACACAAGACGATTGTAATAGAATGATAGTGTGCATAGTGCTTAAGGTAGTGCATGATGATGGCTCTTTGAATAAATTAGAGTCTATATTACATAATATTGGAAAGATCTTATCCCATTGTCATAGGAAAATATGGCACAATTATTGGAAAGATCAAAGAATTGTCTTACAGGGCTGAAACTAAGGCCAATTGGCCACAATGGAGTTAAGCACAAAGCAGAACATGGTGACAAAAAAACATCTTTAACCAACACAAGTACACAAACCCAGGACCTAATATAATTATCAAACGTGATCAAAAGGGTCAAACATCAATCAAAGTCCGTCGAGGCATTACTTCATCTTGTATAAGATTCTTTGTGCCATAAAGTAGTAACTTTGGGAATATCATACAATAGAAGCAAGTCACAAATAAGCAATTATCATTCTTCTTAAGTGATAAATAGGTAGTAAGGTCTTGTTAAGTGATTAAAGCTTGCATCACTCGTCGAGGCATCAAAGTTGTTAAATCCGTTCCGGTTTTTTGATTGGAACGGAACGTTCCGGTTTCGGTGCATTCCGGCGTGCCGTTCCGGTTTTGTACTGTTCATAATTAATTAATTATATATATGAAAAAAATAAAATATTAATTTAACAAGTATAATTTAAATTCAAGATAAATGAACTTTAAATTATACAATACAAACATAATCTCAAAATTAGAAACATCTCTAAAATTTCAAAATATTATGAAAGTAAAATGTTCTAAAATAAAAGAAATATACATCAAACATCTTGTGTAATTTTTTTCTCAAGGAATACAACACTAAACAATAATAAATAAATTATTATTATTAATTTACAAAGATAAATCAAATCACTTTTTAATCAGAATGTAATGGTTGCAAATTGTTACAGAGCAGACTTTTCTCCTCTTTCTCCTCTCATCTGCAATAAGCCCGATTGCTTGCCTCTTTCTCCTCTCATCTGCTCTATCACTCCTAGCAAAAAGTTACAGAGCTGATTCTTTTTTCTAAAAAAGACAAGAGGCTTGAATTTAGCAGCCATGGCAATGCTCTCCACCTCACTTTCCGGTCCAAAATCTGCCACTTTGTATTGTGCACCTGAGTTCTCTGGTCTTCGCCGATTATGTCCAAACAGCAACATCGTCAACAACAACTCTCATTCCCAGTCTCCTCGCATTGGCTTTATTCGGTCTGATAATCAGTGTGTTTCTCCTTTCACACTTAATTTGGTCGGTTGATAACATCTCTTCCTTATCAAACATTTGGGAAAGGAAAATAGGAAATTGATTTGGGAATTGCAGAACCGGGGATGGTTCTTTGTGTTTTATAAGGGTATATGAAATGATGTCGTTTTAATTTTCAACCCGAAATGGAACGCCCGGAACAGAACCGAGGCGTTTTGACCGGAATTTGGCTGGAATTTCCAGAACGGATCGGAATTAAAACCGGGACAAAAACGACACCGTTTTGTCCTGGGTTTTTTGAACGGAACAGAAAGTTCCGGTCGTTCCGGCAGGAATGGAACGGATTTAATATCTTTGGTTTGCATGATGAGATGGTGTTCATTGTAGGAATGGCTCAAGAAAATTTCATCTTGAATCTATAATACTCTACAAAAGAAAGGCTTGCTGGATTTTGCATCTCTTTACTCAGCCCAATATTGACAAGAATCAAATTCACCAGCACTGAAATTTGATGTAAGACAAAAGTGTGAGCTCCAAGCTGCACCAGAAATGGATAGAGAGATAGTTATGAATTATAGATAAAAAAAAATTATTTAAGAAAGGAAGCAAGTGTGAAGAAAAGATAAGAACATATTGGAACTTACAGCTAAGGTAAGAGCAGACTCACCACTAATCCATACATGGAAAGATAGAAAATGTTTTTCCTTCCAGTTGGCAACAACTTCATTCCCTGAATCATTACAGCAAAGGAAAACATAATAAGTGTATCTATAAAATGTTGAGCTGAAAAACTAAGATTAAATATGGAATCACAAAATTGCAAGCATTGAATTGTAACTTGAAAATATTAAAAGCATATTAATGTTCAGGTACACTGGTGATATGACCAAAATATATCATAACAAAACTAACATCAATGTTATAGAGTGATGCTATTTGAAAATAATATTCCTAAGCACTATTATTAAATGTTGTTTTAATTACCAAAAGAAAGGGGGGGGGGGGGACTCCTGTATCAAAACTTCCAACTTTTTTTCAATGAATAGATTGAGGCACAAAAACTGAAACCAACCAAACTAGCACCTTCTTGAATCTTAAGTGATAATCAAACTCTACAGTGCTCACCTCTTGACAACATATTAGTTTTCGCATCAAATCCAATGGAACTTCAGAACTCCAGAACAATTGTTTATGCAGGACAATACATGTTGACAACAAACACCCACAAATCAGTGAAATAAAATAACAAATGTATTCAGTTGAAGAATAGTCTAGGGGATACCATTTTGAAAATTCATGAGAATGCCACTAAATATCCATTCTGTTACAAGGAGGCTGCATACTACACCATGCGTGCCAATACAATTACATATTGCTCGAGTCCTTAAAAGCATCTGGCTTAGCAAGCAAAATATCATGGCAATCCCCTTCATTATAAGCTCTAGGTGTGAAGGCCTCATTTGGCTTGGTGCATGTTAGGTAGAGCAACAACACTAGGATGGTAAATTTTTTCTAGTTCCGACTGTAGAAGATAATGTGGAAGATCAAGTACCTGCAGATCAAGCACCTGCAGTCATCAAGATATTGAAGGAGATCAAGACATTGAAGGAGATTAGGATAGCTGTGATAAGATAAGGATTACAATGAATATGTATAAACTTACTAGGACTCTGTTAAGAGTCAAATAGATCAGGACTCCTTTACTGTTAGCTATATATATGTAATTCGTGTATCTGCAAATTCACACAGTGAAATAGAATCCAGAATTCATTCATCATCATCTCTATTTTTTTACATGGTATCAGAGCACTAAAAAGACTAACGTCTCATCATGTCTTCTTCTCCTTCTGTCCAACAATAATTCCCATCTCTAATATTGTTTCCTTAAAATTAACACTAGACAATTACCCACTGTGGAAAACACAGTTACTACACTACTTTCGTGGCCAAGATTTATTTGGCTATCTTGATGGCACTCTCACGTGCCCTCCCAAACTTCTCACTTCTTCCCATCCTGCAACCAATTCAGTCACCCAAATTCCAAATCCTGCGCATTATCAATGGTTGCGACAGGACAACTTGATTCTGAGCACGCTAATGTCTTCCATGACAGAGAATGTTTTGGCTCAAATTGTCTCTTATTCAACTTCTCATCAAGTGTGGCAAGCACTCACGACAAATTTTTCTTCTCAATCTCGAGCTCGCACAATCCAGGTTTGCACTCAACTTGCGAATGCCAAAATGGGCAGTCAGTCTCCCAATGACTATTTCTTATTTGTCAAGAAATTAGCTGACGAACTTGCCATGGCTGGACAACCCCTTAGATGCGATGACATTATTTCATATATTCTTGCTGGCTTAGGGCATGAATATGACAGCCTTGTCTCCTCCATTTATGCCCGAATTGACTCAGTCACCATTGAGGAGGTATATTCTCTTCTTATTGTTACAGAGTCTCGACTAAATCGTCATCATCTGTCTTCCACCAATTCATTTGCAGAGGCTAATATTGCACAACGCCACCAAGGCTATTCCAACAATAAACCCAGAAATAATTTTTGAAATAATTTTCGGGGTCGTGGCCAACATCACTCTTCTTCTTATCGTACTGAGAATAACTTTTCTCACAAAAATGACAGCTACAATACATCTTCCATTATCTGTCAAGTTTGTGGTAAACAGGGTCATTCAGCAAGGAAATGTTACCATTGCTTTGATCTCACATATCAGCAGTCCTCTTCTCCTCAACATAAACAGGCTTTTCTTTCCACCCATAGCCGAGACAATGATTGGCATGCAGACACAGGTGCTACACATCATATTACTCACGATATGGCTCATTTAGACCTCAAGAGTGATGACTACAATGGATCAGATCAGCTGCAAGTGGATAATGGCCAAGGTTTGCATATCTCTAAAACTGACACTTCCTCCCTTCATACTCTATCTCACTCGTTTCTTTTAAATGATGTTCTTCTTGTTAATAATGGAAAAATCTAATTTTTGTCCAAAAATTCTGCATTGATAATAATGTTTATTTCAAATTTCATGGCTATTTCTTTCTTGTGAAGGATTACTCGGGGATCGTCCTTCATCGCGGCCATGTTCTTGATGGTTTATACCATTTCACGTCCAAGAACCCTTCTCCTCAAACTTTTTCCAGTGTTCGTATTTCGTATGATCAATGGCATCGACGCCTTGGTCATACATCTTCTCCCGTTGTTCAAAAAGTCCTGTCTTCCAATAATATATCAGTTGATAATTTAAACAAGCACTCTATATGCACTGATTGTCAATTGGCAAAAAGTCATGCCTTGCCATTTCATAATTCCAATTATGTTTCTACATCTCCGTTGGACTTAATTTTTACTGATGTTTGGGGTCCAGCATCTGTAGCTTCTACTACTGGTGCTTGTTATTATGTCAGCTTTCTCGATAATTACTCTAAATATTTGTGGTTGTTTCCAATCAAATTGAAATCCGATGTTGAGCATATTTTTATGCAATTTCAATGCTATGTGGAAAAACAATTTAACCATAAAATAAAAGCAATTCAATCTGATTGGGGGGGTGAGTATCGCCGACTTCACAAATATTTTCAAACGACTGGCATAGCCCATCGTATCGCATGTCCGCATACTCACCAACAAATTGGTTCTATTGAGCGAAGACATCGCCAAATTGTTGAAGTAGGCCTCAGTTTATTAGTTCACTCCCAATTACCTCTACTGTACTGGGAAGATGCATTTACCACTGCCACTTTTATAATTAATCGCTTACCCACACCAATTCTCAAAAATCTGTCACCATACAAAATTCTACATCACAGGGTCCCAAATTTTTCTTTCTTAAGAGTTTTCGGGTGTGCATGCTGGCCAAATCTTAGACCCTATAACAGATATAAATTAGATTTTCAGAGTAAGTCATGTGTTTTGATTGGCTATAATACAAATCATCATGGTTACAAGTGTCTTGATTTATCAACTGGTCAGGTTTATGTGTCTCGACATGTCATCTTTGACGAAAATTTGTTTCCTTACAAAAATCACATGTCTTCTCCACTGTCTTCAAATTCCAATTCCTCCACACATGTCACACTGCCACTTCACTCTCCAGTCCCTATTCAAGCTTGTTTTTCGGATATGCTTACCCCACCACAACCATTTGCTACTAATCAATATGTTTCTTTAGTCTCTCACTCTGCAGGTACTGAAGATGAATTTCATGACAGAAGCGCTACATCTCCTTCACCTGCAGTTGCTGCTGAATTGCAACTGGCCACTGTTCCTACAAATTCAATTCAGCTTCCCGTGCAAGGTGCAACCAGGACTCATGCGATGGCCACAATATCACGTAACAACATATTTAAACCAAAGCAGAATTCTGATGACTTCATACGGTATCCTCTGCCAAAAGCTCTCATTTCAACTATCCAGTCATCTAATATTGAGCCATCTTGTTATAGTGATGCAGTTAAATTTCCACAGTGGCGTACTGCTATGAATAATGAATTTGATGCACTTCTACGTAATGCCACTTGGTCATTGGTTATTCCCTTTCATACTGCCAACATTGTGACTGCCGTTGGATCTACAAAATCAAGAAAAAGACTGATGGTTCTATAGAACGATTTAAGGCAAGACTTGTTACCAAAGGTTTTCATCAACAAGAGGGTATCGATTTCAACGAAACATTCAGTCCTGTAGTAAGACATGCTACCATTCGCACTATCTTATCCATTACAGTTTCTTCCAACTGGCACATCAAGCAAATTGATATACAAAATGCTTTTCTTCATGGAAACTTGGAAGAAGAAGTTTACATGACTCAACCATAGGGTTACGTCCATCCCCAGTATCCTGATCATCTCTGCTGTCTACATAAATCTATTTATGGATTGAAACAAGCACCAAGGGCTTGGTTCTCTTAGCTCACAGACAAATTACGGGACATTGGTTTTGTTGCTAGCAAATCTGACCCTTCATTATTTATTTGTCACAGGGATAATATTATAGTATTGGTCCTCATTTATGTTGATGATATTATAATTACCAGTGCATCTAATCCTGCCATTCATCATATTATTCAGTGCTTACATTACGACTTTGCTGTCAAGGAACTAGGGGACCTTAATTACTTTTTGGGAGTGGAAGTCTTACGCTCCACAGAAGGTTTATATCTCACACAAAGAAAATATGTGGCAGATCTACTGAGAAGAACACACATGGACGAAGCAAAGCCTTGCAAAAGTCCAATGTCCACTAACTGTCATCTCTCTGCAACTGATGGAACTACATTTTCTGATGCTCCCCTTTACAGACAAGTAGTTGGAAGCTTACAATATTTGGCCTTCACAAGGCCTGATCTTTCCTTCTCCATCCACAAGGTCAGCAAGTTCATGCATAATCCACTAGAGCCACATTGGCAGGCTGTCAAAAGAATTTTACGCTACCTCAAGCATACTATCTCCACTGGCCTGTTCATTCGGTCTTCATCTTCATCTGCTATACAAGCTTATTCAGATTCAGATTGGGCAGGGGATAGGGATGATTGACGTTCCGTAAGTGCGTATTGTATTTTCATGGGCAAAAATCTACTCTCTTGGCGCTGCAAGCAACAAGCTATAGTTGCTCGCAACAGCATAGAGGCCGAGTACAAGTCACTTGCAGATACTGCATCTGAAATTCAATGGCTACAGTCACTATTAAAGGAAATTAATCTACAGAGTTCAGCAACACCAGTTCTATGGTGTGATAATATTGGGGCTACATATTTGACAGTCAATCCTATCTTTCATGCTCGAACAAAGCACATTGAAATTGATTTTCATTATGTGCATGATCAAGTGCAACAAAAACAAATCATAGTGCAATTTATCTCCTCCAAAGATCAGCTCGCAGACTCACTAACAAAGTCATTATCTCCTCACAAATTCTCAGAAACTTTGGCCAATCTGAATTTGTGCTCTCTCCCCTTCAGATTGAGGGGGCGTGTAGAAGATAATGTGGAATCCCGAAGATCAAGCATCTGCAGTCATCAAGATATTGAAGGAGATCAAGACATTGAAGGAGATTAGGATAACTGTGATAAGATAAGGATTACAATGAATATGTATAAACTAACTAGGACTCTGTTAAGAGTCAAATAGATCAGGACTCATTTACTGTTAGCTATATATATGTAATTCATGTATCTGCAAATTCACACAGTGAAATAGAATCCAGAATTCATTCATCATCTTCTCTATTTTTTACACCGACTAAGACAGAATGTGTATCCCTAAATGATCAACTCAGACGACATTGTAAATTTTCTCTAGTTTCGACCAACCCATTCCGTGAAGAAAATATTTCATTTCTTCTGAACAATCACAAATAGTTTTTTTATTTTACATCTACTTCCAGAAATTCAATGTTTAATCTTAGCATTAAATGTGTATCCCTAAATAATCTCATTTTTTAATTATTCATCCATTTCATTTTACTAAATTCAATATAAGTTAGATTAGTCAACATTTATATGTTTTGTTTGGGACATACACGGGTTCCATATGTATCGCTATTTATCCACAACTCAATAAAAAGACAAAGTGGCATATTTGGAACCTTAACTAAAATTTCAAGTAAATAACATCAATGCTCATGATGTTTTCTTGAAAACTGGTTTTTAGTTTAGTCATTTGAAACCAATTTGATGATACTGGCATTGGCAAAAATAACAACAACAACATTGGAGAAAGGCGGAGGAAGATAAGATCTGAAAACAACAAAACCAAACTTATGTATCTGAAAAAAGAAGAATTATAATGACCAGAAAAACCCTAATATCTATTGAAGTGTTATAATAAAAGGGAACCCAATTGCTGCCAATTGATGCCAGCAGTAGTAAAACAAATCCAGCTGGTAGACAAATGAAGTGTCATTGCTGTAAATCTATGGAAATGTCAATTAATCAAAATCAATGACGGAAATTTCAATATAGTGTAAAAAAAAATGAGCATGACAGGGAACAAGGGGAATCAAACCTTCATAAACAGCGATTGAGATAGATCTAGGAGTATCACCAATGAAATTTACATCTACATATCTCTCCTCATAAGGAGACATGACAGTTCTCCACATACCCTTCTAAACGCCCTCCAATCATCCTTTTCACACTAGCATCGTCCAAGGGAAGCATTCCTGCAAGTGCTCCATGGATGAGACATATATTTTTCACATTGTAATAGGAAGTATATCAAATTGAGAAAGAAGAGAGGAATTAAAAGAGTCGAGAAATTCATTTACTGGTGAAAACAAACCTGAATTTTGCTATGCAATCTCTCTGGAATTGCTGTAGATGGAGCCAAAGTAACTCGAAATGAACTAGCATAACTAGTGAGTTTCCATCTCGAGTGACCAGAAACTTTAACTCGTTCACGAAAGAAGATATTTATAGAAACATCATGGCTAAACACATGCAAGCGAGACTGGGTTACATCCAGAGCTGGATTCTCGAGGTCAAGAACTGTAATTGTAGAAAGCATTGTTGAGTATCAATCATTCAAAGGCCAAAAAAAAATCACTTGAAGTACAAGAGAAGAAAAATGAAGAAAAACATAAATTATCCAAACAGCACAAGGCATGCTAGAACTACCAATAAAGACCAAAAATGCAAAAGAACACCACCCCGACAAAAAAATTCTTCCTAAGTCTATGATATTAAGAAATTTCAAGTCCCTTTAAGCATTCTAAAAGTCAAATGGCATGGAAAAAAGACAAATATTCAGCTACAATACAACAACGTTTCTTTATCAAAGGCAATATTTTTACGTACACCATCTGATTTAAACATCAAACCCACCAAATAATAACACCAACTGTGCCTTCATGTAGTGATTTCTAACAAAGCCCCATAAATAAAAATTGATATTAGATAAAACCTCATAAATAACCCATTCTTCTTCACTATACTACAAACATCATGCAGTAAAAAATAAAAACATTAAATCCCATTACTACATGGATTTAAAATGCCAGCAGACTCATCTCCAAAAGCTTGAAAAAGAAAAGAAGGACTCGGCAACGACATTGTAACAATCCTAAATTTTTTTCTCCTATTTGTTTAATTTTTTTAATCTTTCCCCCTATAAAAAGGGTAGATGAAGCATGAGATTTTTTTTCTCGCCGAAATTTCTAACGAAATTTTGGCAGAGTCTCCCCTATATCAGGAGATCCCAAATTATCCATAACACAACCTGCACATAATTTGAATCACATCTCATCCATAATCACATCCATTTTTAATACAATCAACTGCATAATTCATTCCAGAATATGCTCAGGAATATATTCATTCCTAAACTCCATCACATCACAAGCATAATAAGATAAAAATTAAAAGAGCCAATTCGCACACAAAGATTTCACATATAGATACATATACATAGAATATAACAGTTTAATATTCTAAGATAATTTAGTACTTTCTAATATCCCAAGCGTAGGTTGATACATTTAATATTACAGAAACAAAATTTACAAATATACTATTCTATACAATTTACATGTTCTTCTACATAACAAAATTT
Organism: Salix purpurea; assembly: GCA_027405865.1. NCBI lineage: Eukaryota > Viridiplantae > Streptophyta > Magnoliopsida > Malpighiales > Salicaceae > Salix > Salix purpurea. The sequence continues at coordinate 6,520,844 of JAOWLH010000006.1, read as the reverse complement.
CACCATAACTCCCTAAGTTCCTATCTTATACAAAAAGGAATTAAGGCTTAAAATCTATTCCTGATGAGAATGGGAAGAACCTGCAAAATATAGATTTTTCATATGAGTAAAACAATTAAGTAAATACTAGCAATTTACAGAAGAATTTGAACAACATATCCATCAATCTACTTAAATCATATGAGATTCTAAACACAACCATATACACCCTTTTAAGGTTATATAAAAGAAGATTTATTTCTTTTGACTGCTTCTTTCCCCTTTTTCACATCGAAGAGACTATAGTCGACACTAATGACCTCCAATAGTGTCTCTAGTTACCCATCCTGAAATCAACTAATCAATTTCATGAAAATGTTGACATGAAAATAACCGTGGGTGTCATTAACTATATATATGTATTTTTTTTTTAAAAAAAACCAAAATAGTTAATCTTTGTTCCGTTATTTCCTTAGGAGGTTTTAGAGTATGCCGATGTCAAGGATTCTTGATATCATTAGCTTTCATCTCAGAAAGCTAATCAAGTCTATAAATTTTGCCGATATCGACGTCACCTGCCGATATCATTAACTATTCTGAAATTGAATAGTTAATCAAGTTTATACATTATGTCGATATCGACGTCACCCGCCGATATCATTAACTACTTTGAAACCGAATAGTTAATCAAGTTTATAAATCATGCCGATATCAACGTCACCTGCCGATATCATTAACTATTCCGAAATCGAATAGTTAATCAAGTTTATAAATCATGCCGATATCGACGTCACCTGCCGATATCATTAACTATTCCGAAATCAAATAGTTAATCAAGTTTATACATTATACCGATTGTCGCAACGATGATTTTTCACGCTTCGTGCCCCGCCATCCCTCTCTCAAGAGACAATGGCGCGCGGTGAAAATGAGGGGTTTGTTTTAGCCTTAAAATTTACGACTATAATTCTAAGAAATCGCCACCTAGTATTAAGGTTAGTAGGAACCTAGTGGTCTGCGAGAGTCTAGGGTAAGGGGACTTGTTGTGCAAGGGAAAAACGCATCACCCCCAGTGCACCCTACCTGAGGTAAGCTGAATTGTTGTTTGATTGTTTTTCTAAGTTAAAAATTTTGCACTGCATTCTCAAAAACTATTTTTTTTTGTCTGCGGGTGTACTTTACAATGTAAATTTACACCCTAATAGATAAAACAAAAATATTTAAAATTATTTTTGACATTTTGGCCAAATTCCAAAGGATAATCATAAACCGGTTACAATATCCAATTTTCGTTTTAAAATATGAGAAAGATGCAACATATATTTTTTTTATGAAAACTAAACATGGAAAAATCTTGGAATTCGGCCGTATGAAATAAAACAAAAAAATTTTGTTTACAATTTTTTCATTTTTTTATAATAATAATAATAATAATAATAATAATAATAACAAGAACGATAAAAATATTTTTTTTTATTATTTTTTTTATTTTTTACTTGGGCTGGGTTGTCAGCTTGGTGGGCTGACAGCCTGCCTTATTTGGGCTGGGCTTCCAGTCCTCACGAGCTGGAAGCCCAGTTGCTTTCGGGCTGATCTGCTGGGCTGGATCGGTCAACCCAGCCCCAAAAGAAAGAAAAAAAATAAAAAATAAACAAAGAACGTGAATAGTGCAGAATTAACACTATACACGTTCTTGAACAGTAAATGGTCAAGTTCGACGAGAGGTTTACCTGATGATGCAGCCTTGTAGAGGGGATCGAGGTGGTCCTTTCTGTTGTGGTGGTGTTGAAAACGGAAGGCTGTGGTGGCCGGAATGAGGGTGGAAGGTTGCTCGGTCTGGGCTGCTGCTGCGGTTTCGTGCTGTTGCTGCTGCGAAGGTCACCGGAGCTAGAGAAGATGGCTGGGCTGGAGCTGCTGGGGATGGAGCTAAGGAGGAGCTTCTTGCATGGGGCTGAGTTGCTGGTGTGGTGGCTGATGGGGTAAAAAAGTATAATTATGTCGAATTGGCCCATAAAAATATAATTATGTCTTTCGACTTAACTTTTATGCAAATTTATCCAATAATAAATTATTTTAGCCTTGAATCTGCATTTTCCTTCATTTCTTGGTAAAAAAGAGATACGGCCAGGCTTTCGAAAATGTTCAAAATTTCTGCCTTAATTTTTCTGCCAACATCAGCCCTTTTTATTTTATTTTTGTTAGTTTTTGGTATATTTTGGGGAATCACCCAAAAATTGGGTGATGACAGTTGCCCCCCTCTTTACAATGCTTACGACTAAAGTCTTGTAAAGAACTTTAGATAGTAAGCGTTGTAAAGAAAAAGAAAAGTGGATTTACCAGACCAAGAAATGGTTGATCCATCCAAAAATGAAAATGAGGGCTATAAAGCGCACTACCTAAGAATTGGAGCCTAAGGAGGACACTCAAAAAGGATGGAAGATGATGGTATTTGTAAATGACACAGGAAAATGGTCTCATTGTAATGAATGACCTAACCAAGTGAAAATGGTGAAGATGGTAAAAACAAAGAGATGGTCTTGTTGTGATGGGCGACCTGCCCAGATGGAAGCAAAAGGTGGTGATGAAGATTTCATGGGGTGGAATATAGGGCTAGAAAGCTCGCTATCTAGGATCTATGGTCGAGGGTTAGAAAACTCACTCAAAAGAGGAAGAAAAATAGTGTTGGAAAAATACTATCTTAATTGATGGTCGAAGGTTGGAAAACACACTCGAGAAGGAGGATAGGGATGGAAAATGCATTATCTTGATTGGTGGTTGGAAAACGCACACGAAAAGGAAGAAAAATAGGGTTGAAAAACACGCTATTTTTAGCTTATGGTTAAGGGTTGGAAAACACACTTAAAGCTTATGGTTAAGGGTTGGAAAACACACTTAAACAAAGAGGGAAGAAATGGCTAAGAAGCGCACTATCTTAATTGATGGTCGAGGGTTGGAAAACACCACTGACGAGTGGAAGAAATGGCCAAGAAGCGCACGATCGTAATTGATAGTTGAGGATTGGAAAACTCACTCAAATGAGAGGAAAGGATTGGCTAAAAAGCACACGATCCTAATTGATAGTTGAGGGTTGGAAAACTCACTCAAATGAGAGGAAAGGAATGGCGCACGATCCTAATTGATGGTTGAGGGTTGGAAAACTCACTCAAATGACAGGAAAGGAATGGCTAAGAAGTGCACGATCCTAATTGGTGGTTGAGGGTTGGAAAACTCACTCAAATGACAGGAAAGGAATGGCTAAGAAGCGCACGATCCTAATTGATAGTTGAGGGTTGTAAAACTCACTCAAATGAGAGAAGAGGAATGGCTAAGAAGCGCACGATTTGAGTTGGTTGATGGATAGAAAGCACACTTAAAAAAAGAGAGATAGAGTTGAAAAATACTCTATTTGTTCTGATAAAAGACTCGCAAGTGCTCTTAGGGGAATGAAAGTGGTAAGGGCTCTAAGGCGCACACAAAATGATGAGCAGAGGTTTGTAAATTACAGTTCCTCCAAAACATTTCTTGGATCCTTAAGGAATACATAATGACACCCAGAAACAAATAAAGTTGAAAATCATGCTCAAGGAAATGAGAGAGGTGAGAGCTTAAAAGCATGCACACAAAATGAATGAAGGTTCGTAAATTACGATCCCTTCAAAATAATTTTTTAGATTTTCAATGGGGATGCAATGCATGATAATCAAGAAAGAAATAAAGCTGAAAAGCATTTTCAAAGAGGTAAGAGCTTGAAAGCATGCAGACAAAATGAATGAAGGTTCGTAAATTACAATCCCTCCAAAATATTTTTAGATTTTCAATGGGGATGCAATGCATGATGATGCATGTATATTTACCTGAGAGATATAGGTCCCCTTTTCTTCTTCTTGGCCTTCTTTTCCTGGGTTGGATCTCTGGCTTTGACGGCTTCTCGCTTCTGCTTACTGAAGCCTCAACTTAAGATTTTGACCACTGGAGATGATAGATTTTCCACATCAACATGCTCCCTTGAGTTTGATCCAGATTCTTTGAAAAGGAATGATGGAGATAGCTTCAATTGTATTTGTAGCTTGCCCCCCAGTCTGGCCATGCCCCACAAGTGTTTTGGGCTTCAAGAGTAGTGTTTGCATGAAAAAGTTTGGTTATTTGCAAAGATTGTGTTTTCATGTGGGATTTTTTGGAGTTTCAAAGTTGTTCCAAATACAAAAACCATTTTGATTGCCCCATTCGGGTCATGTCACACTAGTGCTTTATGCTTCAAGTGTTTGGAGGAAATGGATGGTTATTTGTAAAAATTGTTTTCATGTAAGATTTTTAGAATTTCAAAGTCATTCCAAGCACAAAAACCATTTTGATGTTTGTTTAAACAAACTTGTTCTCGAAAGAATTCAAGTGATCTCATTGTTAGGTTTTATGGTGATTTTGACAAGAATGTGAAATGATGCTTGTTTGCATGTCTTGTATTTCAAAAAGGCTTCGATCAAGTTTGATGAAACATTTGTATGGATTGTTTCAAATGGAAAAGCATTGCTTATCGATCAAGATTGCCCGTATTTGATCAGAAAGGGCTTTATCAGGCTTGTAACGTAGGCTTAGGTTACTGGCTACGAAAAAAAAAGATATTTGTAGGCTCAAAAAGTGTTTAAGGATTTTCTAGACTAAAGATCACTTAGTGCTTACTCTTAGAACTTCATTTAGCCCTCATGATTGATTTTCATAGTGACCTAACATGCCCCCCAGTGTTTGTTTGGGCTTTCATCTTGACATGCCCCCAATATTTGTTTGGGCTTTTTCATTGGTATTTGGCACTAACGTTGTGCTGACTTGACATGCCCCCCAAGTATTTTGTTTGGGCTTTTTCATTTGGTTTTTGGCAATAATATTATGCTGACTTGACATGCCCCCCAAGTATTTTGTTTGGGCTTTTTCATGGTTTTTGGCACTAACATCGTGCTGACTTGACATGCCCCCCAAGTATTTTGTTTGGGTTTTCTATGTTGGGTTTTTAGTACTACCAAAATATTGAATTAATTTGCTATAGTGTACTAAAACCCTTTTTATGTTTATGCCCCCCAGCTTTGTTCGGGCGTCACTTGTCATTGAGGACTGTTTTGTAATATATATTTTTTTGGCACTTGCCCCCCAGTGTAGGGTGTGATCCTTGTCGGGGTTAATTATAAAGAAAAGATTATTAGGCACAAATAAGGACTGCAAGGGATATTTGAGACTTTGTGATAGTATATCAAAGATGGCCTTTCCTCATTTCAAAAACATGCAATCTGAATCAATAAACTTTGCTTTTCCATGTGAAACAAGTTTTTGATTTTTTTGGATTATTTGTTTGGCTAAGAGATTAGCTTTATTATGTGGATTTTGGTGGTATGAGATCACCTTTCAATGAAATCCTTTGAATTCCCAGAACACATTTGTTAAATAAACATCAAATTGACATTCGTTTTCGTAGTAGACTTTGATTTGCCAAAAATCTTGATGAAATTATGAGATCATGTATAATTTGAATGAAATGGTATAAGGTGTGCTTGTGTTATGTAAACAAAATGCAAGAGCACTACATAAACACAAGAAAATACATGATCTTATTGGAGAGAAAAGCTTTTTAACAAAAGGTCTTATGGCATTACAAGCAAAATTGTCAGTAAATCAACGCCAAAACACCATGTGAGGGCATGATCAAAATAGAAGGCAATTATGAAGCAGACTTCACTTTCCAATGTCGGCGCGCTCCATTTTTCTAAAGCATTTGTCAGGATAACTTTAATGGTGGAGATACTTGATACATCATCTTCGTGAAGCTTAATTAGGCGCGGGACCTGGATTTTCTTCAGATGTTATCCACCCTGCTTTGATCAATTGTATGAGTCTCTTCTTGAAGGCACCACAAGTGTGAATGCTATGTCCCGAAGCACCAGCATGATACTCGCAGGTGAGGTCGGGTTTGTACCAAGCAGGGTAAGGCTGCTGCAAAGGTGTCTGAGGTTCAGGAGCTATTTTCCCAATGCTTATCAACTTTTGATACATCTCATTTAAGGGTAATGATAGTGGAGGTAGCTGTTCTTGAGTTTTCTGGTAATTTCTTTTCAGGAAATTTTTAGGTGGATTTTTGCCTTGAAGATTAATGTTGGCAATTTGAGATGAAGGGTTATGATAGTTTTGGAATTGGTTGTTCCTACCCTTATAGTCATCTTCGAAATGTTCGACATCTTTTCTTTTACCTTCAAAACCATTTTTCTCCACAGGCGCGAGAATTCTCCCACTTCGGATTCCCTGCTCTATCCTCTCTGTCACGGCTACAACATCTGTGAATTGTTGTGTTGAGCTGCCCATTAAATGTTTGTAATATGGGGCTCTCAGAGTGTTGGCAAATAATGTCACCATTTCTTTATCCAAAAGTGGGGGATGTACCTGCGCAGCGAGATCTCTCCATCTTTGAGCATATTCCCTTATGCTTTCTCTGTCTTTCTTCTCCAAGGTTGACAAATTTGTTCTGTCAGGAGCAATGTCTATGTTATACTTATATTGCTTGATGAAAGCATCTACCAGATTTTTCCAGCTACGGACCCTGGTGTTGTCTAGTCTCATGTACCAATTCAAAGTTGCCCCACTCAAACTGTCTTGAAAAAAATGCATCAGTAATATTTCATCATGCACTACTTCTTCCATTTTGTTACAATATGATTTTAGGTGAGTGACGGGGCATTGTGTCCCAGTGTACTTAATAAAGTCAGGAACACGAAACTTTTTTGGTATCACAACATTCGGTACTAGACACATTTCTGCAGCTTGTATTGGGTCATATAAGTTTACCCTTTCGATGACCCTTATCCTGGCTTCCAGCGTCGCCATCTTATCTTGGTTGATACCCTCTGATGTTGTTATAACTGTTGGGGTTGCGGCAGGTGCCGGCGCTGCTGATTGTACAATTGCTGGATTTTGTTCTGGATCCTGAACCCTTTCTCTTGTCACCTCTTCATGGTGATTCATTGTTTGTGCTTGAGTAGCCGTTGCGGGTCTAGTTGAAGGACCCTCGCCAGAGGTATTTCTCAATGCTTGCTCGAGTAAGCTGGTAAGACTGGCCAAGCTAGCTTTCAGAGAATCCAGTTCGTCTTGAAAATGAGCATTACAGTTTGCACGCTCTTCATCCTCCATATTTCTCTGCTGGAGTCGAGTGGTAGGAGCTCTTCGGAGACCTATATTTTGACCTGCCGATAAAATGTTATGCACAATGATGGATGCAAATGGATGCAAATGTATGTACACATGAGGTGAATTATTAGAGAGTTTGCACCTAAAGACAAGTTCTAAATCATTACATGAGGGGTAAGCTTTCTACCTGGTCTCGAAGGTCTATGAACTGCCTAGTGACCGCCTTACGTGAAGGTGGTATGGGGGCTTACAAGAAATGGTTGGGGCACAGTCTGACCGCCATTATCAAGTAAACACTTAGTTCATAGTTGGATGTTTCACGAATCTGAACCCCGACTGAAAGTCATGAGGCAGACCGTTAATCCCCACTTAATCTAGAATTTGGTTTATTCATGAAATTAAAATGCATGGTGAAAAAGCAGTAAAATGCGTGTAAAAATATAAAGTAGAGAATAAACAATCAAACAACAAAGCTTAGTCCGGCTATGTCCCCAGTGGAGTCGCCATCTGTCGCGACGGTGATTTTTCACGCTTCGCGCCCCGCCATCCCTCTCTCAAGAGACAATGGCGCGCGGTGAAAATGAGGGGTTTGTTTTAGCCTTAAAATTTATGACTATAATTCTAAGAAGTCACCACCTAGTATTAAGGTTATTAGGAACCTAGTGGCCTGCGAGAGTCTAGGGTAAGGGGACTTGTTGTGCAAGGGAAAGACGCATCACCCCCAGTGCACCCTACCTAAGGTAAGCTGCATTGTTGTTTGATTGTTTTTCTAAGTTAAAAATTTTGCAGTGCATTTTGAAAAACCATTTTTTTTTCTACGGGTGTACTTTACAATGTAATTTTACACCGCAATCACAAACTTTTTTTTTTATCTACGGATGTACTTTATAATGCAATTTTACACCGTAGTAAAAATAACCACCATTTTTTTATATTAATCCACATATCACACACAACAACAATAAAAATGGTAATAATATTCATTTCCCTTTACCAATTCTTTTCTTTCTCACTTATATTCCTCATTATCATTTTTTATTTTTTCAACTCATTTATAGTCCAAATGGACATCATGAATTTAATTTTTAATCACTATTTATTCTCTTCTTTTATTTTCTGAAGATCAAGACACATTTTATGAAGGGAAAGGGATAATTTCTACCCTTAACATGGTTAAATTTTTGCTATTTTCTCAACTTGGCCGAAACTGTCAACACAGGTGACAGCTTGACCTCTCCTCAGAGTTTTACCCATATCTGGAGTTCCAGAACTCCAAATTAGACGGGATTGGACTCGTTGGAAAGCTAATACTCCCAGATACAACTTCTATGAAGGGACCCCCCCTTAATTATGTATTTTTCAGGTCCAAATGTCCTTAAGAAACAGGGCAACGAAACTGCCCTATTTTGAAAGAAAAAAAAAAGTGTCTCCAATTCATCTTCAATCCTTGATTTCTCATCAATAACAGCCATGTCTTCCCTTTATTCATGAAATCCTACTCATTTATGCATTTTCCTAACATTTTGTGCTAAAAACCCTAATTCCCAATTCAAGAACAGTCATGAACTTCTAATCAAATTGAAGTTAATTTCATAGAAATTGGAATTAGAACTCCTTACTTGGATGGAATCTAATAATTTTGGAAGAATCCTAGCCTTCTTCTCCTTGAAAATACCCAGCCACTCTTCCTCCTTTCTTCCCCAATTTCTTCACTTTCTTCTTGTTACTTCTCCACCCAATTGTGCTCTTCCACTTTAGAAATTCAAGGCTTGTATGGGTTTACAATTTTTTTTGGGTGTTTACTCTTGCTTTTTATGAAATGAATTTCAAAATTCTCCCTCCCATCTTTCTTTTGTTTCAGCTGGACATGGCTGAGAGAAGAGATGGGTATTTATAGTCCCATCTCTTCTTAATTCTATTTTGACCCCCTTTTTTTTTTTTTTGCTTTGCTTTTCACAAATTTTGTATTATAACAACATTTTAATTTTTTTTTTTTTGTAAATCTCCTACCTCTATGTATACTTTATTCTCGGGTTTCACAGACATGCTGTTTAATTTCCAAATATCACAACAGATCTTGACAATCAATCAAGAAGCAAGTAAAACAAAAGGGAGGGGATTGGTGTCAAAAAGTAAGTAAAAAGGTTGGTTACCCTTAAAAGTGGCATGTGAGAGGAACACAAAGGAAACAAATATCAAAGAGTAAAGAAGGAGCAAAGGAGCCCATTGTTGTTGTTGCTGCTCTCTCTCACAATTATTTGTGCGAATGTTTTATTATTAAGGATATTTTTTTTTTTTAAAAAAAAGCAAGAGTGCTCTTCAATTCACTTATGACACATTTTATATTCTAATACGCAACGTTTTAGTGTTTTAGTTGTTTGCGTGTGAGCGTCGTTGAGTGGTTGGGGTTACTTTATAAAAAAAAAATTATTCAGAAATGCATTAAAATGATATATTTTTTATTTTTTAAAAATTATTTTTGATATCAGCACATGAAAATGATCTAAAAACACCAAAAAAGTTTAATTTAAAATAAAAAATAAACATTTTAATTTTTTTCAAAAGCACTTTTGAAACGCATTGCCTAAAACTTTTACTTTACACTTGTAGATGTCAACTAGATTTATTCTTAGCACAAGTCGTCAAAGCAAAAAAAAATCAGTATAAAAAATAATATTCAAGTAAAAAAATAATTTTTTTATGAAATCATATATTTAGATATATAAAATATACTTAATAAAGAGTAAATATAATAAACAAGAATAATAAAAAATTGAAGAAATGGAAAGACAACACTCTTATTTCATATAACTCTCTTATTTCATATAACTTTGTCATTATATATATATATGTTATCTCTTCTCTCAACAATAAATCTATTTATAGACATATATACATAAAATATTTGTATGCTCAAAAGGTATAAAAAGATATAGATTCAAATGAATTAAAGAATAATGGATAAATGTAATATGAGAAGGATGTATGAAGAAACCTAGATATTTACACACACAATAAATTTGGTTTTATAACAATTCCCCTTGAATGTCTATTGTATAACCTTATGCATTTAAAATTTTCTCATTAAAAACCTTACTAAGAAACCCCAATGGAAAAAAATTGTGGTTAAGAAAAAAAGAGTGCAATGCATATTAACTCCTCATATATGTATCTCCTTTGAATCCTCAAGTTGTCACATTCTAATATTGCTTTGCAATCCTTCAAATGTTGTAGTCGATAATGCTTTAGTGAGCAAATCCACTATATTATCTTTTAAAAGAATTTGTTAAACATCATTGTCACTGTTATAACCCATTTTTGGGCTATTCATAAAATTTAGTTGAAATAAAACATAAAAATAACAAACATAAAATAAAAAGGAGGTGACGTGGTGGGAAAATCAAGTTGAAAATTTTGGACGAATTTCAGAGCTCGACCATACCTCTATTATCCAAAAAATGAAGGAAATGCATATTTAAGGCTAAAATATATGATTATCGGAAAAATCTGCATAAAAATTAAGTCCAAATACATAATTACATTTTTAATAGATAAATTTGATTTTTTAATGGGTCAAATTAAAGTTTAATTATGTTTAAGAAATAATTTGTAGTCAAATTCAAGGAATTAATTATACTTTAAATTGATCAAATTAATATTAGTAAGGACTTAATTTGTGAAAAAAATAAGTTTGGGATCGTAATTTAGGCTTAATTAAGAATATTGAAATTTATGAAGACCAAATTTTATTTTATTTTTAAGTTAATTGGTTGAAATTATGGGCAAATTATGAGAAAAAAACCAGTTAAAACCCATATTTCCCCCCCTCTAATTTCGGCAGTCACTTCAGCCTCTCTTCTACATCATCTTTGACAACGTCAACAACTCTATCAATCATCCAAATTCTTACTTGCAACACCGACAACAATTCCAGCCACCACTCACCTCTGGAAATGCAAGATAACCCCTTCATTTTTCCATTCAAAGCCACCAACTCAACAAATGACAAAAAAATATTGATATAATTAAAATAAATGCAAAATAAATGGTTATAGGATTATTTAATTGGAACAATAGAAAAAAAATGGCTTCTCAAGATTAAAAAAATAAAACATACTTAATTGGGAAAGCTAAAAATTGATCATCAACATTGCAATTTCTCTTTTAGTAAAAGTAAAACTAAGTGCACATAACAAAGTTGTGTAGAAATTATCGGAGTTTATTCAGAAATACTTGATAAAAAAACTCAGAGCACTCAAATAAAGAATATTAAAATTTATATAATTGATTCAAAAAATTATAAAATTGGTTCTCAATTAGATCTTAAAATATTTATGGTAAATATGTGACCTTTATTATTAACTTAAACTCTTGTTCATCGCTATCCTTTTCTTCTCTTCCAGCTATCATCCTATATAATTACAAATTAAAAATAAATTAAGTTTTTATATAAATACAATAATATCATGTTGACCTTATATTTTTATTTGGAAGTAACATTTACATGCGTACTTATCCTAAGAAAATGCATTAAATTTTTTTTTTTAAAAAAAAACTAAGATGGAATGTGAGCCCCCTATCATTGACCATTCTTCACTTCAATACCTTTTATTAGTTTATTTATTTAGTTATTAAAATTAGTTTTTATTCTAGTAATTTTATATATTTTTAATTTTAATTTATTATAATTCTCCAAGAAAAAATTGTCTGGCATCTAGAAGATACAAAGGAGGAGTAGGAGGAGTACAAGTTGTATTTTATTTTACCTCAACTTGCATGGTTACGCATATAATTATCTTATCTTCAATACCTAAGAATCCTTCCCGAGTAATATTTTATGAAGGATTAATGGATCCGATGATTCCTTATTAATTTGATTTTCTTAACTCCCTTCAGATTTTTAAGATTTCTTTTTTTGTTCTCATAAGTTAAGTGATTGTTTGCGAGTGTGGTTGTGGTTATTTTTACAAATATTTTTTATTCAGAAATGCATTAAAATAATATTTTTTATTTTTTAAAAAAACATTCTGACATCATCACATGAAAATGATCTAAAAAACCAAAATAAATTAATTTAAAATAAAAAATAAAAACTTTTTTTTTCAAATATTTCAAAAGCGTTTTTGAAACGCAATGGCAAACATCCTTAAATATATTATCAATATAATAATATCACCGCTTTTTTTAGCTTTATATATATATATATATATAGATGTTATTATTATTATTATTATTATTATTATTATTACATAAAGCAATGACTACTGAGTGTTTAACATTGCGTTTTAAAAGTGCTTCTGAAAATATTTTTTTATTTTTTACTTTAATTTTAAAAAATTGGTGTTTTTAATGATTTTTAAAAAATAATAAAAATATTATTTTGATATATTTTTGAATAAAAAATATTTTTAAAAATACCTGCAACCATACTTTCAAACAATATCTTAGATATGCATGTCCCCATCACACCTACTATCTCATTTTAGATCTTGGTCTTATCTGGGTGCTTGATATCTTCTACAATAATTGATACCCAAGTTGGTAATCTACAAAGCATTTTAATGCATCATGTGTACAAAAATATTAGTCAACATATATATATATATATATATATATATATATATATATATATATATATATATATGTTGAGAATTTAGTACATGTATTTAATAAGAAAAAAATAGAAAATCATAGGCGCAAATAAATATTTAAAAGAGTTATTAATACTAACTAAATATATATATAAAAAAAAACAGAGATAAACACCGATAATAATATCTTATCTCATATTGTAGGGATCTCTTCAAAAAAAAAAATTATTATATAAAAATAATAATTTAAATTTAATTGAAACAAATATTTTTTGATATGATTCTTTCTTTTCTTATTAATGTCTTATTGTCCATACAGAAATAAAACTATTTTGTTCTATGTTCTTTATTTACTAAAAATAAAAAGCAACAAGAACAATTTTTTTTTTTTTAAAGAAATTCTACTATTTGAAACAAAGATAAAAAAAAGGTATATCTTTAATCATTATTATTTTTTTATCTTATTAGTGTGGTCTTTTGTTGTCATTTGAAAACATCTAATTATAATCATAAAAACATTTTTTAATTAAAAATAATAATAGATATTGTTAGTCAACTTGAAGACCCATGCTCCTTGACTGACAATGTTTACTATTAAACCTATTGTTTTTATTAAATTATATTAATAAATTGGATTTTATAAAATTTGATTTTTGAAATCTATTGTTTTTATTAAATTATATTAATAAATATACATCTATATGAAAGTCATCAAATAAGATTTAAAGAGAAAAACATAATGAGGGATGGTAAAAAAGAAGAAGAAGAAGCTTGCTAATGTTATAATATTATTCAAAAATAAATAAAAATTATTCATGGGAAATTAGATTGGCCCTCGTGTATAATATAAAAAAAAAGTTTTTTATTTTTTTTGTTTTAGTGTTAAATTTGACAATTCAATTTTAATTTATTTTAAATAATAAATTCAAAATTTACTTTACCAAATCAAATATTAACTTAAGATGAGCACATTCTATTGAAATAAATTATCAGATCAATGCCCAGCCATCGAAGACAAATTTATTATAGCCTTGAAAGGAATTTATGGTATAGCATTTAAAATTAATAAATGAATAATACTTTTTAATTATTTAATATTTTAATTAAATCATTCGTTTAAATATCACCCTTGGCATTTTTTTATTTTTCTGACAAATCAAATCATATAATTAAAAATCCAAATTCATGCATGCACACTATTTTCCCGTGGTCCTGTAGAATATTCTAGAAGTTTCCAGGCTTAAAGACTACGCGAATCTGATCTTCCACAGCATCGAAATGCAAAATATATAGAACTACAAATTCTTAAGGTTCGTATACAATTACGAGTGTGCCACTTGATAGGAGAAAGAAAACCCTATTAATCCGAGAAAACAAAAAACAATTAATAAAAAAAATGAACTAAGAAAAAACGAGAAAACAAAAAAAAAATTGATTAAAGATATTTTTTAGTTTACTTCCATTTTATATTCTTTGATTTAGTTCAAATTAGAATAATTTAAGTAATTAGAAGTGAAAACTTTTAATATAAAAATAAAACCATATATTAGATGATAAGTCTAAAATAAAAAGAAAAACCTAAATATTTAGATAAATAATATAGCGTACAAATAGTACAAAATTATTTAAATTGGTTAAAAAATTGCAAACAAAAAAATATATTAATAGGGTTTATCTATAGATTATAGGTGTAGATAAAACTATAAAATTAGGACTATCTATTTAAAAGATTTCAATTTTCGAGTGAAATAATGAAGATTTAAATATCAAATTTATATTTTTATCAAGATTTTCTACTTTTCAGGTTATTTCAAATATAATTATAATTTAATTATTGAAGAAAAAAAATAGTGTAATTTGATCAAATTGAAAAGAAAAGGTGAAATGAAGGAAGTGTGCAAAATAAGGTTAAAGTTTAGGGGGTGTTTTGTAAAAAATGTGTTATATAGGAAATACGACCTGTTTTGAGAAACACGCAAACCCCACCCCAACCCACCAGAAAAACAGAGGAAAGAAACCAAGAAGCCAAACCCTCCTCCTCTATATCTCTCTCATGGATCTTTGTTCTTTGATAGATTTACTCACATCACTTTAATCATCAGATCTCTCTGTCAAGAAAGGTAAAGGAAAAGGAAAAGGAAAACAGAAGCCAGAAGAAGAAACAGAACGATGTCAACCCCAGCTAGGAAGAGGTTGATGAGGGATTTCAAGAGGCTGCAGCAGGATCCACCTGCTGGAATCAGTGGTGCCCCCCAAGACAACAATATCATGATTTGGAACGCTGTTATTTTTGGGTACTCTTTTCTTTAATCGTGGTCTTTTCTGTAATCGTGTTCTTTTCTTGATTTGTTATTAATTAATTAATTTGTTTGTTTGTTTTTATTCGTAGGCCTGATGATACTCCATGGGACGGAGGTGGGTAACTCTGATTCTTGCTTTTTCTTCAGTATATTTAATCTTTTTTATATTACCCCTTTTTGTACTTTGTGTTATTGGACGTTAATTGATTATGGCTCTATGTTAATTGATTAAGTTTATTTTATTTATTATTGGGAAGCTTTAAGTCCTGCAATTTCAAGTGTCTCGATCATGATTAAGGTTGGGTATGTACTGAACAGGGACACACACCCTGGAAGCTATGACTACTAATCTTCAAATATTTAGATATGGAATATTGGACAGAAATATATTTTGGAGTTTAAGTAAATATCTTTCGCTGCGTCTAGTTTGGAGATTAAAATTAGGGGATGGAAGCTGAGAAATACCCATCTTTCTGGTTGGTTGGTTAGCAAATGGAGTGATGGAATGAAGGGGAAGGAGAAAGATGTGGATGAGTGATGAAATATAAAATCATCCACTTGATTCATGCTTATCAACAAGTATTTAAATGTAATTGCATAAACAAGCAGGTGGGACTCGGTTGTAATTGAAGTCTTATTTCATGTTCTTTTGTTAAACAGTCATGTGTTTATTACAATTAATCACCTCTGGGGTGTGGGCTCTATTGACCATTGGATATATACATACCTCAGTAACTGGGGGTGTTCAGCCACACGTGTGCATTGTATTTGCAATTGAAGTGTTTGTTAAAAGCTTATGGTGCTGTCCCGAAGGCATAAACTGTTTTGCTTATATCATTCTTTTATGGTGTCTAACTTCTTCTCAATCTTCTTCAGGGACGTTTAAGTTGACTCTTCAATTCACAGAGGATTATCCGAATAAACCTCCAACAGTCCGATTTGTTTCACGGATGTTTCATCCAAACAGTATGTTGATATTTTACTTGTATATTTACTTGCATTAGTAAATCAGTGTGCTGGTTCCTTGCATTGTTTCTTTTTTACTGTAATTTTCTCTTGATCTTTCGGAACCAACTAGCATGTGACTGTTCTTTGTAAAGATTGTCGTCTTCTTTTTGGAGTATTGGCAATTGTCTGGACTGTCTGACTTTGTTTCAATTGGTATCACCAGTTTATGCAGATGGAAGTATATGCTTGGACATCTTACAAAATCAGTGGAGTCCTATATATGATGTTGCTGCTATACTTACCTCCATCCAGGTTTGAATTTCTACAGCCTGTTTTTTTATATATATATATATATATATATATATATATTAGTAACGAAGAATTGTTATGTTGTATTCATTAGTTGCTTTGCATGTTTTTTCTTAACTAATCTTGATTCATGTGGTTCACTTTTGAGATTGAGAATCCACGAGCAATGTTTTGAATAACTATCCATTGAAAAAACTTAGACAAACTCTAGATAGTATGTCTTAGGGTAGGGTTGTGAATCACAATCCACAAGTCTTAATTGCAGCTAACCCCACAAGGGTGGGCTGTCAAGGTCATGTCTCCCAAGAACCTTCATAAAGGGAACTTTCAGCAGATAATGACCTTTACCTTGCTAGTATAGATAACCTTCATATTGTTTAAAATTTTTTACTTCTCTGTTTCATCTTGATATGTGCTGAATGTTTCTTATGAATCATGAGTGAGTCGACTTTCATTGATCTTTGCTTATGAATCATGGTAGAGTCGATTTTCATTGGTGTCACTTAATGTAGACATATACTCTCAGATCTGTTCACTTTGAATGCAATTAAATAGTGGCAAGTTTTGACCAGTACATACTTGCATCATTTGGCTTCTGGCTCATAGACAAGATGATTGTACTGTTGTACACCTATATTCGGCATCATTTGGCTTCTGGCTCATATACAAGATGATTGTACTGTAGTGCACCTGCAATTGGCATGTTTCTAACTTCTTAGTGATCATGTTCTTGCCTATCTCAGACTCAATTCAGAATCCAAGCATAATGACATGAACTGTTGACTTTAAAAAAAAAATCAGAGTATTTACAAACAAAAACTAAACAGCACAGTACTAGTTATGTCAAGTGGTGATGGATTTGAGCACGGGCTAGGCTAGAGCTTGGAAAATGAAGATTTAGGTCCATGTTAGAAGCGATGTTGCTCTGGTGTGGTTTTGTAATTGTTTTGGTAGAAAAATATCCAAGGCTTCAAAAAGAAATAAGGTGCCCAAACCTTCTATATTTGTTTTTAACTTATGTCCTTTCACTTCTTTTTATTTGCTTGCTGCTCTTTGGATTGTTGTGTACTGTGCACTGATTTGTAAGCTTAAGCATGTGGATATTTCAGTTGGGTATATCAAATAATCTCACGTCAAATCTTTTCTAGTTTCACTAGAGAAGTCTGGCATCTTTTAATGTTTCTTTTTTCAAAGATGTCATCATCCTGAAATGTTGATCATCTGATTATTTTATTTTCGAAAGACAATTGGCTTTTTTTGATTCATTTAGCAATTCCCTTTATGACACTGTTTAAGGAGGATGGTCCAATATGTTCAGTCCTGGGACCGTCCACCTTGTTTTGAATATACAGTAGTAAACACAACCAACAAAATTTAAGTGTTTATTCTAGCCCATAATATCCTTATTTTAGGCATAGATAATAGGCCACTTTACTTCTTATTTTCTCTGGTTATATTACTGAGTGGAATTGATAAGTGCAATATGCATCTGATGCCTGCAATCAAGAGGTTGCTGATGTGATAGTATGCTGATCTTCATTAATATTATTGCCTCTTTAGAGAAATGTTCTTTGAAAGTTTCTCAAGTGAGGTAGTATATACTAACAAGAGCTTTACTAACAAAAGATTATTCTGTGTTTTTCCCAGTCTCTGCTCTGTGATCCAAACCCAAATTCCCCAGCAAACTCTGAAGCTGCTCGCATGTTCAGCGAGACTAAACGGGAGTACAATCGCAGAGTTCGTGAAGTAGTGGAGCAGAGCTGGACTGCTGACTGATAGTTTATATAATCTCATGATGCTGGAAACAATTAGAGTGCTGTGCTCTGCTCTGTAATATGCTTTGATGTGCATCGTTCGTAGAGGATTCTCTTTGGATGATTTATTTCTTGTCTTGTAGACGCCTCAACTGAAACTTGTTGATTTTCTGGATGTTTTCTCCTGTAAGGGTCCTTCCTCTCTTTTTATCCTGTGAAAAAATTTACAGCGCTTTGGTATCCCAATGCCTTTCAACGCCCTTATCTCTGCATGCTTTGAATTGTGTCGTTTTGGGAGTTTTTAAATGATTTTTTTGTTTGAAAATATATTAAAATAATTTTTTTATTTTTATTTTTTAAAATTTATTTTTGATATTATTACATTAAAATAATTTTAAAACAGTAATTTGAAGCAAAAAAGTAATTTAAATTTTGATCACAAACAAGTTGAAATTTAATGTCGAACTCCTATTTCAATTGTTTTAACATTCTAGTATTTCCAGAAAGTGATGCCTGAATAAAAAAAAAATTATGCTCATTTGTCACTGAAAATTTTGAGAATATTTAAATTGGTACCTGTATATTTTTTTTCTGAATGAGAAGTCGTTATTTGAAAGTTTTCAATCATTGTATTTTATAGTAATTACAATTTAATGCCTAGATTAATTTTCCTATTATTTAAGTCCCTACATCTCAAATTTCTGTTATTTAACTATCTTTTCCACAAATTTTTGTTCTATTCTTTCAATTGAAAAAAAAAAACGTATATTTAATGTCCACACAAATAATAATTATCCATAAAATTAATTTTTCATTCATAGTTTACCAAACATTAATTAGTTTGTAAAACTAATTTGTTTTGATACTTGCTTTATTATTGGAAAATATAATTTGTTTTAGTTTGAAAAATATAATTTGTTTTCAAACATATATTTATTTTAGTTTGAAAAATATAATTTGTTTTCAATTAAAATTAGTCTAGATTTTTTCTTTTAATTATGATAAATACCACTCGAGTTTGTAAGACTTACTTTCCAAAGATCATAACATTCTCAAAAACTTTTATTATATTTTGATACTTGCTTTATTATTGGAAATTTAGAGGAAATGATAAAGAAAATAAATATGATCAATTTAAAAAAATATTGCTCTCTATTTTTTTAAATTGATTTATTTAATACCAAAAAAATATTTTATGTACAAGTTTCTAATCTTAAATATTAAATATAAAAAGGTAAAGATTATATAAAAGACCTAAAATCAATTTCAAAATGGTCCTCTAAAAACTTACAAATTAATTAAAATTAATTAAGGTGTGTTTGGTAAAAGAATACACAAAATAATAATAATAATAATAATAATAATAATAATAATAATAATAAGAAAAATAATAATAATAAGAAAAATGTGTTAGGGCATGTATGCTAAACACCCCCTTAAAGACTTAAAAATGCATTGTTCTCTTTGATAAATCTTGGTTTTCGCCAAACACTATCTTAGGCCTTAAAGTTCAACCCAATCATGTAGACTAGGCTTCCCATTGTAGCCCATGACCAAGAAACATAACCTATAGTCAAAATAGAGTTTATGAAGATCAAATGGTGTTTTTTGATTAAATATTTTAAGAACACGAAGAACCTAGAAATCAAATAAAAGATAAAGATATATTGCTTAAAGTAATAAACCAATAAATACCACAAATTCAACGGTGAAACTTACCAAGAGAAAATAGCTTTAAAGTTCTCTTTTATGGGTAACCATCTTTTTAAATCTTTTTTTTTTAGTTAAGATTATGTTTGACAAATATGCTCTAAAATTATTTTCTCAACCTTATTATTATTTTTTGTTTTTATCAAACACGTCCTAGTTAAATTTTAATTAATTTTTATATTTTTAGAGGAACATTTTGAAATTAGTTTTTTTAATCTTTTTTATTAAAATTTAACTAGTTTGTAAATATCAATCAGAGTTTAGCCTAAATTTCAAAAACACAAAAAAAGAATCTTTTTTTTATATTTTAATATAAGGACTTATACGAAAGACATATTCCTAGTGTTAAGGGAAACAAAAATATAAAGTATTATAAAATGTATTTTATCTTCAAAACGACTAGGTTTGACATATAAAGCCCTAATTCACCTTATTAAGGTGGATTTGCTTCAACTAATAGGGAGAGCAATGGTTATATATATATATAAAAAAAAAAAAACAAAGCTTCAATAATAATTAGTGTAACGTATTCATCTCCGAGAGACAAAATAAATAATCTTATTAATACACATTTACTAAGAAAAAAAAGATGTAAATTATTATTATTATTATTATTATTATTATTATAAGGTTTCCCTAAAATTTCTATCAAAATTTTGTTAGAGCCTCCCTTGTATTGGCAGATCCCAAGTTATCGGCATATAACATAACCTTTAATTCAATCTTGACCTAATCATCCTAGATCTACAAAATCACAAATATCATCATCATCACAATCATAATAAATAAACCATACATTTAAGAAAAATGAACAATTTACACAAGTTAATTTTATTACACCCCACTGTTTCCAAAATAGTGATCATACATATTAGTTTACCAACATTTATTTTATACAAAATACTACTTGACACAAAAGCTAAGAAACAACAGATTTATTCTTGATGTGAATATGATGGATCTGAAAAAGGAAATACAAGATAATTCCATAAAGAAAATTTGAAAAAATAATATTAAAGTTATTAAACTCACATCATATATAATTATAATAATCAACATAACTATTTGAAGCACAAATTAACTTCTCCACTCATGTACTTCCAATAGTAAGTACTATCGATACCCTCATCATCCTACTAACATTAGAAATAAGAGATCAACCCTTCCCGGGTTCTTGACATACATCCTCATTTTATTTGAGGTGGTGTGTTGATTCCATTTATTTTTTTGAAATTTCAACATATATTAATGTGTATTAAACATTGCACCACAATTCCTATATCCGAGATTCTAACATATACTCAATATATATTAGCCTATGCATAGTGATTCCCATCTCCAGGATCCTGACATACACTAAATGTATGACAGTCATTCATGATGATCCCCTTATGTGTGATCTTAACATACACTAAATGCGTATTAGTCATCGCAATGTCTCATTTATTCGACATGGTCCATAAAGGCGATGCTGCCATAACCTGACAATTTTACCTAGAAATCTGATTTCTCTGAAACACATGTCTTAAATATTCTTATTGATAAATCACATCTTTTCAAACTTTCATCAAAGCCTTAAGAATAATTCACATATTTTCATTGTGAAAATTAAATTAGAAAATATAAGCACAAATCACCTACCCGTTGTGGATGCTCTGCTCATGGTTCCTTGTTGCTGCTGTTGCACCACACTCGTGGTCCCTCCTGCAATTACATGAAATTTTCATAAATAATTTCCAGTTAATGATACACTTCATAATAACCACATGAAAACAATCTAATATGCCTTTAAATTCATTATTCTTTCATTTGTATTTTTATAACAATATATGTCAATCAAAATATCATTATAAACTCTCATTTTTTAACAAACTTGTTTCTTTTCCTTTAACGCATCTAACTTCATCGCTTCACGACCTCCCACTTTTTTTTCCTCTTAAAACTGCCAACAGATGACACATTTCGACCTCTACCCAAATGTTTTACAATAACAAGAGTTCTAAAACTCTGTTTTGTATGAAATAGATCTTGTCAGAAATCTAACATATAGGGATACAACTCCTATGAAGGGAGGAAATCCAATTCTGCCCCCCAAAATTCACGAAATGCATTACAAATGTGATAAATCTGCTTCTCTACAAAGTCTGCTTTGCACACTCACATTTGGTGACCCTTAACTAGAGATATTAAATTTTAAATTAAATGAAACTAGTTTCCTTGTATGTTACACAACCATGAATGCAACTCATACGAAGAAAACCTATCATAATTCTCTTGTTTTCCCACTCAGATTCTCTTCGAAAATCTAGAGATGAATATGCCCAATTGTTAATTTCTGCATCATATACATTTGGACGAAACTTGACCTTGGGAAACAAGACCTTCCTCATTCTTTTCATGATCAATCCATTCATTACATAAACATTCACATCCAACACACGATATACAATAATTATTTTGCAAAACACATAATCTTTTCCTCATAACTACTACCCTCAATGGTCAACCATGACCTTTCCTAGGGTCTCCCATTTTCCTTTCCATTTGTCTTGTCAATTAGCTCTCATTTAATTCTATTGCATGTCGCATTCATCAATTACACACAATTTCATATTTCCCCCAAAATCTTTCCAAGAACTTTAACCTAAATCTCATAAAAAAATCATGCAATTTAACAATAAAATCAAGAGTTTTTATATGCATATAAGAAACATTATACCAAGGAAGATTTAAAATCCTAAGTGCTTGTGAAATCACAATCTCCTCCCCTCATTTTCTTTTTGTTGCTGCTAGCCCAATACTCATTTTTTCCTCCAATTTCTTCTTCCAATAATACTCCAAATCCTTGTTTTTTTTTTTTATGTTTGAATGTTTTGATAACACTTTATCTCTCTTTTACTTTGAAATTATTCTTAGAATGGGTAAGAAAAATGTCAAATATCCCTCCCTTTCTTCCCCTCACTCTATTAGACATAAGAAAAAATATAGGGGTATTTATACCCCCCTCAATTTCTCTTATTTGCACTTATGCTTTAAATGTTTTCTTTTTACCCCACATCTTCTCTTCTTATAATTAAATCCTACTAGTTACATTTCTTTTAATTCCACCCCCTTCTCTTTTAATTCATTCATTTAACTTAAAACTAACACCAATTAATTTCGAGTTAAAAACTATATTATCTTGAATATTTCATTCGGATGTTATATCCATATTTTTTGAATTCTCATTTTATTTATATTTGTTTGTGAATTCTTCCACTCTTATTGTTTTTCCATTTGTTTAGTTTATAATTTACACCTACATTTATTTCCTGAAGGTTTACAATTAGATAAATGAATAATGCAATTTACTCTAGGTAAAATGTATTAGGAGTGATATTGTGTTTCTTATATATAGCTAGTCATCTTATCCAGACTTTGTAGATTAGTTTGAGTTCTTAGTGACTAAAATACTAGGTGACAACTTACAACTTTTAAATTATAAAAGACAAAATGATTGTTCTTTACACACCTAAAATTTATCCAGAAAGATGACTGTCATAATCTCTTACATATATGAAATATATCATGATTTGCATAAGGTTAGATATAATTAAAGTTGTTGGCATGTCAAGCAGATGTTGTCCAGTATGGTAAAAAACTTTGTTGACCAACGAAAAGGAGACTCAAGTATCTCAAATTTATTAGTTTCAATTTATATTTTGGAAATAGTAAACCTATGTTGGATGGATATTTTGTTTTTAAAAAGCACACAATAATATTTAATGACTTTTGTAAGAGGAGCAACTTTATGGAAATCAAAGTTGAAAAGGTGTTGCATTATCCATTATAGGGACTTGATACACTACTCTTATTAAATAGGAAAATAGTTACAATAGATGAAAAACTTCTCACATAAACTTGCCCTAGTGCAAGGAAACTTTGTGTTGTATTGTGATAATCAAAGTGCAATTCATCTTTATAAGTATCCTACTTTTCATTTTTGATAAAGCAAATTGAGGTTATATACCAATGGATTAAAGATGCTATGAAAAATGAAGTTTTTGGTTGTTGAGAAGATCCATACCAATGATAATTTGTCAAAAATGATGATTGAGCCTTTATTGAGAAAGAGGTTTGAATTTTGTAGAAGATAAGCGGGCTTGGTAGAATCCATATAAACTATGAAAAAAAATAGATAAAAGCTTAAAGACTATTAGGTTATATAAGTGATTAGGTATAAAAGGCCAAATCCGACTTATTTTCTAGTTAGCAAGGTTGTCAATATCGTTTCGGTCGTCGTTCCGGTTTTTCTATTGGTATGAAACATTTCGATTTCGGAGCATTTCGGCGTGCCATTTCGGGGTTGTATTGTTCACATATATATATATATATATATGAAAAAAATTAAAATATTAATTTAACAAGCATAATTAAAATTCAAGATAAATTAACTGTAAATTATACAATATAAACACAAAGTCAAACAAACATAATTTTAAAATTAGAGACACAATCACAAGTTAATCAAAATAAAAAGGATTTTAAGGCCGGAACGGTACCGAGACGTTCCGGCCGGAATTTGACCGGTATTTCCGGAACATGCCGAATTAAAACTGAGACGAAAACGATGTCATTTTGTCTCGGTTTTTTTAATGGCACAAAACGTTCCGACCGAAACGAAACGGTATTGACAACCCTGCTAGTTAGTGATCGACATATAGAAAGACAAAATGAGAGATGAAGGTAGCTTAGACAATCTTTGTTCAAACTTATAGATATTCAAACGGAAATATCTTGAGTTATTGCGATCGAGTGTGTTTTTAATTTGAAAATAAAAAAATAAGGAAAAGAATTGGTACTTTGAGCTGTGAATTTGGTTATATTAATCTCTTTTCCGAACACCTTCAAAGATATGCCATATGCATACCAGCATTTTCGCTACAAAATTCTCGCATCAGAGGCAATGCTCGTACTTTCAAGTACAATAAGAACAGATTTTACATTCTGAGAGAAACTGGAAAAAAAACAGAATGTTCTTGCTAATGAATGGTAATGTTTAAACGCGGTCGTTTGGTAGGTGAGACTGGGGATCCTTCACTGCTCTGGGAGTCTCCCCGCCATGAATCCTGAACTTGAGCAGCAAACTGCAAGTTCCATAGAATATCCTCGACGGAAGGTCTATCAGCAGGGTTCTTTAGCAAACACCTGACGCAGATCTCCATCATTGTCTTTAGAGATTGATCTGAACTTGATCTGAGCAAACCTGGATCAACTATGCTACTTCGAGCTGGATCATCGCTTGTAATGCTTGCTTGCAACTGCACAAGTTTTGCACAGAAATATTTAGCTGCAAGAAAATCTACTAATAGAAAAAGACAGATATGGATTCTACGGATTTTGAAATCAGAAATACGTTTTTCTGCAGATTGAACCAAAGAAAAATGTCACCTGATCTTTTAGAGCAGCTACTTCATTCATAGATGTCAATGATCTCCCCACAATGATTTCAAGCAATATTAATCCAAAGTCATAAACGTCAACCTTCGAGTCTTGATTTATCCTGTTCAATAACAACATTCAAAGAAAAAATCATCATGAGACTGATGACTCTTAAGTCATTAGCTTCTTTTTTTTGGATTCGAAGAAACTACACCTCCTGGAAAACACACTTTGTGAGCCTAGGTAAGCGAGTAAAACCCCGGTTGTCTCAGGCTCTTACAAGAAGTGCACGTTCTGACTTGAACTCGAGACCTGCTATGCAAATCTCAGGTCCTTTGTCATCACGCCACACCCCTTGGGGATCTTTAGCTTTCTGGTATACCAATTTTTATAGACTAATGAAATTTTGCATCCATTATAAATATTCCTGTATTTTATCTATATTGACTCTCGAATTATGCAACCAAATAATGAACTCAAACTATTTCAGCAGTTTGAACCAGCCTAACCCTCAAAATATATCAGCAGTCAGATCTAACCTTGCACTGGTGCTAAGATCTTTGGATGCACCAGATGATGTTCCATGGACAACCTGCAACAATGAATTTGTTAGGTATCAGCTTCTAAGTGTTGCTTAATGGAAAAGAAAAACAGCCTTCATGAAGGGGAAAGAAAATACCATTCCCTTGTTTTCTGCTAACAAGGGTAGGTTATAACTGCTAATTTTTGCAACAAGGTTTTGATCCAATAAAACATCTGTTATCTTCAGATTATTTGAATATACACCAGGCACAATCCCTGTATGCAAAAATTGGATGCCCTTTGCTACACCTATTGCAGCAGCTATACGGTGTGTCCAATGAAAATTTTGCCTGGCATGTCCTCCTGAAATATATATATTTTTTTAAAAAAATGGATGTTGTCATCATATCCAACAGAGACAGAGTAGTATACACTTACTAAAATGCAGGTTGCAGGAAACAAAATAACACCCAGTTGGAACTATGTTGTGAAAGATTTATGATTTGCTCGCAGTAACAATCGAGAGGTTAATCAAAAGTTAACTCATATCAAAAGCATACTAGGCAATCACAGCACTACCATTATGTTTTCCATCCTGACAAAGTAATTTCTAAAAATTATGGATTAAAACTTACCAGAGATCCAGCTTCTTAGCGTGCCATTTGGTACATATTCAAAAACCAGAAATATTCTGCTGACACTTGAATCATCCAAGTAAAACTCAAAGCAGTGTCCAAGAGCACTGACCAAATGTCGATGTCTTAGTTTCGAGATCAACTCTATATGGTTCATAAGGTTTTGGGTACTATGACTTTTTTTCAGTTTTAAGCATCTGATAGCAACAAAGGATCCATCCTTAAGCTGGCCCCTATACATCTGAAACAACAAAACAAACAACAAGGAATATTAGGAAATCTATTCATGGTTAATGTTAAGAAATCATCTCACCTAAAAGCTCAAACTGTCAGGTGAGGTCTTATAATATGATTTATATCATTCTCTAACACACTCTCTCAAATGAAAGTCTTTTGGCCTTGAAACTTGCACACAGGCCTACACTATTTTATACTTGATTTTTATCAAATAGAATGAAGGTGGTGAGATTCGAACTCGTGACCATTAGATCAATAAAGCTCTGATACCATGTTAAGGAACCATCTCACCTAAGAACTCAAACTATTTAGTGAGACCCCAGAATATGATTTATATTATTATCTAACCGTTAATAAACAGCACACATGCTAGGAAGGGGGTTTTCTGGCATTCAATTTCCTGTCAGGTTCCTAGTATCGAACCAAACATAAGAACACGAGAAACAACTTGTTATAGATAAAACAGATCATCTTTCCAAACAAGTAAGGGATTCGTTTTCAGAAACAATTTGTGAATTGTGATGCTCAGTTGATCAAGGAAATTCCGTTGGCATGAACTTGAAAGAATTTTGCTGACCCTGAGTGCTTGAAGAATTTAAAGAAACTCATGCTCGGATGAAATACAAAGAATATGTTACAGTGGATTTGCATTACCTGCCCTTGAGAGCCTTCACCCATGAAAGCAGATGTGTCAAAATTGTTTGTGGCCTCCTCAATCTCTTCTAGTGAAAAAGTACGATACGGTGGAAGGCCAAGTGCTCCCAGCTTCGTTGTTTGGGAAACATACCCTTCATTTTTTTTTTCCGAAAACAAAAAAGTAAAAGGAACTGTAAGATTCTCTGCTCTTCTTATTAGTTAAATTATTACGTATGCCTTCAATGTTTTATAACGTGCTAGAGCCTCACCAACTTGTCTTTCTTTCAAGAACACTTTTAGATGGGCTGCCTGAAAATATGTCAGCAAACTGTATGTAAAGTCCTTTCTTTTGTGAACTAATTTTGGATCAATAAACCACATTCTCAAACAATTCAAGTGATGATTAAGGCATTCTTCATATATATATATATATATATATATATATATATAAGAAGAAGATTCTCATCACCTAAATTTCATACATTTGACAAGGGATTCACTTGAATATACTTATTTGGGGATTCAATCTTAAATTGAGACTATTTGAGCAGTCATCATTCCATCTCAGTTATACTTCAAATTTCCCTATTACTGACAGATTTTTTCTTAGATTTCGCTACTATGCATGCATGACTTTATAAAAAAAACGCAAATCTATAGCCACATATGGTAGACAAAAAGCATAAGCACAGGCATAGATGAAACATTACTTGCATCTGAGAGCAGCTTTGAAGGGTACCCTGCTGATGCGCTCTCTGCAATTGTTCTAGTATTTGGTCTCTTGATTGTCTTCCTTGATTTCATCTTTCTGACGGCAAGGTAAATTAATCCAACAATGGCAATGCCTCCAGCAATCCCTCCAGCTACACCGAATGCAATAGTTTCTGTAGAAGCTTTCCTTTTCTTTCTCTGGGGCAAAATCCCAACAGCTAAAGCTTCATTCCGACAGAAGGAGATGGGATGTTGGTTTTCATCACCGGTTGCCAGACAGTTCGCAGCGTACAAGACTTTTTTATTGGAGTCTCTCAGAAGACAATTTGGCAACGTTCCAGTCATTAGATTCGAGGACAGATCCACAAACTCGAGGTCAGCACTGCAAGACTGGTTTTCGAAAAGCATTCCTGTGAACTTGTTGTCTGCAACATTCAAGTAAGTTACTGAAGGCAATGAAAATAATGATTGTGGAAATGGTCCCACAAATTTATTGTTTGAGAGATCTAGCCGTTGAAGCTGATAATAGGAGGTCACTTCAGCTGGAAGGCCATCCCTGAACTTGTTCTTGCTCAACACAAGAGAGATCAACTTGTTCCCAAGCTGAGGAAACTTCGGTCCAAAAGCATTATCTTCCAAGTCAAGAACTTGAAGGTTTGTCAACCTGCTAAGATCAGGAACTTCTCCTCTGAAGTAGTTATTCGAAAGTTCTAGAACTCTAAGATTATCCAAATTACTCAAAGAATCCGGCAATGAACCATTGAGCATGTTCTTCTTGAGACTCAAGACAGACAAAACTGGAAGTGAGCCGATCCAATATGGCACCTCACCAGCGAACATATTATCGTCAAGAACCAGTGATTGGAGGGTAGGTAGAGATGAAATTTCTTGAGGAACAGCATCATATAGGAAATTTGAACTCACATTAAGTATTTCCAATGAAGACAAACGTGAAATTTTACCAGGCAAGGGACCCCATAAACCCAGAGAAACCAGTGTCAAGACTTTCAAGTTTGGCAGACCAACGAGCGTTGTGAAAAAGGAATCAATTGAGAAGTTTCTAGGCAAAAGTGGAGTTCCCCTGTTGCCAATAATATGCATCTGTGTTATGCTGTTCTCATAGCATACCACAGTCACAGAAGCATCTGGCTCGGTATTGCAGAAGTCAGTGGTGCTATTCCAGCTGCTTAGAGCAGATGGATAGTTCAAAATCCGCTGAATTCTTAAAAGGGTTTCACCCTGGGAGGATTGTAATTGGTCTGAACCGCTAATTAAAACCCCAAGAACAACGCAAAGTAGGATTGCAGAATATTGGAATGCCTTAGCCATTTGTCGTTTATAAAGAATCAACACGAGGTCCCCCATAGACGTGGCGTGATGGTAAAGGGTTGGAGATCTGCATAACAAGTCTCGAATTCAAATCAGGGGCATGCACCCCTTGTAAGATCGATAGCCGGGGTTTTACTCACTGACCTGGACCCACAACCCACAACGAATGTTTTCCATGGGTGGGGTTTTCCTCGAATCTAAAAAACACACGAGGAAAGCATAGAAGATGTTGAAGAGCTCTCAAGAACTAGGAAATGAGCATCAGCTGCGATTTCCTGCAGATCATAGAAAATATAAAAGACAAGAATTATCCTTTCATTATAAACAATTTATAGATAGTTTCTCTTTCTCTTAGAAAACAACAACAACAACAAATGTTTGAGAAGTTTGTTTAGTCTTACAGAAATGAAGCATCTAATCAACAATGCATGTTCAAATTTCAATAGAAAAGCTTACCACACAGAGTGGATATTCAAACCAGTTTCACTTGTGAGATCATGCTCTTTTTTTTTCTTTTTCTTTTTTTTTTTGGAACCAAAATGTGGATTAAAAGAGGGGGAGAAACTGTACTGTGAGATCATGCTGGCAGTGAAGAAGCTTTTAAGATGATCTGGAAACGAAGCTACTGCTCATTCCATCCCTCTAAAAATCTTCAAGAATACATGACAGGTCGAATCAAACCCAAACCCACAAATCTTTCTTGAGCCCTGTAGAAAAAAAAAAAACAGACTAATGGATGATTATAACTTTAAAATGAAGATTAAAAAAAAAAACCTCAAAAAACTACAGATGAATCTTCAAAAATTCCTCAAACCCAGTTCAGACGACGCACATTTACTAGCATTTCACAGGTGACAGACAATCTAATGACACGGGCTCAGAGAAAACTAGTAGGAACCATAACATACCTGCTAATTAACGCCACAATTTCTTTTTTGTCTTCTCTTTTACTCTCAGGATCAATAAAAGAACACGAACAGTCTTTCTTTCAAGTGTATTATTCTGCAGCTATTTATTTATTGCCATTGCTTTCTTTTGGAAGCCTAAAGAGATGGCCATGAAAAAGATAAAGATAAAGAGATTCTTGCTGCAGAAGAGAAACCTTTATTCCTTGCATGCAACAATTCAGCCACTGATTTAATTATTTTTTCCAGACATTTCTGTCATATTATTCCTTGCAAAAAACAAAAAAAAAACAAAAAACAAGACAGACTGGAACGCAAGCTTTCACTTGCTGGGTCAGGTAAGCTTCGCCTCTCCATGGTCCTGTCACCTTGAGCTGTGGGCCCACAATGCCTACATGTGTAGACACTATATCTTTTGGATCCATGCTTGCTAGTTCTCTGCAACTAACAGTCATGGCATTTCGAGTTTTGATTTTAAATTTATGGTGCTTGTCCATTACTATCACCGTAGTCGGAGCAAGCAAGGCTTCATCACTTTTTTTTGCAGCTCACTCCAGCCACTTGTTCTTTTCTTTTTTTAATTTCTTCTTGTATTATTCTCTTATTCACATGGCTGAAAACTGAGGCCTGCATCGTGCATGTCCTTATTAATTGATTTTCTGATTATGATCTTGAAAATGATGCATGCATTATATATATATATATATATATATATATATATATATATATATATATATATATATATATATATATATATATGAGAAATGACACTTCAACTTTGTTCGAGAATATAGTTAAAATTGTTTTTTATTTTTTTCATTGTAAAATATATCAGAATATTTTTTTTTATTTTTGAAAAATTATTTTTAACATTAACACGTTAAAATGATCTAAAAACATAAAAAAATCAATTTGAAGTAATAAAAAAATATACTTTTTAAAAATATTTTTAAAACACAGTGTCAAACACCCCTTTGTCTCATTATCCTTGATTTTACTCTTGGATTTCTTCTAATATACAATATATATATATATATATATATATATATATATATATGCTAGATCATAATATAAATTATATTTTATATCTTTCCTTTGTTTAGAAGTATATTAAAGTTTATTTTTTAAAATTTTGTTTTTCAAAAACACATTTAAAATGAATTCTTGAGTATCCTTAAATTTATGGATTAAGATGGTTTTTTGGCATTAAAGTTTTAGATAAAATAATTCTTTGATAAATTCGAATATAGCACTCTTTTTCTAACATTTTAATTTTAATTTTCACTGCCACTGTAAGCCTTTTGCTTTACTGAAGAGGTGAAAAGAGAAAATTTGAACTCTAGGGTTGATGCCTCAAGCCAGCAAACATTATTTAGAAATTTTTGTTTTGTATTTTTTTTGCTAAGGAAACAAATATAAAATTAGAGAACATGGGAAATGGTCTCCATTGTCAGAAAAAGGAAAGGTCAGTGACAAAAAAAAACAGCAGCTATTCCCCACTTGTTGGGAATTGAAGCCCTGAATAGCAAGATTGTGAATACGTTATTGTCGCCGTTTTGGTTTTTTTATTGATATAGAATGTTTCGGTTTTGGAGTATTTTGCGTATTATTTTGGAGTTGTAATGTTCATATATAATTATATATGCAAAAAAATTAAAATATTTATTTAATAAGCATAATTAAAATTTAAGATAAATTAACTTTAAATTATACAATACAAACACAGAGTCAAACAAATATAATCTCAAAATTAGAAACACAACCACAAGTTGATCAAAATAAGAAGGATTTTAAGGCCGAAACGGTACCGAGACGTTCCGGCCGGTATTTAGCCAGCATTTCCGGAACAGGCCGGAATTAAAACCGAGGCAAAAACGGCCTCGTTTTGTCTTGATTTTTTTAACAGCACGTAACGTTCCATCCGTTCCGACCGGAACATAACGGTATTGACAACCCTGCTGAATAGCACAATGAATAGTAGAAGAAGAAGAAGAAGAAGAAGAAGAAGAAGAAGAAGAAGAAGAAGAAGAATATTTTTGGAAAAATTACTCTAGCCATGTTAAATTAAAGGTTTAATGTGTTACTACTATTACTGCTAGATACTTATTTATTTTTTAAAATATTTTTTGCTTAAAAATATATTAAAATAATATTTTTTTTATTTTTAAAAATTATTTTTGATATCAACACATGAAAATAATCTAAAAATATATAATAAATTAATTTAAAGTAAAATAAAATTTAATTTATTTTCAAAAATATTTTTGAAACACAATGATAAATAGGATCATAGAGATATAAATAGACTAACCCTTCCATCTTTTAGAAAATAGCAATGTATTTAATAATGGTACACTCCTCAATAATTGAAATTTCTCAAACTAATTTACTCAATTGTATTTTTCAAAAATTCCCTTTTTGTGCATTTTATATAGTCTGAAAGTGTTGTCTATTTGAAAATATAATATAATAATATTTTTTAAAAATTGACACCAACACTTTAAAACTATCTAAAAATACCAAAATAATTAATTTAAAACAAAAAATGAAAAATAGCAAAACATCTATTGAATCACAATGAAAATTAGTTAACCCATTCAATGAAAATTCATCTTTTCTTTTTTATTTATTTATTAGAAATCCCATTTTTAAATGCTGTAAAAATAATATATGGATGTTTGATTACTATGTGTAGGCTTTGTAGCAACAAGTCGGTGCAAACGCAAGAAAAAAAAACTTTCTAATTTTCTCATAATATATTAACTTGGTTTCTTGCAAAAAAAAAATTATTTTACTTTTGAGCGGAATATACTTTTTAAAAGCTATAAGCAATTCAAAATAATTTTGATTGTTATTTGTTTTATTTAAAATAATTTATAAAATTCTTTTTTTTTTCAATTTCATTCTTCTTCAAAAAAATTTATCTATCATATTTGATCTTTAATTATGTTTTTTATTTGTTATATTTAAGTAATTTATTAAATTTGATTTTTTTTTCCTTTTAATAAAATTATAAAAAATAAATGAAGGCATTAATAGTTATTTTCTAACTTATTTTTCATAGCGTAATGAAATACTATAAAATATTTTTCAACTCATTTTTCATAACATCACTAAATATCATAAAATAATTCACTTTTAAGAATTTATTTTTCTTAAAAATATATATTTTTAAAAAATTACTTTTCAAACAACCAAATGATTCCTAAATTACTTGGGAAAGTGAAAAAAAAAAAAAAAAAACATGTAAACAAGTCAAAAGCATGAAATTTAGAGCCTCATCATGGCAATGCAAGAAAAGTGCCATGCAAGAAAAGAAAAAGGTAATTATTTAATAGGTGATTTATTGAAGACTAATTATATATTTGGGAGTATGGTTGTGGTTTATTTTGAAAGTAGTTTTCATTTAGCAATGCATCAAAATTATATTTTTTATTTTTAAAAAAATATTTTTGACATCAGCATATCAAAATATCTAAAAACATCTTCTTTTTTTTAATTTAAAGTTAAAAAAAAATTCAAAAGAGTTTTTGAAACATGATGTCAAACACCCCTTAAAGGGTTTGGTCCTCTTGTGGTCTCAAGTTCGAGCCCTGTGGTTGCTAATATGATAGTCACTGAAGATTTATATGATTATTAACTTTAAAATTCATGAAAGTAATCGAGATACACGCGCAAGCTAACCGGATAAAAAAAGAAAAGAAAAAGGTGCGTGTGCCTCTTGCTTTTTTATCCTGTAACTTTCATAGGTTGAATTATCACTGTAGTCGGAGCAAGCAAGGCTTCATCACTTTTTTTTGCAGCTCACTCCAGCCACTTATTCTTTTCTTTTTGTATTATTCTCTTATTCACATGGCTGAAAACTGAGGCCTGCATCGTGCATGTCCTTATTAATTGATTTTCTGATTATGATCTTGAAATGATGCATTATGTTTATTACCTAACAAATAAAAGGAGCGGAGTATTCACTGTATCATGCCCTGTAGCTTCTGAGTGTATTAACTGTGGATTGTGACAGTGTTGAGACTATTGTGCCCTTAATGAGCCGGTCTGTTCTAATTATTTTCTCGGGATGTTTTTGGCTTTTGCTTTCTTTTTTTTCCACCTATGAACAGTGCATTAACGAATCTGCCCCTCGAAAAAGACAAAATTGTGCACAGGGACCAGGGGCTCGGTCGGCTTTTCACAAATTCATTGCACAGTGCACCGACGGAAACAACCCTCGAAAACGACAAAATACTGCACAGTAAACGGGGGCACGGACGTATTTTCCCCAACGGTTTTTTCATGAAACTCAGTAGGGTCAGGGGCGTCTTGGTAATTAGCCTATATTTTATTATTTTTTTGTCTGGACATCTGGCGCGTCGTGCGGACGCGACAACGGCGTTCAATGCAAACGCGCCATTGATGCGGCGCTTGTGGATCCATACGGCGATCAAATATTCCCTTCCGCCGTTGCAAACGGTGCGCCTCCAGGTCCTCTGTATTCCGTCGCGGCGTGTTTCGGTAATAGATGTTATGGTAAGCGGCGGGGGACGGTTTTCTCGCGGTTGTCCGTTTTCTCTCTCCTGCGGGCCCAAATTCAGCTCCGGTCCCTGATGTATATAGGAAGTTCATTTCGGTACCTGAGGTTTGGATTTCATTTTATTACTGATTTCTTTAATTGAAAGTTTTATTGTTTTCAATTGTGCCCTTCTATTAAAACTAATTATATAAAGAATCTTAATTTCAGTCCTTATACTTTTGATTTTTGATTTCTTTTTGGTTCCTTTAATTTTTTCGGTACAGATGTTTTGATTTCTTTAATTTCGTTCTCTAATTGAAATTGATAATATATACAACTTTTCATTTCAGTCCCACTTCTTCTAATTTTTTAATAAAATCACAGCAATTATCATTATTATTTCATTATTTATTTTGGTCCCAAGATTTTTTTGTTTTTCAATTTTATCCTTCAATTGGAATTAATTATATATGTTATTTTTTCATTTCGGTCCTTATTCTTTGAATTTTTTATTTTACATTAATTCATTTGGTTTTTTTCTTTTAATTCTTAGATAATGTTTATTTTTAATTCATATTTATACATCTATGCTCTTAGTTTTTTTTTGTTTTTTTATTTTGGATTTATTTTGAATCGGTTCAATCCTGAAATTTTAATTTATGTTGATATTCATTTGAAAATTAATATTGCACATTTTTTCTCTTTATTCTTTTTTTTTCTTTGGATTAGATGATTTTTATGATTTTACTATTTACACAATAATAATGATAATTTTAGTGATTATTTTTTAATTGTTTTTTTTATAAAAATCTTTTGCTTTTTTTTTTTAATGATTTTTCAGGGCAGTTTAATTGTTTTGATTGCTTTGACAGTAATGTTAATAATAATTTTAACGGTTATAGTAATGATAATGACAATAACATAAGGATAGATTTTCAATTTATGTATTCATCTTTTTGTGGATAGAGAATTAATTACTTATTTTTGTTATTTAATTATTGGAGGGTTTTTTTTATATTAATTCATTTAGTGTCTTTTTTTAATTCTTAGACAATGTTTATTTTTTATTCCTATTTATGCATCTATGCTTTTATTTATTTTTTCAGTTTTTTGTATTGGGATTTTTTTTCTAATCGATTCAATCCTGAAATTTTAATTTATATTGGTTATCATTTTAGAATTAATATTGCTCCCTTTTTCCCTTTGTTCATTTTTTTTTGTTTTTGTTGTTTTTATTTATTCTTTAGATTAGATGATTTTTATGATCTCAGTATTTACGCAATAATAATGATAATTTTGGTGATTGGTTTTTTATTGTTTTTTTATGAAAACTCTTTTGCTTTTTTTATGATTTTTCAGGGCAATTTAATTATTTTAACTATTTTAATAGTAATATTGATAATAATTTTAGATGTTATAGCGATGATAATAAAAATAACATCAGGATGGATTTTCAATTTATGTTTTTGTCTTTTTGTCGATAAAAAATTAACTACTTATTTTTGTTATTTGATTATTACAGGTCTTTTCACAATTTATATTTTTTATTTAATCTTAATTCATTCATTTATTTATTCTTTCATAATAATAATGATAATAATAATAATAATAATAATAATAATAATTTAATTGTTTCTCTTGCTTGCTATTTTGTTCATGCTTTTTATTGTTTTTCCTCGGTATAATTTTATAATTTTTATTTTTTTAATATTTACAGCATAATAATTTTAGATGTTAAGACTCCGATGTTGCTATTGTTATAGTATTTTAAATTAATATTTCTTCCTTTTTCCCTTTATTTTTTTATTATTTTTATTTACTCTTTGTATTAAATAATTTTTATAATTTTACTATCTGCACAATAATAACGATGATTTTACTGATTAATTTTTCATTTTTTTCTTATAAAATATTTTGCTCTTTTTTTTAATGTTAGTTCGTGCTCTTTTGTGATCTTTCACGACGCAATACCTACATTCTAAAAGATGTAATTTATGCTTGCGCAACAAACTCTACTAAAAAATTTATACATTTTATCTCCTAATCTATAACTTTTATTTAGTTATATCATATAAATTTATCGTTATGGATTTAATTATGTTAAATTATATACACAAGAATGCCCGCGGCAACGCGCGGGCAATATATATATATATATAAGCTGAGAAATGACACTTCAACTTTGTATTATCCCTGAAATAATTCTAGCTTCATCTTAACCGGCTTTTTGACTGTTCGAGAATATAGTTAAAATTGTTTTTTAATTTTAAAATATATCAGAGTAATTTTTTATTATTTTTTAAAAACTATTTTTAATATTAACATGTCAAAATGATCTAAAAAAATAAAATAAAAAATCAATTTGAAGTAATAAAAAAATATGCTTTTTGAAAAAAAACACAGTGTCAAACACCTCTTTGTCTCATTATCCTTGATTTTACTCTTGGATTTCTTCTAATATACATTATATATATATATATATATGCTAGATCATAATATAAATTCTATTTTTATCTTTCCTTTGTTTAGAAGTATATTAAAGTTTATTTTTCAAAATGTTTTTTTATTCAAAAATGTATTAAAATATTTTTAAAATTTTGTTTTTCAAAACACATTTAAAATGAATTCTTGAGTATCCTTAAATTTATGGATTAAGATGGTTTTTTGGCATTAAAGGTTTAGATAAAATAATTCTTTGATAAATTCGAATATAGCACTCTTTTTCTAACATTTTAATTTTAATTTTCACTGCCACTGTAAGCCTTTTGCTTTACTGAAGAGGTGAAAAGAGAAAATTTGAACTCTAGGGTTGATGCCTCAAGCCAGCAAACATTATTTAGAAATTTTTGTTTTGTATTTTTTTTGCTAAGGAAACAAATATAAAATTAGAGAACATGGGAAATGGTCTCCATTGTCAGAAAAAGGAAAGGTCAGTGACAAATTGAACAATACCGGGACGTTCCGGCCGGTATTTAGCCAGCATTTCCGGAACAGACCGGAATTAAAACAGAGACTAAAACGATGTCGTTTTGTCTCGATTTTATAACGGCATGGAACGTTCCGACCGGAAAGGAACGGTATTGACAACCCTGTTGAATAACACAATGAATAGAAGAAGAAGAAGAAGAAGAAGAAGAAGAAGAAGAAGAATATTTTTGGAAAATTTATTCTGACCATGTTAAATTAAAGGGTTAATGTGTTACTGCTATTACTACTAGATACTTATTTATTTTTTAAAATATTTTTTGTTTAAAAATATATTAAAATAATATTTTTTTTATTTTTAAAAAATTTATTTTGATATCAACACATGAAATAATCTAAAAATATCAAATAAATTAATTTAAAGTAAAATAAAATTCATTTTTTTTCAAAAATATTTTTGAAACGCAATGATAAATATGATCATAGAGATATAAATAGACTAACCTTTCCATCTTTTAGAAAATAGCAATGTATTTAATAATTGTACACTCCTCAATCATTGAAATTTCTCAAACTAATTTACTCAATTGTATTTTTCAAAAATTCCCTTTTTGTGCATTTTATATAGTTTGAAAGTGTTTTCTATTTGAAAATATAATATTTAAAAAAAAAAATTGACACCAGCACTTTAAAACTATCTAAAAATACCAAAATAATTAATTTAAAAAAAAATGAAAAATAGCAAAACATCTATTGAATCACAATGAAAATTAGATAACCCATTCAATGAAAATTCATCTTTTCTTTTTTATTTATTTATTAGAAATCCCATTTTTAAATGCTGCAAAAATAATATATGGATGTTTTATTACTATGTGTAGGCTTTGTAACAACAAGTCGGTGCAAACGCAAGAAAAAAAAAATAACTTTCTAACTTTCTCTAAATTTATTAACTTGGTTTCTTGCAAAAAAAAAAATTATTTTACTTTTGAGCGGAATATACTTTTTAAAAGCTATAAGCAATTCAAAATATTTTTGAATGTTATTTGTTTTATTTAAAATAATTTATAAAATTCTTTTTTTTTTCAATTTCATTCTTCTTCAAAAAACTTTATCTATCATATTTGATCTTTAATTATTTTTTTTATTTGTTATATTTAAGTAATTTATTAAATTTGATTTTTTTTTCCTTTTAATAAAATTATAAAAAATAAATGAAGGCATTAATAGTTATTTTCTAACTTATTTTTCATAGCGTAATGAAATACTATAAAATATTTTTCAACTCATTTTTCATAACATCACTAAATATCATAAAATAATTCACTTTTTAAGAATTTATTTTTCTTAAAAATATAATTTTTTTAAAAAGTACTTTTCAAACAACCAAATGATTCCTAAATTAGTTGTGAAAGTGAAAAAAAAAAAAAAACATGTAAACAAGCCAAAAGCATGAAATTTAGAGCCTTATCATGGCAATGCAAGAAAAGCGCCATGCAAGAAAAGAAAAAGGTAATCCATTAAAGACTAATTACATGTTTGGGAGTATAGTTGTGATTTATTTTAAAAGTGTTTTTTGTTTAGCAATGCATTAAAAATATATTTTTTATTTTTTAAAAATTATTTTTGACATTAGCACATCAAAAATATCCAAAAACATCATTTTTTTTAATTTAAAGTTAAAATAATAAAAAACAA
The DNA here is from genome assembly GCA_027405865.1 of Salix purpurea. NCBI lineage: Eukaryota > Viridiplantae > Streptophyta > Magnoliopsida > Malpighiales > Salicaceae > Salix > Salix purpurea. The sequence continues at coordinate 6,481,569 of JAOWLH010000006.1, read as the reverse complement.
ATTCAAAAGAGTTTGAAACACAATGTCAAACACCCCCTAAAGGGTTTGGTCTTTTTGTGGTCTCAAGTTCGAGTCCTGTGATTGCTAATATGATGGTCACCGGAGATTTACATGATTGTTAACTTCAAGATTCATGAAATTAGTCGAAATACACACGCAAGCTAACCCAGATAAAAAAAGAAAAGAAAAAGGTGCATGTTCCTCTTGCTTTTTTTCTGTAACTTTCATAGGTTGAATTATTTCACTAGAAAATTCAAGAGGTCCCATTCTCCATTATTGAAAACTCAAAGCAAGAATATTTCAATATTGGATTAGGTCGTCCCTTCTAGAACTTGAGTCTTGAAACGTCACCCGCCCATGTTTTTTATAGGGTTAACATCATATTAGTCCCTAACCTTTCACGAACTCTCAAAAGGTCCCTAACATTTTTTTTTTATCAATTGAGTCCCCAGCCCTTACATCAATCCTCAATTACCCCACCCCCAACCAATCTAGGTCCTTTAATGTTTTCCCTAAAGTTTGTATTTTTTTTTTTTTATTATAGTTGGGTTGAATCTGTGTTGAGTCTTGACTTAGTGAGAATATGTTTAATAAACTTTTAATATTTTGCCATTTCTAAATTTAATCTATTCATAAAATAAATTGACTCGAGTAAGTTAGACATATCATGTTAGGCTGATTTTTGTGTTGATATTACGAGTATTTACGGGTCGAGTTTATATTGTTAATTTTCATGTTTTGAAAGTAAACTTAAATAGAATCTCAAAATTAAATCGGTTAGGCCCGGTCACGCATCTGTTTGTGGATTAAGACTCAAATGTTTAGGTTTTATTATCTCCGTTACTAAAAATATTTTTGAAACGCAGTGTCAAATAGAGCTGAAAATATTGTTATTAACCACTTCTTAAACACAATAATTAACTCATTAGAAGTAAATTTAGGTTATTTCACACATTTTCCTATAAGTCAAACCAAAAAAACTTGAATGTAAGAATATAGTGGTCAAGTCATGAAGAACTCTTTAATATTTTTATCTAATCCTATCCGATAAATCAAATTTGAAAAGCTAGAAGTATGTTTTGAGAGGAAAAAATAAATAATAATACATTAAAGAAAAAAGAAAGAACATAAAAAGTGGGCCACGTGGAACAATAAAAGGAATGAACATTGAAGAAAAAGAAAGAGAAAAAAATAATAAACAAATAAAGCTTTAAAAAGGAAAGAAAATTGTTCAAACAAGATTTGAACTACAGCGGGCAGCTGAACAAGGTTTTAGACAGCGTTTCAAAAATAATTTTGAAATTTTTTATATTTATATTTATTTTAAATTATTTTTTTAATATTTTTAGATTATTTTCATAAATTAATATTAAAAATAATTTTTAAAAATTAAAAATATATATTATTTTAATATATATTTAAATAAAAAATACTTTCAAAAAATCAGGCATTTAGTCCTCCCTTTAACTATTTAGTCCTCCCTTTAACTATATAGACAAATGGGCAATTATTGATTCGGTCACGCCAATTTTCTTTAATAAAACCCAATATTCATTTAAAAACATCTAATTAACACTATTAGAATATTAAAAAAATCAACTTATCATTATTGAAAATCCACAAAAATACAAAATACAAATTTAAACCAGGTAAAGTTCTTGTTTCTTGATCTCAAATCTGTTATTTCAAGAACTATTAGGGTTTGAAATAATCATCTTTTTATTAAATGGAAATTATTAGCATCAAAATCAACCTTTTACAGCCAATGACTTCTCTCTTCTCACTTGAATCCAATGATTTTCTCTCTTTTCTCTCATATTCAAGGGTTGGAAAATAATTTTTTATATTAAAATTGCATTAAAAAAAAAAGCTATAGGGACTTTTTATGAAGAAAAAAGAAAGTATAATGGCTAAAATAAACTTTTACCAAAAAAAAAGAAAGATTTACCATGACATTTTTGTGTTTTATACTTTGATTGGTCAGTTTGATTGATTGTCAATTTGTGTGTAGAAGAATGCAATTGGGAATAAAAATGAGGATAAAAAAAAAATTATTTCATACTAAAAATTTTATAAACATAAAAAAGAATATCCAAGTTGTTTGGAATTTTTTATATAGTTTTAAGTTAGATTTTTAATTAAATCATATAAAAATTGTTTTTATATGACCTTGTCAATTCAACAAGTTCTAAGATTAAAAAAAAAAAGATTGAGAGTTATAAAAAATAAAGACCTTCAAACAACAAATGTAAAATAACCTAAACCATTAGAAAAGGAGTTTTATTTTTTTAAGGGGGTTGACTTAAAAAAAAATGAATACCTCATCTTCTTTCTTGTTTTTTTTAAGATGGAGACAAGGATGTTTTTTTAAAAAAAAAACAAATTACTCATGTTATTGTAATTATAGACATTTAATATCTATATAGGAGTGTGGTTAAAATTATTTTTTAAAATATTTTTTATTCAAAAATATATCAAACTGATGTTTTTTTTATTTTTTTAAAATAATTTTTAATATCAACACATGAAAATATAAAAATATTTTTGAAAAACAATCTGTGTCAATGAGTTATATAGATCTGTTAGCAATGAGCTGTTAAAGAGTAGAGGTTTCTTTCTTTATCGTTCTTCTTTTTCTCTAAATTTCGGACACCCTTCAAAGCCGGTAAGAATTCTTACAGGCTTCAGACATGCTAGAACTTCCATAAACCAGTGGCAGTTCTAGCAGCTTGAAGCCCCTGGTTTCACAGCAGACAGAAAACACGAAATCATGTGAGGTTTCTATACACCACAGGATTAAAAAAAGGGAAAAAAAAGAAAGAAAGTAGAGTAGACTTCCACTATCAACATGCGTTGGAAGATCTTTGAAAAAATGAAAAGAAAAGGAAAAGTGAGCTCTGTGTGAAGGCATGTATCAAGCAGGAAAGCTAGCAACAGCTTTCATCAACCTGTGGACCTAAATACTCGATTCCATCCATCTTTGAATTCTCTGGCACCTCCGTCTCTTCCAGCCATGCATAACGCTTACCCTCTTCCCTTTTCAGCTCCATCTCTCCATCTGCAATTAATTAATTGGGAGGTAAATTCAGGGATGTCCATGGCAGTCAAGAAACAGGATGTTAGGAATTCAACAAGAACTCTGCTAACAAAACAAATCACAAAACCATCTACTGTGTGTTTACATGAGCTCGGTTGACTTTCACATCAAGCAAGGTTCCTGTTAAAAATGGCAGACTCGGAAAGTCTAATGCCTAAAAGTCCATGGAGAATTGAAGAGGCTCTATGGAATAACCCCTCTTTTACCTCAATGAATTCCCATCTGTATGTGTATCATTTAAATCTCAAACTTCAATGTTTTCCTAAACATGTTGGCTATGCATATCTGTATGTGTATCATCTAAACGTGAATATGTGATGAATTGATTAACTTCCCTTTAAAGCCCGGATTGAAAATAAAAGTATTCATATCAAAATGGATCGTCATTCAGATGTAATTGGAACAAAATTGTTAGCATGAGAAGGAAGGAAAGCATGGTGGGGGATGACTCACTTGACAGCGCAGTGTGCGGGAAATCTTTGTAGTAGGAACAATCTCGGCCATCTTCTTTGGAATAGGGAGGTCCAAGAACATCAAGAACTGCGCAAGGAGTGATAGCAGTGAATTGATGGATATTTCCACCTGCTGTTGGATACAGAACTGAAGTGTTGCAAGGAGCTGTCAAAACACTGTCCGCTTCTAATTTCGCCAACCGCACTGGAAAAGCATGCATTTTGGTTATGGGGCTCGTTCTGCTACTTCATTAAGTTACAGTAGAAGTATGAATGGGAGGGAGAAAGAGAAGCTCACATTGGGTTGGAGTGTCAGGCCCATCTGTTCTAGGAGGATCGACCCAGTCGTATGATTTGATGTGCATGGTCCCTAAAAGAAGTTTGCTAAAAACTGTCATTCCTGGATGGTTATGGAGTGGGATGACGGCAGTTGCGGGAAGAAAGAAAATACACAACTGCACAAAGAAACATGACGGGAAAACTGATCAAAAGCTGAAACATAAATTTCATTTCCTGAAACTGTTCCAGGTTCTGTACGAAAACAGGTCTGAGGGACCAGCCCCATGTTCAGATTCTTAAAATTAAAGCTCAAACTGCAAGAATCTCAGACTCTACATGAACAATCATGAGCGCAAAATTCTGTTTGGACCAACTATTCAAAATGCTCTTCAAAATACCCTGTTGAAAATTTATACGATCACGCAATCAACGTTATAACAGAGTGGACTGCCATGTCATATGATCTTTGAATGGTTCAATGTGCAAATTCCAGAACATATGACCTGAAAATGATAAAAAATCAAACAAGCAGCAGCTACTACTCTTACCGAGAAATCATCGCACTTGTAAATGGTTGTGTAAGTCACCCTAGGAGTCTCTTTGACTGCATCTTTAGTTTTGAAGAACTGCAGCTCGCTACTTAGCCCAACATCTTCAGGCTTCATGTTATCTACAGCATGAGACAAGGCACGTCAAGGAAAGGACAACGAGTACAATTCCACCATTACTTTAATAGACCACGAAAGTTTTATATTTGCGTAGCGATAGGATATTTTATATTATCTATCTACTTGCTTAATATAGAAATGCTTCCAGCAGAACCCATTAGCCCTAGTAGGCCAGAAATAAATATCCATGTTGTATTAGTTTATAGCCTTGAAACATATTTTTGTCACCTACTTAGAATATGAACAATATTTATGAAAGATAATCCCAACAACCATAGGATACATGTTTTAATGTACCAAGTCTCGAATTAAGGAAAGAATCATACGCATCCTGTAGATTAAAACTTGTCTTGGCCTTGAAAATGGATATCAAATTCAGCCTGGTATGCAGAAAAGACCCAACTAGCGAGGTCATCTAGAAGTGCCCTTTTCTTTTTAACTACGAAAGAAAAATATACTATCATATAAGAAAAAATGTTCAATGTTCAGTTTAAGATAATAATTCCTACCAAAAATGTAAAGACAGACAACAAAGATGCTCTTCATATGCAATTCCTTGAAAAGAAACGGGCTTTATTGTCAGGAGTTGATGATGGTCAAACAATGGTCCTGCACATGAGGATATACAGGGGAAGCTTCGTGGATTTATTACAAGTGTTGAGTCAATTATACTCTTTATGATAAATTTGTGCCTAAGTTTTCTTTTTTAATCATTATGCAAATTCTACTTTCATCTCCTAAACCATTGCAGTTGCTATATTCTTCTCTCTTTTTTTCAAATTTCGTTTCAGTAGATCGAACATGTTGAAACTTGAAAGGAAGAATGATGCGAGTCAAACAGCTATTGATCTATATTTGGCATGAAAAATTCACAGAACAGGGTTCCTCACTTGTATTTAAAAACAACTACAGAAAAAAAAACATTTTGACCACCAAAAAATGCATGATTTTTCTTTTGTTGGGGCTGTAGCACTAGACAACAAAGGCTGATCTCCTTTTTGATCCCATCTGGGGATGTTAGAGAGATTTGATCAGGGTATGTTAGAAAAACAAACAGATCTTTATACTCACTGGACATTTCTCTAAACCCATCAACCATTGACCGAGAGAATACAAGATATTTATTACTACATTTGCAGAAATCTACAAGTTAAAAGTGAAATTCTTAATTGGAAATAAAAGTTATATTAAAGCAAGACATTATGATCATAACTTCAATATTTAAGCCAATATATAATACGGACGACGTGTCCTATGTCCACAAAGATATGAATCCATTTTACCATTTTAATATAGGACTAGTTCCAGGCTCAAAATCATATTAAATTGTTAGGGATCACGCAAATCTTAACTGATTAGAGTGTGGTATAGTGCATTTCAAAAAGAAAAAAAAAATGAAATCTTGCAAAAAAACAGACAAATTCAGCAACCTACCAAGTAAGTTGCACAATCTCTTGATATCCTGAGGCAAAGGAGCAGAGTCGGGACCTTTAAACACTTGTTTACACGACACGAACAGATCCTGCAGCGCCATGGAAACTGTGGATGCGCCCCTTCTAGTCCTTTTACATCTCTTCTTCTTGATAGCCCTATTGGCGTATCCAACCTTGTGTACGTGAGCAGCTGGTTCTCTTCTTTGCTCCCCCATAGCTTCAATGGTCATCAACAAAACACCCCTAAAATACTTTCTATGTATAAAATCTGTACTTTTTTTGCATACCACTATTAAGATGGCTGCAGTTAATATATATGTGCGTGCGTGAATTTAAAAAGATGGTCAAGGAATGTTTAGAACAGAAACCAAACCCACCAAGAAAAACAGCAGAGATTCTGGTTTCATGTCATGAGACGATGGTTTGACAAGACTGGAAATCGGTGGCGGCAAGCTCTGTGAAGAGGTGGGTAAATGTAGCTATAAGGGGGGAGAGGAGGAGATGGGGTGTGTATATATACATAACATGGCGAGAAAAAATGGGGAGCAAAAACCAGGGGCCATGAGGAGATGGTTTGAAAATATCTTGCGTTGTAGAGAGAGAGAAGCAGAGAGAGAGAGAGGAGGAGGCGTCAAGAAAAAGAAAAAAAAAGAACATGGTTTCAAAAATGTGGTTATCTTAATATTTGGGGTGGTGATGGCGACTGGAAAAGCCACTTCCCGCCCCCAAGATTGGGAGTTGAAACCGCTGGGTTTGGAGGCTCACCCCTTGTTTTACTCTGACCTCGTCTTCTCAAACAGCTCCACTTCACTTTCTATATATATTCACGAAAACGCCACTGCCTTTGCCCTCTTTATTTTTTTGTATTTTTTAAAATAGCAGATAAAAATAATCTAAAGATATTAAAAAATAATTGAAGTAAACCATTAAAAACACTTTTGAAATGAAAAAACAAATCTACACTTATTTGACAAATAAAACGTTTATTTTAGAGTTGTGGATTTAAATATTTAAAGTTATTTACAAATATGAAAAGGACTTAATGTTATTTTAAAAAAAAAAAATTTATTTTTTGGAGGATTGCAATTAAGTACATTTATTATTTTGGCAATTATTTAAACCTCTAAAAATCTTTTTTTATATTTTGAGTTGGGATTTGTTCATAGATGCTTACAGAAAATCAGACTACACCCCCAAAAAATTATTTTAAGAGTTTTTAGGCTGAGAATTACTTTTTTTATTTAGCATATATTTTTTTATAAAATCATAAAAAAAAAATGTTGAAGTGCTCCCAAAAATTGTGGGGGTATAGTGAGCAATGAGCTTTCTTTTTTCCAAATATAATGGGTGGGGATTTGTTTTGCAAAGTAGTATAATTAGAGAGGAAAATCACACAAATTTTGGGTACTTGTGCTATTTGAAATAGCAAAACTCTTAAAAAAATACAAAAAAAAATTAAAGGATTGTGCAATAAAACAATCTTTTTTTTAAAAAAAAAATAATAATACTTCTTAAAAAGATCTTAATTACTTGGATGTTGTTGTTGTTTTTCCCAAAATTTATGCTTTTTCAGAGTGGAGAGGGATTTTATTTTAATTTTTATATATATTTTTCTCTTCACGTTGGATTCTTGCAAGGAATTTTATTGCCAATTTAATATCTATCATTATATATTCATTGAAAGTACATAGAACTCAGCCCACCGATCACTTTTGTCATCACAAACAACATGGGAATGGTACAAAGGAATTGCTGTTTGAGAATAGTGAGATGCACATAGAATGTTTTGGTTTGATAAAGAGATGCTATCAAAAGTCGTGTTTCCATATACCCATTAATGAAGTAATCAAGTTCCCTATGTATCCATGCACTTGAAAACACTTTTTTTTTTGGTGTCGGGGTGTCCGGGCCCGCTTATGCGCACCTCGATTATTCCCCGGGTCCACTGAACATCCTGCAAGCTCAGTGAACAAGTAAGGCACCGCGGGGGTGACAGGCATACCGCGCAGGGATGGATCCAGGAGAGACAAGAAGGGAGAAACCCTCCAGCCCCACTCCCACTGGGACTCGAACCATGTTCGAATGAAAAGAGGGTGCTCCCCAACAACCACTGAGCCACAACCCCTGCTGGTCACTTGAAACCACTTTTGGTAGTGTTTGAAATTGCTTCTTGTTTTTGAAGATATTTTTATTTAAAATAATATTTTTATTATTTTTTAAAAAATTATTTTTAACATCAACACACCAAAATGAAGTAAAAATACTAGAAAATAATTTGAAATTAAAAAAATAATTTTAAAAAAAAACACGGTGTCACTGCAACAACAAACAAATCCAAAATAATAGATAATGGACTCGAGATGTAATTTTTTTTATTACTATTCATGGTATCTCCCGATATTAAAACATGGTTTTGTCTTTTATTAGTTGTTGAAAAATCAAGAGTGTCAATTTTTTTTAAAAAAAAATTAGGAGTGTCAATAATCTTATTAGATAAATCTAGAGTTGTTCAAAGCTTATATAAAAATATCATGACTTAGAATTGCTATCAATATTATCTATATGAAAAATAGCATCTAAATAATCGAGACCTTCTAGTTCATGTTCTTCATATACCAAAAGGTCACTTTTAGTTATTGATAAGGAAATATATTGCATATATATTTTGAGTTATTCCTGCTTTATTTTAGAGAATTTCATCGATTTTTAGCATGTTGTCTAAAGTTTTAGGTATATTTGAGAATTATTCATTCCATGAAAATTCAATGTATTCTTAGGCATTCAACTACTAAAATATGCTGAAATTGCGATCATATGAAGAAGCAAACAATAAGATGAGCTTGGAGTTCAAACATTGGTTGGTCTACCTAGATAAGCCTAAGCATTAATTGGTTTTTGAAGTATAGCGAGAGTTATACAACTCCGTTTCATGTGTTCTTTACCTTTTATGAAAAGATGATACACAGACCTACAATGTTTATGCAATGAGAAGAACCCAATTTTTTTGTTTTGAAACCCAAAAATCAAGTCGAAATACATAGTCCAAATCAGACCAGGAATCCATGTACCCAGACATTGTCTTAGGTTTTGGACCATATCCAAAGTTCCAGATGCCCAAAAATTCTGAGACCAGGTCTAGTGGAAATAAAATTGTATTTTATACAGTTTTCCCAAAAATAAAAGAGTCTTAATTTGCATGTATACTGCCCCTAAATTGGTTGTATTATCAGAGAAGAGAAGAATCCGCGTCAGAAAAAGAAATTAACTTCCTTTTCTTTGGAGGAAAAAGTCAGAACACACACACACCTCGTAGGATAGCAACTAAATGAATCTTTTTTAGAGGAGAAACCCCTAAGGACATTATAAGAGAAAGGAGGTTGCATCTAGAAGAGGAGGCAATCAAATCTGAAAGAAAGAAACTAAGAAACAGCAACCCCTTTAAGACATACAGCTCTCCAATTTTTGGATACTTTTGAGAGTGATGATCATCTTATTAAGTTTGTTTCTTTTTAATTTTGCTATGGAGTGTTAGACTATAGAAGAATACATGTACATTCTAGAATTATTGTAAACACTCTAGAATACAGTAGAATAGATTTCAGTTACAATATAGAATATAAAGAAATATGTAATAGTAGTATAAATGGTCACTGTGCTACACACAATAGACACGTGAAATAAAAGCATAACAATATACTGTTGAGTATATTCAGAAAAGTCCTTTGTTCTTCTCCTCTCTCTCTCGTCTCTCTCTTTCAGTCTAAAACACCTTCCTCTCATCTTCAATTTCTTCAATTACTTACAAGATCAACATGGTATCAGAGCGTGAAACAATGCTCACGCAGGTCAATTAAGTGATCCAACCTTATACTTCCGCAATCTTCATCCTCTTCAACAATTTCTTTCTCACCCATAAAATTTCTTTCGACAGCTACAGCTAAAGCTATTTTCTTTGGGTCAATCGATTAAGTCATCGATTCACCAGAAAGAGTGATTGAATCATCTCACTCACTGTCTCTTACTTCATTTATCCTCTCGATTCTTCAAAATTATTTCTCACCATGGTAACTGCAGCCCAACTCCAAATTCTTCAATCACCTATCACAAATCTTATCTCAACTATCTCCACCTCTGTCAATGTTAAATTAGATGATTCTAATTACCTGAACTGGCATTTTCAAATCCAATTGCTACTGGAGAGTAACGGCATCTTTGGCTTCGTTGATGGCTCACACCCGTGCCCTCCCTCTGCCATAACTGATGAAAATGGTACACACGTTCCTCACTCCTCCTCGTCTATTGTCAACTGTGATGATATTGTAGTGTGGAAATTGCATGATAGAGCTGTAATGTAGTTGCTTACTGCCACATTATCTACAGTGGCTATGTCTTGTGCTATTGGTAGTACGAGTTCTAGGGATTTATGGAATCGTTTGAAGGAACAATTTTCCACTGTCTCAAAGACAAGTATTTTTCAGATGAAGTCTAATTTGCAGAATATACGAAAAGGAACTGATAATGTAGGCCAATATCTTCTTAAAATCAAAGAAGCTAGGGATTATTTATCTGCGGCTGGGGTATATTTTGCAGACGAAGATATTGTGATTTTAGCACTAAATGGACTTCCATCTGAGTATAACACATTTAGATGTGTAGTTCGGGGTAGAGAAAGTGTTATTTCTTTGAAGGAGTTTAGGTCTCAACTGTTGGCTGAGGAAATAATTGTTGAAAATGTTATTCCTGCTAGTTCTCCATATATAGCTGCTATGAACACTATGTCTAAACCCTCTATGTCACCTGTGTCCCCAATGTCCTCTACACAATTTTTTCGACCCTCTCGTAATCACCAAAATTTTACCTCATATGGCAGTAATGGGTATAGACAGATGAATAGGTATAGGGGCAGGGGCCGTTTTGCTCAAGGAACCAAGAATTTTATGCCCAGAACCACAAACTACACTAAATCTCAGCCTACTTTCACATCCAATCCGGGACTTCTAGGTTCATACTCTCCTCCATTTACATCTACCCCTCAGACAGGTAGTATTATTTGTCAATTATGCAACAATGAGGGTCATTCTGCTCCTATGTGTGGGTTTCGTACTTTTGACAAATTCAACTGTCATATTTGTGGAAAATCAAGTCACACTGCTTGGTATTGCTATTACAATGAGCAGGGCCCCAATTTTCTAGGCCATTCGAGTGAATCTCATGCTTCTTCTTCCAGTCAGCCTCATGCCATGAATGTAATACACACGGCAGGTCAGTCACCTCAGTCAGCTTCTGTTCAACCTCCAATGTGGATCACAGACTCTGGTGCTACTAACCACATGACCGCTGATCTCTCCAATTTATCCTTAAGCACTGCATATCCCATGACTGACACTGTGCAGACAGCAAATGGTGAAGGTTTGTTGGTGTCCCATATTGGTTCAACCATAGTTCCTACTCAATCCAAACCTTTACTACTGAACTCAGTCTTATGTGTTCCTAAATTAACTCAGAATTTGCTGTCAGTTCATCGCATCTGTTTAGACAACAACTGCTATTTAATATTTGATGCCTTTTGTTTTTGGATTCAGGACAAAGTCACGGGGAGAATAATATACAAAGGAGCATGCCGTAATGGACTATATCCCCTTTCCTTTGTGCCTTCATCAGCTCAACCCTCCTCCAGATTTCCCATTCAAGCTTACATTGGTCAGTTAGTGTTATCCTCTACTTGGCATCGTAGATTAGGCCATCCCACAAATAAAGTAGTTAGTTTGATGTTAAAGAAAGCCAATATTCAGTGTTCCTTAGATTCAGCTGCTGATGTATGTGTCAGTTGTCTTAAAGGCAAATTCACTAAGCTCCCATTTCAGCCTAGGGCTCATTTGTCTGTAACACCTTTTCAAGTAATACATAGTGATCTTTGGGGACCTTCCCCTAGCATTTCCATTGATGGTTATAAGTACTATGTTGTTTTTATTGATGAGTATTCTCGGTACAATTGGTTATATCCCCTTATTAATAAAAGTGATCTCTGTTCTGTCTTTATTTCCTTTTATAATCACATTCAGACTCAATTTTCACAATCCATTCGTGTTCTGCAAAGTGATGGGGGAGGGGAATATGTCAACAAACCTTTAACACATTTTCTTACAACAAAGGGGATAACACATCACAAATCATGTCCATATACTCCTGAACAAAATGGGTTGGCTGAAAGAAAACATAGACATCTTGTGGAAACCACTATTACTCTACTGCAACATGCAAATTTGCCATCTTCTTTTTGGACATATGTTGTACATACTGCTTCTTTCTTAATAAATAGAATGCCTTCTGCAGTATTACACTTTAAATCACCCTTTGAACTGTTATTTGGGAAAATACCTTCTGTTGATCATTTACGCATATTTGGTTGTGCATGTTTTCCATCTTTAAAGCCTTATATACACAATAAACTACAGCCAAAAACTACCATGTGTGTTTTTCTTGGGTATGCATCTCAATTTAAGGGCTACCTTTGTTACAATGTCTCTAGTAAACGTATATATGTCTCTCGGCATGTTGTGTTTATTGAATCTATGTTCCCTTACAAAGACTTAATCACTAAATGCTCATCCATGCCTCAAAACTTCATTCCTTGTCAAGAGTCTAGTCTGCCAATCTCTATTACAAATTGTAATGAGTTTTCCATGCCATCCACTACTACTTCATCTATTTCCCCCCATATTGCCTCTTCTTCATCATCTTCCATGTCCATACTGCCTGCTCCAGTGTCTATTACTTCTGCACCTGTGGCCCCTGTTTCCAATGATGAAGGTATGAATATTGCCTCACCATCAGGACACTCTTTTCAGCCTGAAAATTTGTCAGTTGTTTATCCAATTCCTGCTGTGAACTCACATGCTATGCAGACTCGCAGCAAAAGTGGAATTTGCAAGAAGAAAGTCTGTTTCAATATCATCAAGCAATCACCTGAGATTGATCCTTCTTTGCTTGAACCTGGTAGTCACAAGTCTGCTGTGAAAATTCCAGTGTGGTTAAAGGCTATGGAAGAAGAGATTGCTGCACTTCATGCTCAGCAGACATGGACTTTGGTCCCTCTACCTTCTCACAGAAACTTAGTCGGATGCAAATGGATCTTTAAACTGAAAAGACATGCTGATGGGTCTATTGCTCGCCATAAAGCAAGGCTGGTTGCTCAGGGCTTCAGTCAGGAACCTGGTCTGGATTATGGGGAAACTTTCAGCCCTGTTGTGAAGCCAACAACTGTTAGGCTTGTTCTTGCTCTTGCTGCTCATCATAACTGGGTGATTCGACAATTGGATGTTAAGAATGCCTTCCTTCATGGCATTCTTAATGAAGAGGTGTATATGGCTCAGCCTCCCGGATTTATAGATCCCCTTCATCCCCAGCTGGTTTGTCAACTTCATAAAACACTCTACGGGCTTAAGCAGGCCCCAAGGGCATGGAATGACAGGTTCACCACTTTCCTACCATCTCTCGGTTTTACATCTACATATGCTGATTCATCTTTGTTTGTTAAGAACCTTGGTGCTGGTATTATAATCCTGCTAGTCTATGTAGATGACATTGTCATCACTGGTTCTGATTTGCCTGCGATAAACTCAATTATTGCTTCCCTTACTGCTGAGTTTGAACTCAAAGACTTGGGGAATTTGCATTATTTTTTGGGCCTTCAGGTTTCTCATCTACAACATGGTCTGTTTATATCACAGTCTACATACATCCATGACTTATTATGCAAAACTGAAATGCAAAATGCCAAGGCTTGTAGCACTCCCTGCCTGCCTTATCAGAGGCTATCTAAAGATGATGGTGTTCCATTTGATTCTCCTACCTTATATCGCAGCATTGTTGGGGCACTTCAGTACCTGACCTTCACACGCCCTGATATATCCTTTGCAGTCCATCAAGTATGTCAGTTCATGCAGCTTCCAATGGTCAGTCACTTTCTTGCCGTTAAAAGGATTCTTCGCTATCTCAAGGGGTTTGCCACTTATGGTCTGAGTTATCACCGTGATTCATTGGATCTTAAAGCCTTCAGTGACGCAGATTGGGCAGGAGACCCTAATGATCGACGCAGCACTACTGGATTAGTTGTGTTTATTGGTTCTAATCCCATTTCATGGTCTTCTAAAAAGCAACAAACTGTCTCTAGATCATCGACTGAAGCTGAATACAGGGCATTGGCTTCCACAGCAGCTGAAATCGACTGGCTTAAACAATTATTGACATTCATGTGTGTTCCAGTTTCCATTTCACCTATTATTTTCTGTGATAATATGTCTGCCATTGCTTTGTCTCTTAATCCAGTTCAGCACCAGAGGACCAAGCATATAGAGATTGATGTGCACTTTGTTCGCGAAAGGATTGCTAACAATCAGTTATGTGTACAATTTGTCTCCTCCACAGAACAATTTGCAGACATTTTGACAAAAGGACTTAGTGCACCATTATTTCAAAGTCACTGCTCCAATCTCATGCTCAGCTCATCCGACCATGAGATTGAGGGGGATGTTAGACTATAGAAGAATACATGTACATTCTAGAATTATTGTAAACACTCTAGAATACAGTAGAATAGATTTCAGTTACAATATAGAATATAAAGAAATATGTAATAGTAGTATAAATGGTCACTGTGCTACACACAATAGACACGTGAAATAAAAGCATAACAATATACTGTTGAGTATATTCAGAAAAGTCCTTTGTTCTTCTCCTCTCTCTCTCGTCTCTCTCTTTCAGTCTAAAACACCTTCCTCTCATCTTCAATTTCTTCAATTACTTACAAGATCAACATGGAGTAGTTGATGTTGACAACGTGTATGTGTTTCACCATTATATTTTTACAATGTCTATCATTTTTCTTTCATTGTCACTTTTCCCACAATGACAAACATTAATTTTTTTTATAAAAAAAATATTATTATTTTGCAATCCTCCTCCTCCTCCTCCTCCTCCTTTATTTTTATTATCATCGTAATTACTTATATTATTTTTACTGCAATCACCATTTACAAAAACATTTTTTGTTTTGTTTTCCATCTTAAAAAAAAGAAATTAATAATTTAAATTTGATTTCCTCATTCATATTCCAATCTTTTTTATAATGGTAATGAATTTAATTCATTATGATAATATGACTTCTTCTCTACCAACCACTAAGTATTCCATCATACCAATATGATTCGTGTCCTTCTAACCACTAGCTAGTTCATGATGATACACTTCTCTATTTATTTATTTTTTTCCTAACTACTAATGTGGCAAAAAAATGATGGAAAAAGCTAGCTAATGCTATTAGGACACCCCAAAAGAATTATTTAAATGCATTTATTAAACCTTATTTATTATTGGATTTTGGTTTTAAAAAAAATTATTTATTCACTAAACGATAGTGATATTAAAATATACATTAAGTCATTATTATTTTATATAGTAATGGTTTTAACTTTTAAGTGAATAAAATTTAAAAAAAAAAAAACATGTGAATTGCTCTTATCTTAGTGATCGCCCTAGGGAAACCCAAACTTATTTTAGAGGGATAAACGGAAAAAAACAAAAATACTTAGAAGCATTTAACATCAAGATTAAGTTTATTATATATTAGATTATATATGGGTAATGTACTATTAAAATCAATATATTTAAAATAAATTTTCTTTTTCTTACAAATTCATTTTTTAATAATTAATTCATAATAATAAAACGACAATTTATATCAACACATTGATGATTTTTAAAAAAATCGCACATCATTAAGAGATAAAAACAATTCATTAATGATTATAAAATTAAGTAGGTGTGATGTTAATATATTTGTTTGACATTGCATTTCAATTATATTTTTAAAATGTTTTGGATTTTTTATTTTTTATTTAAAATTATTTTAATATGTTAATATCAAAAATAAATTCTATATATATATATATATATATATATTATTTTAATATTTTTTTTTCAAATAAAAAAACATTTTAGAAGCTAATATATACAAGTTAAACAAACTCAAAATATAAAAAGATGCAGCAGCCCTCACGTGGCATCCACGAGGTGAGCACGGGTGTGATTCAGTGAGGAACGCATCAAAATTTTGTCATCACGTGCCAGGCGCGTGGTAGCCACAGTTTTGTTCATCCACATTTTAACTAACAAAGAAACAACGGCAGATCAAGTTCACTTTGCAAAATATCTACTTTGTTTTGACCATCAAAATTTTATTCTATTATAATTTTTTTTTTTAATTTGGTCCTTGACATGTCCCTTTTTGTTGCTCTGGATTTCTTTCATTTTCTATGAATTTTATATAATTTTTTCCCTTGGGAATTGTCAGTTTTACATTTGAAGTTTTGAAATTATTGCCAAGAATATTCTTGAAAAACAAGAATTAAAATTGACATCGACAAGACTAGAGAGATTTTTTTATTAACTTGTATGTTTGGATCAGTTTGCGTACAGCTCGACTAATCTCACGAGCCAAGAATATTTTAGAAAAACAAGAATTGAAATCGACATCGATAAGATTGGAGAGCTTTTTTTATTAACGTGGATGTCTAGGCCAACTTGTGCACACCTCGACTAATCCCACGAGTCCTGAAGTGTTTTTTTTTTTTTTACTTTTAATGTTTGAAATGTGCATAAATATACACTTTGGTATTTTAATTTCGGTATGTTTTACTTTAGTCCCTTAGTATTTTGGATTTTTACTATAGGGCACAAACTTCATTTGTTTTGTAATTAAATCATTGGTTTTTTAAAGAGATGATAAATAATCTACTCTATGATCCCTTTATTTTATTCTTTGTTTATTTTGGTCTCGTGTTATTTTGTATGTTTTTAGGTCTCAAAATTCATTTATTTTGTGCTTCACTCCTTGATATTAAAATTGGTTTCTAAATAATTATATATGTATCTAATATTTACTGTTTTCTAAATAAAATATCTATTTTAAATTTTATTGTTTTAATAATTAACTCCTTAAAATACTTTAAAAAATATATATTAATAAGGAAATGGGTATTGATTAAAGAAATGTTTTTTTTCTCGTTTTTATTTCAATTTCTTAGAATTTGTTTGGATAATGACTTTAGTTGTTTATTAATTCTATGCAATAAACAGCATAGTTAATGAAATTTATTTTTTTGTTAAACACATATACTAGAAGTAAGTAATATATTTTTTTGAAACATTTAAATTATTTCATTTTTTTATAAGGACCCATTTTTATTATTATATAGTTAAAAAAAATTCAAAAAACACCCCACAACAAGAAATCAAAAATCATTATGTGCATCAATCTTTGAGTCCACTTTGATCTTTAATTAACATTAACAACTCTTCTAAAAGTTTGTTAGTTCATATAACTTTTAGTTTATCTCATTAAGTGCTTGAAAGTGTGGTTGTGATTGTTTTTGAAAATATTTTTGTTTACAAATACATCAAAATAATATTTTTTTATTTTTTTAAAAAATAGTTTTGATATCAGCACGTGAAATTTATCTAAGAACATAAAACAAATTTAATTTAAAAAAAAAATAAAAAATATTTTTTAATTTTTTTCAAAAGAATTTTAGAAACGCGGTGTCAAACACTCCTTAAATACATGTGATGACTTTCCATTATCAATTATTTTTTCTAATTATTCAAAAAAAATGTGTTTAGAAAATACTAGCACATTGTTCTATGCTTTAAAAATCAACTTGAAATCACACTCATAGTTTAGCGTAGGTAATTAGCTTATGTTCACTAATATAAAATTACTTTTTTTAATTCCCAATTTTTAATTTGCTCAAATGAAATATCAAGAAATGTATTTATTTATTGAGAATAAAAATGAGTTATTTTATTCAGAGACAAGTGTGAAACTCATCAAAATTATAAATGTTTTTATAAAACATTAAATTTGTAATTTAAAATAATTTTCTTACTGAAAGACACATTATTTGAATTTCATTTATATTTATTTATTAATTGAAAATAATTATTTATTTTGTGTACTAGTGGTTTATTAGGGGCGGGCTGGGGGGAAATGCTGGGGCTGGGCTGTTAGATAGTTATTAAATAACAATATATATATATATATATATATATATATATATATAATATGTTTATTAATATAAAAAATATATTAAATTAAAATAATCTAAAATTAATTAAAATATAAATAATTTTTATATAATATAAGTTTATTAATATAAAAAATATTTTTTTTTAATATTAAAATAATCTAAAAATTAATTAAAATATAAATAATGCTTACAATATATTTTTATTAATATAAAGTATATATTTTTAATATTAAAATAATCTAAAAATTAATTAACATATGAATAATGTTTACATAATATATGTTTATTAATATAAAAAATATTTTTTTAATACTAAAATAATATAAAAATTAATTAAAATATAAATAATATTTAACTTCAAACTCAACCACAGTTTTAACCAAACACTTCACAACTTATTTTGAACCACAGCAAAAATGCTTTTCTTGAAACTACTTTTTTTAAACCTTAACTACAAAAATAAAAGCAATACTAAACAGACCCTAAATTATAGCACCCAGTCGGAAATGTGTAAAAAAGCGTGATTAGTAATTTAGTTGGATCACAATTATAGCAGTAATAAATAAATAAATAAATAAATAAAACGAAATTTGTTGCCTGTGAAAAGTGGTCTAGTGGGGTGAACCGATACCCAAGAATAACAATAATTAATTCAATTAACTTAATTATAATATTAAACTTGTAATATTTAAAAGAAAAACAATTTTTTATATATTTTAGAGTAACAATAATTTAATAAAAAAATCAAGTAACTTGGTCCGGACTGAACTTCAAACTTTAATAGCCTGTTTGAGAGTGCGGTTGCGGTAGTTTTTTAAAGTGCTTTTCGTGCTGAAATACATCAAAATAATGTTTTTTCATTTTTTAAAAATCATTTTTGACATCAGCACATCAAAATGATTTAAAACACACAAAAAAATTCATTTAAAATAAAATAAAATAAAAATTTTCAAATTTTAGCCAAACGGCAGTGCAGCCGCTTGGCCAAACAGGCTATAAATCGGCGAATCATTAAATTAATACATTTAAGCTTAAGACCTCAGCTAAGATCCTGTTTTTGCAATGCGTCTCAAAAAATATTTTTTAAAAAATAAATTTTTTATTTATTTTAATTTTTTTTAATGTTTTTATATTATTTTCATGTATTAATGTTAAAAATAATTTTTAAAAAATAATTTTAATATATATCTAAACGAAAAACACTTTCAATAACAACTTCAACCACACCCCAAACACTTTCTTTACATTCCAAGGGGCAGAAGGGTAAAACCAGTCGTATATTTGAATTGCATGTAGTTCGGGGATAATAGTAAGTAAATAAATTAAAGTGGGAGGGTGTGTTTTAACTGTGAAAAATGAGCAGTATTATTTTGTTTTATTTTTTTCGGTCTCTTAACTTTTGTTTTTTGTCATTTGAATCCAAGATTAGCTCTCAATTGATTCAGATGTATGGACAAAATTGAAATTAAGATAACTAACGTAGAGAAGCCGATAAAAACGAGGAGTGTGTTTAAAGTTGGTGTGATAAATACTTTTTCATCCTTAACTTTTTAAATTTATAAAATCAGATCTTTTGGTTTTTTTAAAAAAAATTCAATTTTGATACATGACTTTATTTTTATTATTTTTAAGCCCATGTTTTTTCAAGAAAAGAGAAAATAATCTTTTTTTTGCATATTCTAGCCACTAAATTGGTTGCTAGTGGTATCTAAGAGTTTTATTTGATGAAAAAAAGATGAATTATACTTATTTCAAACCTCAATATAATTTTAAAAAATATTCATTAAAGTCAATTGTTCTTGAAAAGGTACTCTACCTCCTACCTTTTAGCATTGTTTATTGTGACAACCATAATGTAATGATGATTTTCTTCATTCATATAAAAAAATTAATACTATTTTTAAAATAATTTGAAGGTTTTTTTTATGAATGACCCTGGTTTTATATGTTTATTTATTTAATTTTTTGTGTGTGCATTTGCCTTTGTGCACATAGATTATAGAATTATTCATTATGGATAAATAAATCTTTTTCTATCTCAATTTTATAGTAAAATGGTCAAAATACCATTAAAAGGAAAAATAAATAAACTTGGTGTCAAAGGGTATTTTTATATCTTCATAATATGTTTTTTGTTATTATAATGTAGATGCAATTTGATATTTGACCAAATATTAAAAAATATATAAAATAATTAAAATACATAGTAAAATAAAAAATACTCTTAAAAACAAAACATTTAAACCTTAAGTCAAGGGGTCTCTTAGTCTTTTCAAAATATGTTTTTTTTTTTTATGTAAATATAAAGTCAGCTTAGAGGTATTTTTGTATGACTAGATAAAAAAATAAAAAAAATATGTGTGTGGTACACTAAAAGGCTTGTGGGAGGTTTGAACTTTAGTCCTCATAATTTGAATTTTATTTTCTTACCTTGTTTTTTTTTTTTGTAATTTTTTATTAGTTTCAATTTTATTATTCAATTCAAATTAATGATACTATGTTTTCCAATTTGATTCCCATTGTTTTAATTTTTAGCTTTTTTTAGAACTCTTGTTCGTCTAGATTAAGTGTTTTGGGTTTAATGATTACAAGTTTAATGAGATATCATATCATAATAATCATAATTTTTTCATGAATATTTTTTTTTTAATCTATTTTAACATCTAAATATTTTTTTTATCTATATAAAAAACAGCCTAGTTAGTCATAAATATTAGTAAGCTTCCATTTGGTATTGTTTTTTAAATAGAGGCTAAGCAATTTTTGATTATTTAAATCTTTTATATATTTTTGTGTTGTTTTAATATGTTAATATTAAAATATATTTATTTAAAAAACTTAATTTTAATTAATTTTTAAACTAAAAATAAAAAATATTATAAAAAACACAATTACTGCAATTATCTGAAATAACTTATTTTTTTATAGTTCACTCCTGTTATATATTACAAGTAACAGGGGGGCAGGCAAAGACAAAACACAGTAATCGTCTTCTTCTGTAGGGTTTTACTGTTGGCCACAACCCTCTCCCATTAACCTTTCCACCATCAGTAACCCGCTCTCCAGAGAAACAATGAGGTCCGGCCATTTCTCCTGTCCTCCCTTTCTCTCTGACACTGACTCTGACTCTGACTCTGCAATCTGCAATTATTTTTTACTTTGGTGGTTTGTATGTGCAGTCGGCACCCAGAAGTTCTGTGGGCTCAGAAATCGGACAAGGTTTACTTGACCATTGCATTGCCTGATGCGAAAGACATATCTGTGAAATGCGAAGGCGAAGGGTTATTTTGTTTCTCTGCTGTTGGGGTTCAAGGCGAATCCTTTGATTTCAGTATGGAACTCTTTGGAAACATTGTTCCTGAGGTATTTGATTGTATTTCTCGCTCATTTTGCATTGAATTGTGAAGTCTTTTGCGGGTTCTTGTCATTTTATTGGAACGAGCACAGTTGTATAGTTGGTGGGTTGCAGTCATTTTGTTTCATTAGAAGAAGAATGTTAATGATGGGTTCTTTTTGAAGTTGTTGGTTCTTGTGTTAGAGGAGGTAAAATCCTGTTTCATTTTTGTGATATCGTAACTCTTCCTGCATGCCAATTTTACTGCTCTAAATAAGGCAAAAATACTTGAATTTGGTAAAACTTATAGCCGACTTCGGAATTACTGCATTTCTTTTGGCCATGCTTTTTAATGCATTTCATGTTATTTATTTTATTCTTCTGTAAAAAATTGGCTTGGTTTGGAGATAATAACTCATGCATGTTGTGCTTCATTCTCTCTTTTTTTCCTGAAATTTATGGATTAAGTTAGAATAGTTGACAGGAGATCCAATGTTGATCTATGTAACCATCAATACTGCCCCCTTCGTTTCTGCTGCTATCGCTTTTGCTTTTAATGCCTCTCCATCATTGTCTCTAGCATTCTGTTTTTGTTGCCACTAGCTCCAGAACCATTGCCCTATGTGATGCCTTTGCTCAAACGCCTCCCAGGAAAAAGGGAAACCGAGGGATAAAACTTAAATTTAGAAAAAAAATTCTTGCTGCTAAATTCAATATCAAGCAACGCCTTTCTAATCAAAGAGATGTTCCTCCCTCCCCTTTTCCTCTCCCTCCTTCTTTCTATCTGGTTAGCTTACGATTAGGAGGTGTTTGACACTGTATTTTAAAAGCGCTTTTGAAAAAATATGAAATTCTTTTATTTTGTACTTTAAATTAAAAAAAATGGTGTTTTTAGATCATTTTCATGTTCTGTTATCAAAATGATTTAAAAAAAATAATAAAAAACAACATTTTGATGCATTTCTGAACGAAAAGCATTTTCAGAAGCAACCGCAACCACACTCCCAAATAGTCACTAAATGATTAACTATTTATGAATGAATTAGCATAGAGCCAGTCAGTCTTCCACTCATACTCTGATGGACAAGTTAGCATGAAACCTCATTTTGAAGCCAGGCTTCCGGTTCACTTAGATGAAACATTACTAGTCAGGATAAGTTCCATGTTGTCCTTGCAGACATTCCTTAGGTTGTCATGTACATCACATCATCAAGAACATCATGAGGAATATTTTATAGAATTATTGTTGAATCTTCATAAGCGTCGAATATAAGAAAAATGCTTGTATCTTAAAAATTCCAGTTTTTTTTCATGCCATTCTTGATCTGTTACTCAAAAGGTTTTCATGTAGCATATAATATCCAGTACTTAGAATTGTCTCCTACTTTTTTGTTATGTAACTGGCCTGCTCAAGTTAGAGAAACTTGGTGCCACATATGTGAGAACTTTGTTCATATGACATTCCAACATGTAGTATTTGTAATTGCAATCTTTAAATATGAAAAATTCCTGGTAATTTTCACCATTGTTTTTCTCATTGCAAACTTTAGAAACGTTATAATGTACATGCTTTTTAAGGCTTTGATGTTAACTGTGCAGGGTTCTAAAACTAAGGCTGGGTTGAGGAACATCATGTGCTCAATCCAGAAAGAAGAGAAAGTTTGGTGGAAAAGGCTGTTAAAATCTGAAGAGAAACCTGCTCCTTACATTAAGGTGGATTGGAACAAGTGGTGTGATGAGGACGATGAAGAGTCAGCTTGTAAGTTCTCACGACTTGTTCTTTGGGTTATGATATGAGGTCTCTCATAGTACTCTACAGGGCTCAAATTTTCAAAACATGATCCTGCCCTTAGGGTATAATATAATTGACTGAACTTGATGGGATTTAATCCTGTCCCAAAGTCCTGTCATTTGATTGTTTAATGTATATTAGTTGGGTGGGTTAATATCTCAGAGCCTAGCATAAGTTGGAATTTCCTTGTTAAATTATCTTCCTCTAGTTTGTGTGTGGCCGTGTTTTCCCCTGAATAGCTGTTAGTGTTTCTATCTTGGGTTGTATTTTTGGCTTCTTTTTCTTGATGAACAGGTATTGTTCTATCTTCACTAGTAAAATGGGAATGCACATTAGTGAGGTTTTACCAGTGAGGAAAATCCTGTTGCCTCTACCTGTTCTCACTGCAGGGATATAGGAAATTAGATATCATCTTCCTAGCCTGGAGAAGAATTGTATGCTAAAAGACTCTTAGGAGTCATTTCGACTGATTCTACCCAGTGAATTGTGTAACCATGGATGTTGATCTATATATTGTATGGTTGACATTCATTATCTTGCACAATGAATGCCATAATGTGCAGAATATGTAATTCTGATGTTAATTGAAAAATTAATTAGTTTACACCTTTTGAAGTGTTTGAAGTCTTGACTGTTTTGTGCACCATGGGTCTGCGTGGCATGAAATGACTGAACAATTCCTGAAATTTATTAGCAATACCATGATGGTGATCCTTTTGAGTTTTGTTAGCAGTAGTGTTCATCAACGAAAATGAAGTCTTTTCTTTGAACAATTATTGCATCCCAACATTTCCCTATTTCTCTTTGTTCACTGCATAACTTGCATGGTGGCTGGCTATCATAGCAGGCTTTCTTGAAAGTGTTTTCACTCTGGTGATATCACACCAATCACACTAAATATGAACATGCATTGTCTTTGTTGGCATGCAAGGCTGCTTTATTATCTGTATTAAATAACTCAAGAATTCATGGTTCAGTATGCAAGAGTTTACAGCTTCAGTTTCTGATTGAATCTGATCAAATTTCTGTTGTCCCTTGCAGCTGATACCTCTGATGACAATAATGCTGGGGTAATTTTATTTTTTTGGATTTTCTGTTGATATAAAGAATGATTATAGCAGTGCTTCAAGTCTGCTTGATTATTTAATACCTGTTCTTTTGCAGTATGAAAAAGATGATGGGAGCAGTGAAGATGAAGGAATGCTTTGTAAGTCAGACCTTGATCACGTCATATTTACCATCCTTTGTGTGTGCTTCAAATGCATAGATAGGATTCTGAAACAATTTAGCATGCAGCGCGCGAGTCGTTTTCATAATCTTTATACGCATTATCTTCTATGAACTTCCAAACCTTTGAGTGCTTGTAATGAAAAGAATGCTTTGTGACTTTCAGTTCACACAGAAAATTCGAGTTTTTTTTATTCCGAAAATACGAAGACAATTTTTTTTAATCATTCCACTATTATGCTGTCCATGTCATTTCAAGTGTCAAATTATGCATTATACAAACGAATAAACTGCTTTTGTCTGTGCAACTTTGCCTCTAAATTCATTTCTTCTATTGCTTGTGATGCCATATCTGACTGTATTAGACATTGCTTGCAGATCTTCCTGATCTTGAGAAGGCAAGGGGAACTTGATGACAATCAAGGACCGGTGTGGTTAATTACATGGAATTGGAGTTTCGGGGATCGCAGAACGGCATCGATGACAGGTATGCAAGGGATCGAAGTTAAAAATACGCATATTGCAGACCTACAATAACTGAAGACTGTATATATTAGAGGTGCAATTTTAGTAAAATAGAGGCTGACTTGCAGGATTGATTATTTCTGAGTTATCTGAGGTTTGACTTGTATTTCCCCTTTTCCATGGTCTTGTGGCTAACGGAAATTTTCAAAACTTTACCAACACAAAGGGATTTTCAGTTACTGAAAACCATGGTACCAGTTGCCTGACTGGATAAAGGATGAGTTTAACTACTATCACCTATAATCTGCTTTAATCAGCAGGTTTTGCCTGAAAATTTGTGATTTTCTCCGGCCGCTCGATATAGGCATGTTTTTCATGCTTTTCGTAAACTGAGGTTAAACTTCAGTTTTTGGCGGGTACTATAGTTACATAAACTGTGGTTGACTCGCTTAACCACGAAAGCCACCGCAGAGCCAAACACTTTAAGTTATGTTGATTCTCAGTCTTTGATGCATGTTTGCAATTGGAAGTTGATCCCCCATGACCCGTTTCTGACCTTTATACTGTCGGGAAATGTACGGGTGCCATCCTGCAAAAACTTTCTTTCAACTAGCAGAGACTTGAAGCTTTAGAAGTGGACACAATCATTCCGTGTTCCACTGAGTTCAAATTGAATTGAAGATTTATCAGCAATGTAGATTTAGTTCTGGCGATTCAGAGATTGAGATTAGTTATTCAGAGTCGTTCTTGAAGAGTGGCTCAGTAACAAAGCTCACATGCTTGGAAAGAAAACCAGGCAATCGGAATTAACAATGCATGTGGTTTTTTTAGGAACTTTTTTTTTTTATGCGAGGAAATTTTATCCCCGGAAAATGTATTTTATTGGTCGAGGTAAGCGAGTAAAATCTTGGTTGTTTGAGGTTCTTATAAAAAATACACGTCTCGAGTTAAACTCAAAATCTATTATCCAGATCATAAGTTTTTTGTCAAAATGTCATATATAGTTAATGCTAGTATAGCTGAAGCCCTTTACGGGCAAGTAATTCAGTAGAATTCAGCCATAAAGATCTATAAAATCCCACAAACTGTACTCCTAAACTAACCTGTTGACCCAATTGGCCTAAAAATGATCTTGGCTTTCTCAGAAGTTAAAAAGGTTACGTTTTTAGTGAACTACGAATCATGGGTGTCAATTTTATTTCGATTGGTTTTTTGTTTTTTCAATTGGAACAAAATATTTTGATTTTCAAACATCTCGGTACTCCGTTTCAGGTTGTATTATATATATATATATATATATATATATATTAATTCAATAAAAAAAATAGTTCAAATCTAAAAATAAAATTATTTAAAATTCTGCAATTTAAATTTTAACACATAAGTAAAAAAATAAAAGTTGAACTGATATAACTTGATCGACTTGATGAGTTCAAAGATAATATGGAAAAATGATAAAAAATATAGTTTAACTAAAAAATAAAGTTGACATCTTAAAAAAATATTGAAATAAAGATATATTGAATTAACTCGGGTCAATCTAGGTTAACCTTTCAAATGTATGACTTATGTTATAAGAATATGATAATCTTAAATAAAACAAATCAAATCAAATTATAAAGTTCAATTCGTAATAAACTCGATGCTGAATAATGAAATTGAGAAAAATTTAATCTAAAAAAAAGACAAAAATGATTTTTCCGAACAAAATTATGAGCTTGTATAATATTACGAGAATGCCATCATCAATATCATAAAGTCATTATATTCTTTGATTGCTCTGAATTTTTAACATAATATATATAAATATGTCAAGATGCCTATAAAATTTCATCTTGATCTAACAGTCGGATTAGAAGATATTTGACCGGAACAGAATGGGCAAATATATTTGAAAAGATATCCTATTCTTTGAAAAAGATAAAAATTTGTTTCAATTTGCTCTATTTTTTAAATTGGAATGAAATATACCCGCTATTCCAAACAGAACAGAACGAAATTGTCAATCTTGCTACATATTATGGAGCAATCCATGTCTTTGAAACAATCTTTCCAGCAAGAATATATTTTTACGAAAACCACTCATCCATTGATATCTGGGAGCAAGGATCGTTCAACACTTTCTTAGAGCTTTATCAAGCTTCTTTTTAATGAAAATGGTCAAGAAGTGCAAGGGATAAACAAAAATAAGATGTAGTTATATGAAGCTGTTTGTTTCGGTGTTTCAGCTGCCGTTTGCTCCAAATTCAATTTTTTTTAATATTTTTAGATCATTTTGATGTGCTGATATCAAAAATAATTTTTTAAAAATAAAAAAAATATCATTTTAATATATTTTTAAATGAAAAATACTTTTAAAAATAATTATAACCGCCTTCCCAAATACGTCATATGGCTGCATGAACAGGGATGGGAACAAATGGGATTGGATCCCACCACTATTTCAGCCTCCTGCTCCCTTGTTCATCTCCGACATAGCTCCCTAGCTTTGATCTCATGATAAAGTTGTGCACTGCGATGGCTATGAGCACATATTTTAAGGAACAAAGATAGTTTTAGTTTTGTTTGTTTTGTTTGAAATGACCGAAATATTTCGTACTAGTTAAAAAAATAAGATAAAACGGTATCATTTTTATCTTGGTTTAAATTTCAGTCCGTTCCGGATTTTTAAATAATGAATAATTTTTCTGTTCGTTCCGTTTTGACCAAATAATAATTTTTTTAAATAATGAATAATTTTACAATGTTAATCATATCTCTTAATCTGACCATTAGATTGGGATGAAATTTTACGAGGAGTCTCTTGACATATTTATATAAATTATATTAAAATTTCAGAGCAATCAGAAAATGTAATGACCTTACGAGATTGATGATGACATTCTCATAATATTATACATGTTAATAATTTTATTTAGAAAAATCATTTTATTGTCTTTTTTTTTATTAAATTGGACAATTCTAAATAATTTTAATTTTTAGATTTAAACTATGTTTTTTTGAATTAGTATATTTAATTACACACATACACACATAAACAATATAACCCCCAAAACTCCAAAACCGAAATATTTCATTTCAATTAAAAAGCATCAACCAAAACAGTATTCATGACTCTAGAACAACTGCTAAGATTATGGCGAATATTACAGAGCACTTGACTTGAGCTCATGGCCTAGCGGTCAGAAGGGATTTTTCACTTTTTTTTATACTCGGGTTCGATTTTTTGTGTGTATGTCGGTCATTTCAATGGTGCTTCACCTATATAATTGGGCTTACAGGATATTTAGTTGGGCTCAAAAATCTAAGATTGACTCGTTAGATTTTTTCATGCTCTTAAATATGAATGGGACTTTTCATCTCATTCACTGGAAATTACTATAAAAATTTTATTTTGTTTTAATTTTTTTTATTACAATTTATTATATATTTTGTTTTTTATTCCTTTAATTTTTTTGATCTTTTTGAGGTAGTCCTGATTTCCTCCTCATTTTTATGTGTCTATACTCTTAGTTTTGGTTTTAAATTTTTATAATTTTCTCGTTTGTTGAAATTTTATTTTTATTCAATTTTATCCTTAAGTTTTCATTTGTGTTGATGATAATTTTAAAATTGTTATTTCTTCTTTTTCCCTTTGTTATTTTTTTTTCATTTGTTCTTCAAATAAAATGATTTTTGTATGCTGATAATATTTATTTTGGTTTTGTCATTATTTATTTGCTTGTTTGTTTGCTCTTTTGTTAAAGTTTTTGGTTTATTTTATTTTATTCTAGGATGATTTCATGATTTTCATAGTTTACACCATATCGATAATAATTTTAGTAATTGTTTTTTTTTCTATATTTTTTGCTTGCTCTTTTGTTAAATTTTTTTGGTTTTTTATTTTATTTTTCAGGATAATTTAATAATTTTCATTATTTAGGTAGTAATAGTAATAATAATTTTACTTGTTATAATTATGATAATAATAGCGACGTTACTAATGATATTGATGATAATAATAATTTATTGTAATGGTTGTAGTTCTTATGATATTAATAATTATAGTTGTGACTATAATAATAACAATAACTCATAAAACAATATTAAGAATATCAATAATAATAATAACTATAATAATGATATTAATAATGGTAATAATACTAATGATAATTTTAACAATATTAATAACAATAACGGTGTCAATAATCATAATAGTGGTTATAATCGTAATGACAAGAGTGGTGGCGAAAAATATTCATCTGCCATCTCACCAAACGCGTCGCCGTGGCTTCTTCATTATGGCGATGCGCGTTTCGGCTCATGATTGTCGTAGACTTGCTGATAGTCAATTGTTTTTTCCTTCTCTATCTCTCCTGAAACCAAAAATGCATATAAGTTCCTTTGTTTATGATTTGTGCATTTCAGTCCTTGGTCTCTTAATTTCTTTTTTTGGTCTTGATTCTTCTATAGAAGTTTTGATTTGTTTCAAATTTTTTTCAATTGAAATTAATCATTTATTTTCTTTTTCATCTCGATCCTTATTCTTTTAATTTTTGGTTTGATTTTAATCCTTTAATTTTTTCGGTCCTTCTAAAATAGTCCTTGGTTTTTGTTCATATTTATATTTCTATACTCTTAGTTTTGGTTTTAAATTTTTATCATTTTCTCTTTTGTTGAAGTTTTATTTTTATTCAATTTAGTTCTTAAGTTTTAAATTGTGTTGATGATCATTTTAAAATTGATATTTTTTTCCCTTGTTCTTTTTTTTTTGATTTTTTTCTTCAAATGAATGATTTTTTATGTTAATAATATTCATTTTGGTTTTGTCATTTTTTTTCTTTTTACTCTTTTGTTAATGTTTTTTGGTTTTTTATTTTATCTTTCAGAATAATTTTATGATTTTCATTGTCTACCCAACAAGGATAATAATTTTAGTTATTGTTTTTTTATTGTTTTCTTGCATGCTCTTTTGTTTAATTTTTTGGGTTTTTGATTTTATTCTTCGGGATAATTTAATAATTTTTATTTTTTGGACAATAACATTAATAATAATTTTAGATGCTATAATCATAATCATAATAGTGACGTTAATAATGATAATGATGATAACAATAATAATTTATTATAATGGTTGTAGTGCTTATAAAATTATTAATTATGATTGTAAAGATAATAATAACATTAACTCATAAAATAATATTGAGAATATCAATAAAAACAAAAACAATTATAATAATGATAATAATACTAATGATATTAATAACAATAACAATGTTAGTAATCATAATAGTGGTTATAATCGTAATGACAATAATGGCGGCGACGGTGATACTAACAATAATAATAATTAAATAATTGCACTTATAATAATAAAAATAAAAATAATGATGATATTAGTTATAGTTATGATGATAATAATTATAATGATGGTTTAACCAGTAATAATTATTGTGATAATAATGACGATGATAAAAAATATAATGACGGTGACCACGATAGTAATGCAAATAATTATTAGAATATTAATTATTTATAGTAATGATAATAGTGATGGCTATAATGATTGTGATAATTTAACAAAAATAATAATAATAATAATAATAATAATAATAATAATAATAATAATAATAATAATAATTAAAATAATTCATCATTTGATGTTCTATTTGTTAAGAACGAGTTGCAACTTCTCTATGTATAATATTTCAGATCTAGTATCCTGAATTAATGGTTTGGAAAACTTTTACGGCTCACAATATTATCTTTTATTTTTTGTCTTATTTTTTAAAATTATATTACTTAACATTAATTTTTTTTTAAATATCATTCATTTTTCATTTAAACCTATTAAATAAATAAATTTATATCGACTTAAAATATATATTTTATTAAAAAATTGTGCTTTATAAAAATTCTGTACAAATTTATTATTTTGTACAAATTTATAATTTTATGAAAAGAATATCGTATTATTAAGATTTTTTTATATTTAAAAAATATATTTCTGATTGCAGAAAAACACGAGGTAATTTTCTCGTTTGTTCTTATTCCTCATTCATTTTTTTTTATTTCCCAAAAAATAATAATAAATAAAACCCTGTGTATCAGTCTGTCATCATCACCTCTGTGATTGATGGATGCCTGGAAACCTTCCCTTCCATAAAACTACCCATCTCTAAATTCTGTCTCTCCCTCTCTAGCAAGTTCCACAGCAAAAAGCAAATGATGAAAGACAACTCTATCTCTTCCCCAATTCGTCTCAACATTGGTCAACTCTCCCTCTCTCTCTCAATTATCTATGAATTTGTATTCGTAGGAGATCTTCATTTTCAGATTCTAGAATAAACCCATCTGTTAAAGCAGTTTCACTCTTTCCATCTCTCTGTTTAACCTGACACACTGCTACAAGTTTGATTGCTTCACTCTTTACGAAACTTCATCACTTGGATCGTGATTATTTATTTGTTACTGCTTGCTTGTGCCCTTTTTTTGACCGATTTAATTCATTGTGCTTGATTATTAGTAGTTTGGTGTGGGAATTTAAGTTAATTATGCGGTTATAATTATTTTTACAGGCGGGAAGAAATTTTGCACCACAATTGATACATTAACACAGCGTGAGCCTGATTCCATGCTTGCGGCTATGTTCAGTGGAAGACATACTGTGTCTGAGGATCCTGATAAGGTATGGTCATTTGTTGTTTGATCGTGTCTAGAGAAATAATGTGTAGTAAATGCCTCAGCTATGAGGAATTAAGGATTCCCCAGTTAACAATTGATTCATATCTGTTTGCAACTTCCTTTTTTTTTCCAATTAAGTTTCGTGGAATGGCCGTTATTGAAATTATGAGGGGTGACTGCCTGAGCTAGGTTGTTGAAGATAGAAGTGTTGCCAGGCCATTTTTTTTTTTTTTTTTGCTGAGGGAATAGCACATTGTTGAGAAGAAATGCGGGAGGGAACTTACATTTATTTATGTTGAGAAGAAATGACTTTCGCTCATTCCCTTTTGGTTTCATCTGTGTCCCTTGCCTCTACTTTATTTTTATCAAATGGAGACTAGAACTTTGCTGTAGTAAGTTTCATGTTGTACGATGTTACTTGTTAAGTAATCAATTGTTTTGGAACTTTGATTCTTCAGGGATACGTCTTCATTGATAGGGATGGGAAACACTTTCGGCATATTTTGAATTGGTTGAGGGATGGTGTGGTTCCCACACTAGCTGATGCTGAATATTCAGAGCTTATGCGAGAGGCAGTATACTATCAGCTACTTGTATGTGGTTATAACTTTTCTTTTGTTCTTTTGTGGTTATTTCCTTTTTTATTCTCCATTTTGTGGTCCTTGGGGTCCTGCCTATTCATAGAAGGATGGTTTGTGAAGCACATGCCTCTTGTTGATATGGTTCTTCACTTCTGGTTAGCTGGCCCGGGCTTATGGTGTATAGAAATAGGTTCAGTAGTCTGTATGTTTTAAAATTCTCTTGCATGCAGGCTTTTTGAAAAAGGAGCGTGTGGATTTTAGAAACATCACACGACTTCCCCTGTAAACACCTTTTTAAAATATCTGCATAAATTTTTGAAAGAAGTGGAAGTCATTGTGTGACCTCATTTATCACTTCACATAGTCCATTCTGTGTTTGTTTTTATGTAGTGCTAGGTTGCGGTTCTTGAAGTGGAGCTGGCACGCATGAATTTGAAAAAGGAGCACACACTTTTCTTTGTGCCATTTTCCTATAAACCTTTGTTTGAAAGATGCCGTTTTGTCCTAAATTTCATATGTTGCTGGATCCAAGCAACAAATGGAGTTTTTCACAAACATTTGCTTTGTATGTTTATGCTGTTCCAGTTCATGTGATTTTGATTGGAAAGTTGTTTCCAATTATTATTATTGGTGCCATCAAACTATTATGTTTTCTCTGCTAATCTGTTTTTACCTTGCATCGTTCTGTAATGAGTTTTGTTGCTCATCCTTGAAAACTCTGAGATCCATATGTATGCATTTAGATTCATGTATCTAGCAATGTTTAGGAAACGAAATGTCAACCATATCCCTGATGTTTCTGACTCCCCCCCTCTATGACCTTATATCAGGGGCTTGTAGAAGGAATCAACTCTGTCTTGACTAAGAGGAGGGAAGGTGATGAGTTGGATGCTGAATTGACGCGGGCAGATATCATCAAATGTATACAATATAACAAAGTGAAATTTCGAGGAATTAATTTTTCTGGTCTTGATCTCTCCAAACTGGCAAGTCTTTTGGGTTCAAAGTTCTTGGAAGGTTTTCTCTTGCTTTCTTATGTTTATCCTTGACAGATGCGTCTTTCTGAAATAAACCAATAGATTCCTTTGTTATTTGTTTTCTTAGAGAAAGTATAACTTTTGTCAAACAGTTGCTATTACATGCTGTCGGCTTCATCTTTAACTGTTACAGGAACAACTTGTGAAGGCCAAAAACAAAACAAAAATTCATTACAGAATGCTGGTTTGCTTAGATTTTAAAAGTAAATGATTGTATCCTCTGATGTGTGGTTTATTGAGATGCAGGACCTCTCATTTGTTGACTTCAGCTATGCATGTCTGAAAAATGTATTCTTCTCTCGTGCAAACCTACAGTGTGCAAAATTCCGGGTAATTTCACATTCCTGTAATGCACTCTGTCCCAAACAACTTCATTACTGTGTTTTCACTGTGCTTCCCTGGAACTTACACTATGGTCACTGAATTGAATTCCCTCCACCTCATAATGAATGTCTTGAATTCTTGTGCTCATTGTTTAAGCTGGCGCAGTCATTGGTATTTTCCATTACATGTTTACTTTCATTTTTTTAAGGAAGAACAAAAGTTCTAGCAGGGGTCATATAATAAATGGGGATAAATTATGATCTGACTTTGTCATTGTGGATATTCTATTTGAGATAGGGTAAAAAGGACTCAAGATTTGGGGAGGGCAGTATTATTCTGGATTGATGATCATGTTTCTTCTGATGAACAAACGCCAATGCCCAAACACATATTTGTTCTCTGTGATTAGCTCATTTACCACACACTGCTTTTAGCTATCTGAGAAATATCACATAGTTGTTATCTGTGATTAGCTCCTTTACCACTTTTATCTTTTTAATGGATCACATTGAAATCTTTAAATTGACATCACAGGATGCGGATGCTGAGGGTTGCATATTCCACAATGCAACTCTGCGGGAGTAAGACACTCAAACCAAAACTGGATCCATTTGTAAAATAGTGTTATAGAATGCTTTCTTGATGACCATTTCATGCCTAGGGAAGATGTGAATTTACTGGCGCAAATCTCCGAGGAGCTTTATTAGCAGGTGCCAACCTTAAGAGTGCCAACCTTCAAGGTAATATTTTTAGTTATTCTTATGATATTGATTATTGAATAGGATGCTTTAATCAGTTTCTCTACTCAAGGCTACTATTTGACTCTCCATTTGCACTGTTGCATATTTACAGGCATGTGGCCTCAATTCCTTGACATATAATTTTTTTCTCGAATCCAATCACTGATTTATGTGACTATTCTAGCATTTTATTTAACCTAACTAGATATTCCTGAACATTAAATTTTTTTGTATACAAATTCTTCATACCTCTAAGCGGAAACCTTGACCTGACCATTTAAGGCTTGCTTAGTATTATTGACATTAAAGTTTTGCTTTTTTTTTTTAATTTCTCGAAATTCCCCATCCTTTTGGTGTGATTTGCTTTAATAATTATCGAAGATGCTATTGCTTAATTTGTAATGCTCATAGAAATCTCTGAAGGAAACTATGTACTTTCATTTCATGTTCTGTTGCAGATGCTTGTCTGGTTGATTGCAGTTTCTGTGGAGCAGATCTGAGTTCTGCACACTTACAGGTTCAGCACCTGTTAATCTTTCAAATAACTGAATTTCATATCTGCACCTGTTTTCACTTCACTCTATTGATTGACCATACTAATTAGCTGGTGATTTTGGTGTGATTCCTTCATTGTTCATTGACTGATAATGGGGCTTGGTTCAGGTTCACACTCTGTGCCTTGGTTGCTTGAATTAGGAAATCTAGTTCAACCTGCTGTTTAAAGGACCCAATGAGTAAAATATTGGACAAGCTTAATTGTATTGCTTGGTTCTGGTTCATACTCTGCTTTGGTTGCTTGAATTAGGAAATCTAGTTCAATCTGCTGTTTAAAGGATTCAATGAGTAAAATATTGGACAAGCAATCATTGTGTACCACCAACTAATGCAATAATCATTGTGTACCACCAACTAATGCAATATCTAGATCATCTTATTATTCCTTGAACTCAATTGTCATTATGTGTAAAATACTTGCTAGAAACATTTACTTTATTATTTATCATAGACGTTCATATTGTTATTAGGTAGGAGGATATGTGTTTCATATGGAGAAGAAATATCAATAGGAATGGGTCTCTTCGTCTTTGTGTTTTTTTTACCATAATTTGCTTATTTGATATTGATCATTATGGCTCATAGAATCAAATTTAATTGAAATAGTTTATGGATTTAAGCATAATGTAAAACATGAGCCTAAATTTCTTTCTGACCCTGAGGCTGTTTTCATATATTAACCTGTTCAGTTTTCCTAATTTCAGACTGCTGATCTCACTAATGCCAACCTGGAAGGAGCTAATCTAGAAGGAGCCAATCTGAAGGTAGAAAATTTGCAATGTGGAAACCATGAATGTAAATATAAATTGATAATAAGGCTTACACTTTGCGAAATCAAATGTGAAAAAAAAGGGGTCTGAGCCAGTTTATTAGTGGATGTAGAAGAATATGAATGGCTGCAAGAAGGGATGCCCTGCAAAATCAAGTTTCTCTCCGAACCCGTGTAGCTGTTAAGTTTAACTTGTTGAAACTGACATATTTCAGGGTGCAAAATTGAATAATGCCAATCTAAAGGGTGCAAATCTTCAACGGGCTTATCTACGACATGTCAATCTTCAAAACACAGTAAGTAACAACTGGTTTGTATGTTTAGAAAACCTTACTTTTACTTAGCCTCTCAATCAATATGTTCTTTACTTGGAGATGGAATGGCATTGTTCTTGAATTCTGAGGTGCCCAAAGTAAATTTGCTTCTATGATGTCCATTCGTTTTAGATTCTTAATCTGCTTAAGCGATCGTTTGCATCATTTGGTGAACACCTCCTTTTCTTTAAACCCACTGCTTTCCAATTCCTGGAAAAGAAAAAAGAAAGGTCTGTTGATGTCACTGCTGATAATGGTGAACATTTAAACATGTGCAATATTCATGGAGAATGCCAAAACTTGTGCTGGATGCTGGATTGCATAAATATTTTCACATGGTAAATAATATTTCTGCAGAGAGATTGACAAGGATAGAATAAAGATTTAATCATTCATGTCACAACATATGATAGTGTGTATGCAGAAATTTGTGTAACGAAATTTTATATTCAGAAAAACAAATTGCATTGAATCAAAGATATTTTGATGGTGCATTTGCAGTGCAATAACTTCCAAGAACAAGAACATGGTACTGTTGGTTAGTATTTGCTCTGTGTCCAGTCAGGGATCAATAATTTAAATTAATTGGATTCTCTGGCCATTAAGACAATTGTCTGAGTTCTGTTATCCAGCAAGTACATAAATTAATTAGAATGCTTGTCAATGTAGTGTGCCATTACCACAATGATATCAAGAACACTGATTTTTATGCATAATATCTCAGTATGCTGGGTTTTTTCTTCTTACTAGATTTCATCTTCAAAAATAAATAAATAAATAACAGTTTTTATGGATCATCCTCAAATTCCTCAAGTTGCATGATCCTACTTGAAATTAGTTTTTGTGAAAGAGACTGTCTACAAGCTTTTTATATAAAAAAATTAAGATCGATTTATCAAGCTGAGAGCTCTAAGGTTAAAGAAGAGTTAATGTGATCCAGAGTTTGGTTGCCATGTGCATATTCTGGTGTAGATCTCCAGTTTTGATTTGCATTTGCAGGGATTTCCTTGCAATCCAACATCTAATATCTTGTTTCTACCACAGCATTTGGAAGATGCAAGGCTTGATGGTGCCAATTTGGTTGGAGTAATTCGATAAACTGGTGCAAGACAGTGTGCCAGAATACATGGATGTATTTTGCTTTAACATATTGATCTATTTATTTTGATTAACTTGTGATGTGTTGTTGATTTCTTGCCTGTTCATTGTTGATATTCTTGGATATGATTTTTGCATGTGTTTTGCTTATATGTGTTGACTGATTTGTGGACATATTTGATTTTTATGAAACATCTTCTAATGCCAAGAAATTTTTATACTTACACATCAATGGAAATTACAACACTTTTAGAATTACATGCATATACTTATTTATAGAACTGCATTAGACGAGGTAATTCACTATCATATTATGAAGAACATGGACCTTCATGGAAAGATATCCTTCCTTGAATGCCAATAAATTCTCATGATGAACCACTTGTATTCAATACATATTAAATTCATTGAATTATAATATTACAAGAGCAATTTAAATAATTAAAAGGGAAGAGAGTGACTTTTTACCTTGAGCTTTTAATGTACCAACTCTTGAGAAGTTAGGTACCACCTAAAAACTATTCTTTTCCGGAGGTGTTTGATACTATGTTTTAAAAATATTTTTGAAAAAAATAATTTATTTAAATTTATTATTTTGGTGTTTTTGGATTATTTTCATGTGCTGATGTCAAAAATAATTTTTAAAAAATAAATAAAAAATTATCTTGATGCATTTCTAAACGAAAAAAATATTTTTAAAGCATTCTTAAGTGCACTCCTACACAGTACTATAACTCTACAAATAATTAGTGCTCACAATATTAATTAAAAATTCAACTCTCTATATATCCCAAAACTCTAATATAATATCATAAAGTAAGTATTCAATACTTGTATTTAATTAATATGATATGATTTACTTAGAAGATGTAATAATTCACATAACTACATTTTTTAGTATTTCTCTATTTTAATATTTTGTATATGATAATATTAAAAAAAAATTCAAGATATTTTTATCTAAAAATAATAATTTTAAAAACACTTGAATCATCGTTTTCATCGTCAAAGCACAAATCCAAATATAAAAAACTCGTGTCTTTTCCTTTTGATCAATTAGTGCATGTCATGAGACAAATCATAATAATACTAATGATAGTGATAATAGTACTAATACTAATACAATGATGGTGATGATGATGATATTACTTATTAATAATAGTAGTGATAATGAATATAATAATAGTAGGTATGATAATAATAATAAAGTTTATAATAGTAATAGTAATAATGATAATTCATCATTTAATGTTAGATTTATTTGGGATTGCGTTTCACCATTTTTTCATATACGGTGTTTCCAATCAAATAACTCGGGTTACAAGTTTGAAAAGTTTATATGGCCCGACAACTTCTTTTATTTTTTACCTTATTGTTTTTTTTCTTCTAATTTATCATTCATCATTAGTTTTTTTAAATAAAAAAAATCATCTAGATTTCCTTTTAATTTATTAAATAAACTAATTCACGTCAAGTTAACTCTTATATAGTTTTATTGGAGACTCGTGCAAGAAAAAGATCCAAGTAAAGGGAATTCACGAATCATCATCTTCTTGCCCGAATTTAATAGCATTGCAAAAAAATGTTATTTTTTTCTTCAAAAATGATTCAAGTTGAGAGCAGGCTAATGAACTACTTACATCTATTTTAAGTTGCTCGTATTTTGACTAGTATATTCAAACTAGTTAATATAAGCTAGGTATGCACGTTCCACCACTCGTTAGAACAATTTTTTTTTTTTTTTGTCAATGCTAGAAAAAGATCTAGGCAACGACAAAGCATTTTGCACCATTAATGAAAATCATGATTTAATATATTTTATTTTAAATATTTTTTTTTCAAAAAATCATAATTTTATAAAAATGGTAAGAAATTAGAAGAACAATTATGGAATAATTTTTTTAAATAATTTTTTCCCTCATAATATTAAAACAATTGTAAGAAAGTGTAATTAGTATATATATAAAAAAATCTAGATAACTTGAGGGTAAAAAAAGTTTCTAGCTAAAACTCATTACCTAACAAATTGTTTTTCGCATTTGATTTAACCAATCATTTTAAACAACAACTTACTAGATCATATTTTAAAATTCCAATAATATATAGGAAAAAAAAATATATTGATATCTTTGATGTCAAAGGCAGATTCTTGCTCATATCAATTTTTTGCAAAATGCCTCCAGAAACCCATAGATAATGTATCTCCTACTCTATTCGATCACCTAAACCCAAATTATATCAAGGAATCATCTCATTTAAAAGCTCAAATTGTTAGGTGAGATTTCAAAATATGATTTATATTATTCTCTAACACACCTTCCCAAGTGAAAGCCTTTTAAACTTGAAACTTGCACAGGTCTATACTATTTTATGCTTGATTTTTATCAAATAAAACAGGGGTGGTGAGATTTAAACTCATGACTGCTGGGTCAAAAAGGCTCTGATACCATATCAAGAAACTATCTCACCTAAAAAATTAAACTGTTAAGTAATACCACAAAATATAATTTATATTATTCTCTATCAAATCATCCTTGTTTTTCCATTGTGGACACCACTAATGATGCATCTATTCACTTTCATATATTTTTTTATGCGAGAAAATTACATCATCGGAAAACATATTTTGTGTAACCATCACCTTCATAACATGTGGCAGAAGAACATGGATGCATGTTTAAGTTGTTCAAAGCATATACAAATGAAAATTCCACTTCCTTCCCTGATTTGGTGCCTCCAAAAAAGTGATCACCTAAGAACTTTCAACATCACTTTGACCCTTTCAGATCAGATCTAAGGCCTCCCAGATGGAAATGAATCGAGCGAGTTCATTACATTTGTCACCAACTCAGCACTGTTCCTATAAATATGAACCCTGCTCACCTGTTTCCTTCCGTTCATATCAAAAATCAGCTCACTGAGAGAGAAAAGAGAGACAAGAATGTCAGGAATCATGCACAAGATTGAGGAGACCCTCCACATTGGAGGCAAAAAGGAAGATCACAAGAGTGAGACACGTGGCGAGCACAAGGGGGAGTATCATGGTGAGCGCAAGCCAGAACATGGTGAACACAAGGAAGGATTTGTTGACAAGATCCATGGCGATGGCCATGGTGAAGGAGTGAAAAAGAAGGAGAAGAAGAAGAAGAAGGAGCATGAGCATGGCCATGATGGCCACAGCAGCAGCGACAGCGACAGCGACAGCGATTAAAAATCTTTCACTTTCTCTAAATATTAGGTATTTATATATACTTCTTTTTATTTTTTTTAAATTCGAGGAAACTCCACTCTTTGAAATCATATTTTATAAGCCTAAATGAGCAAATAAAACCTCAATTATTCCAGGTTCTTATAAAAGGTGCATGTCCTGACTCGAACTCAAGAACTCTTTCTTCTCTATAACACTACACATTATTTTGCTGGAGGTGTCTGTAAAAATCATAAATTATATGTAGGGTTTGTGTCTGTGAGAAATTTCTGAGATAAATTTTGATTTTTAATGCATGGTTTTGTCTTTGCAGATGTGTTGGATCAGTAACAGAAGTCGAGGCCCTGTCTTCTAGTATTAGAGATTATATATAATTATCAAAAGAAAAACAAAAATGTTTTTCTTGTTTCAGTAATTTTGTTTCTTTGCTTTGGGTGGAGTCTATGGAGTGCTGCTTGGAAGGGAAGAAAATAAATCCAAAATGATATTAATAATAAATAATAAATAATATTCTATTTATTTGTCTATGATTTCTGTAACACACACGATGTCAAGACGATATTTCACTGTTCAATATCAGGTAAAAACTGAAAATACCTTCAGTTTTAAGGGTTAAATTTTGCGGCCCGAGAGATAAAATAATAATTTCATTATTAAAATCCATAGTAATCGGACACAATGAAACCTCGACGTGTTTTATATATTTATATATCTATAATATATAAAGAATAAAGCAAATTATATAAAATGTTTGATCATCTCCTTTAATTAGATTATGAAATTATTATTTTTAATTATTTTAGTTTATTGAGTTTTTGAATTTCTTCTGTTTACCAAGAAACCTCTTCTTCCTATGCCCTTATCTCATGTCTTTCATGGAAAAATTCTTGGAGAATCATATCTTTACTAACTAGATAAAGAAATATCATTTTCTATTAATAATGTATCACCTACATATAATATTAGGAAAAAACAATTCCACTCCTACTAACGTTTTTATAAACACAAGTCTCATTCATATTTTTCATTAAATCAAATTATTTGATTTTCTAGTCAAAATGGATATTTCAGCTCCCCGAAGCTTGATTAAGTTCATAATATAATCACTTACAAACTTATCCTCTTTCATAATAATTTCCTTTATTCCATAATATATATCAATTAAAGTTGTACTTGCTAGAGTGAATGGCAAAGTTGTGTGTTAAAAAATATATTTTTTGAAAAACAGAGTTGTTTTTTGTTTTAATAAAGAGTTGTGTTCGTTAAAGTAAATAAATAAATAAATAAATAAGCAGTTTATTTTCAATTAAAATAAATAAACTAATTAACTACTAAAGTTATATATGTGTATATATGTATATGTGGAGAGAGGGAAAGAGAGGGGCTGATATTTTGTCTTCCTCAAATATTTATTACTTAATTTTTGAAAAGCATTTGGTGGAGGTAGGGAAACCGAAACATATATTTGACATCATATTGTAAAATGATATTTTATCATTAGGAAAAAGTATATATGATAAAGAATAGCAGTGTATTATAATAGGTGATATCTTGAAAATCACTGTTTATTCTAATTTACATGCACCTATATAATTGCTGATGAATTTCGAGTGGACCAATTATCCCTCTTGATTTAGCACCCCCACTTTATTTTTATATTTTTAAAAAGGATAGTGATTTTAATATATCAAGCGTATAAACACAGTAAAAAAACAATAAGATATCTTCTTTTTTTCCATGATTGATTAAGTGTCAAACTAATTGTATAGAAATCTATCTACTATCAAGTATCAAGAATAGAAAGTCTTATGATCTATGTTAAGCCTTAAGTTACTTTATACAGATATAAAACACTAGACTTTTCATTAAATTCTTTGTTATTCTTCTATTTTAGAGGTATTTTTTTTTTAAAAAAATAGCAAATCAAACTTCATAAATTAATATTTTGAACTCAAAAAATCGTTATATTATTGACTACATAAATATGAAGAAAAAACAATAATGGCAGAGAAAGCAAGACAGGGAGGAAATACTGATTAGTTATTGAAGAACATACATAGCAGTGTTTCATAAGAAACGGCGATAACAGAGCACACAGTTAATTTACAGAAAATAGCTGAAAGCGCATATATAATCAAACAACTTGAATGATTGAACACACTGCTTGTATGATAGTGAGTATGACAAGAACAACAGCTGCTACAACAGAGATTATAGTCCATGGATTATAGAAATACTTCTGTCTTAAGGCTGCCTTCCATTTATGTCCCCGCTTTCTGTAGTACCTGTTCAGATCTTCAACAATACCAGCAAAGTAGAAATTGTTGGTGTTGAGAAGATTTTCCTTGGAAAGATTGCG
Organism: Salix purpurea; assembly: GCA_027405865.1. Classification (NCBI taxonomy): domain Eukaryota; kingdom Viridiplantae; phylum Streptophyta; class Magnoliopsida; order Malpighiales; family Salicaceae; genus Salix; species Salix purpurea. The sequence continues at coordinate 6,439,088 of JAOWLH010000006.1, read as the reverse complement.
GAAAAGGCTTGAAACGGCATTATTATCATGGAGCCAATTTTCTACAATTCCTTTTTTAGCAAGTATTTCCACATCCTTCGCAGCTGGGACAAGCAAGGAGAGCATGGTAATATAGTTGCATACATATCTGTTATCATCGTAATTGCATTGTTCAAAGGCTTGGAGATTTCTATATAGGATTTCTGTATGATCTTCTATATATATCTGTGGAATCTCCAACGTCCCTTTATCATCATCAAATTTTATGTCGAGTCGGTTGATGCTGGACCCTAACTTGAACTTGATTCCAGCCTGATGAAGCTCTGCTACCGAAGGTGTGGATAGAGTTGCAAGTTTGTTTGACTGCATCTGCTGTGAAGGCTGCTGACAGATTCTTAAAAAGTCAACAAAATGCTCCACTTTAGACAAATTGGCTTGCTCCAAAATGTCCTCCGGCACCCATGAATCCCATGTAGACGACAAGAAATGACGAACCAGCTCAATCAAGGAATATTCCTCACGACGGTGCAGTATTTTGGATAGATTGAACAGGTCCTCGACAATGAAGAACGGGAGCTGGTTTTCAAGCAAGCACAAATCATACCTTATTTCTCTTCTCATCCATGGTTTATTGAAGATGCGGTCAGTATTGCAACTTTGGATATCAGCGGAATATCTTTTCAGTAAGAACATAATGAGGAAGGAGCAATCCAGCAACACCATTTCCACAAACTCCTCTCTACTTAGTTTATCAAAAGTTTCTGCATAACAATTACGCAATCTAGTTTCCCTGTCAGCAATAGATGCAATAAAATCGCTCACACTTACCTGGCTCAAGTCAAGAAATTCCCTCAGGTACAGTCTCTTATGCTCTTCCATTTCTTTTAGCTCTTCTTTTCCGTAGTGAAGTGGGCCAATGGAGATTACTTGAGGTGTGTAGGCCTTTTCATTTAACTCACGTAATCGTTTAGGAACTCTGTATATTGAACAGTCATTGGAGAACGGACGAAAGATTCTCAACTTTCCTTCCACAGACTCTGCTAATTTGCCAACGTCAAGCCAACAATGATCTCCACTATCCATCTGAACAACCTGCGAAATTCTGAAGAGTTTTCTTGTCTGCTACTTTTTTCCTGCGATTCTGAACCTTTACTTATTCTACTCAAAAGCCTTCGTCAACCTTAACAGACTCGGACGCCAACTTGATTTGGTTTCATATAGGGGTCATGCTAAAATAATAAATTCTAACATTTTTGGTCAAGTCAACTTGATTTTGTGTCACCTCCCAAGCTGCATAAATAATGTCTTGTCTGCTCTCAAATTGCTGAGACAAGACCACATAGATATGGAAATTGCGATACATCGCACTTTAATTTTGTATACTATACCCACCAAAACGTCCTCCATTTATATTTTCTTAAAGCTCCAATGAAAACGTTGGTTAAAGTAATAAGAATGAAATAAATGATGTAAAGAAGAAGAAATATAGTGAAGAGTATAATTACAAGTTTGGGGAGGTGGTACGACAGGATGCCGTTTAATATATTTGGCATATCCTAGCTAGGGATATTTCTCCTACACTTTTGGATGATCATGCATGCGAGAAATATAGGTAGGGTTAAAGAAGATTTTAATTTATTTATTTATTTAACTCCCTTTCTTTAAGTTTAGTGCCTATTTAAATAGCTGAAAGACTCTCTTCTTCTTTATTTTCTTAACATATATTTTTGTGTTTTTCTTTGAATGAACAGCCCTCGAATATTCAAATAATTATAATTTTCGACATCGGTAGCATTCACACTTCCAATCAAAATTTAATGACCGCAAATTATGGATGCAAGTAACTATCAACTAATTAATTCTCAATCTCCACGTGCTTCGGTCAACATTTTACGTTGAAATCCTACGAAGAAAGGAGAATACAAAGTATTTATCACAGTTGAAGGATACAACGCACACCGTTCTCTATTTTACTCCTTTTCTATGGAAATCATTTAAGTTATAGCATGCACGAGCGATCTACCCGCGCGATGCGCCGGGTTTTTTTTATCTATTTAGAAAATTTATTATTTTTATATGTATTGTATTCTGCAAATTTAATATTTTATTAGTAAAATTATAATTGATAAAATTTGTATAACAGAAATGGAAAGTGGTTTGTATATTTTTTAATCGCAGATAATGTAGGTAATTTTTTTCTTATGAATTGCATTTTTTCCCAAGTAATATTAGATTCGAAACATTATAAATAACAATATTGTAATTTTTTTCCCATAAATATACTTACTTTTTTTGCGTGCTATAATTAGTTATTTCAATGTTTAATTATTAAAACTGCAATAGATAAAATATGTTAGAAATGAGTTTTTTGCGTGATATAATTAGTATGCTTGCTCGCGCATTGCGCTAGGGTTTTTTCTATGTAGAAAACTAATTGATTTTTTACATGTTGTAATTAGTTGTTTAAATATTTAATTAGTAACATTATAATAGATAAAATATGTAACAAATAAAATTTTTCCTTGCCTAGAAGGAATAGTGTAATCGAAATGGGAAGTGGTTCGTATATTTTTTAATTGGAGATAACTTAGGTAAATTTAAAAAAAAAAATTGAGTTGTCTTTTTTCCTCAGCAATATTAGATCTGACACATTATAAATAAAAATATTGTAATTTTTTTAAGAAATATTTTTTTTTTTGCATCCTTTAATGACTTATTTGCAGTGTAAAAGGAACAGTGGAATCGGAAGGGAAAGTGACTCGTATAATTTTTAATTGCAGATAATGTAGGTAAATTTGTCTACCTTTTGTTTTTTTTAGTTGTATTTTCCCCCCAGTAATATTAGATCTGCAATATTAAAAATCAAAATACTGTAAATTTTTTCCAAGAAATAAACTTGAACAAAAGAGCACAAAATTAATATTTGGAGGCAATTTTTTTTTTATTTTATAAGATTTATTAATCATATTATTATTTTAAATGTATTTAAGAATACTGATATTAAATTTTTTCCTTTAAAAAATCTTTGGTAATTTTTTCTCTCTCTGTATATATTTTTAGGCGATAATATTCAATAAATATTGAAACATATAATCAGTTTAACATATTTTAATTTGACATAAATATACAAATGTATAATTAATTTGACAGACTTTAAATAATAAATTAATTTTATTATTATTATTATTATTAGGCGATAATATTCAATAAATAAATCAAAATATTGTAGTTTTTTTTTATAAATAAACTGATTTTTTTGCATGCTATAATAACTTATTTGCCGTCTAAGAAGAACAGTGTAATCGAAAGAGGAAGTGATTCGCATATTTTTGAATTGCAGATAATGTAGGTAAATTTGTCAACCTTTTGTTTTTTTGAGTTGCATTTTTCCCCAGTAATATTAGATCTGCAATATTAAAAATCAAATTACTGTAAAAATTTTTCAAGAAATAAACTTGAACAAAAGAGCAAAAAATTAATATTTGGAGGCAAAGTTTTTTTATTTTATAAGATTTATTCATCATATTATTATATTAAATATATTTAAGAATGCTGATATTAAATTTCTTCATTTAAAAAATCTTTGGCCATTTTCTCTCTCTCTGTATATATTTTTAGGTGATAATATTCAATAAATATTAAAACATATAATCAGTCTAACATATTTTAATTTGACATAAAAATGCAAATATATAATTAATTTGACATACTTTTAATAATATATTAATTTTATTATTATTATTAGGCGATAATATTCAATAAAAATTCAAACAATAAAATTATTATTATTATTATTATTTTATTATTTTATTATTTTATTATTATTATTATTATTATTATTATTATTATTATTATTATTGTTATTATTATTATTATTATTATTATTATTATTATTATTATTATTATTATTATTATTATTATTATCATTATCATTGTGTTAATAATGAAAGAAAGAAAACTAAATGAAAGACTAAAAACATCTTAAAAACTTTAACAAAAGATCAAACAAAAAAACTTCAAAAAAAAAATTAATTTATAAGATTTATTCATCATATTATTATATTAAATGTATTTAAGAATACTGATATTAATTTTTTTCCTTTAAAAAATCTTTGGTCATTTTTTCTCTCTCTGTATATATTTTTAGACGATAATATTCAATAAATATTAAAACATAAAAAAACTTTAATAAAAAAAATTATTATTGCTATTATTGTAATAAAAAAAAAATTCTTAAATTATTCTTAGAAGAAAAAACAAAAAAAAACCATTAACAAAAGACTAAGTAAGAGAAACAATTAAATTCTTATCATTATTATCATAAACTTAAAAACATTAACATAAGAGTAAGGAAAATAAATAATTAAATTATTATGATTATTATTATTAATATTATAATGAAAGAAACAAAAAGAAAGCCTAAATAAATCATAAAAACTTTAACAAAAGATAAAATGAAGAAATAAAATAGAAACAAAAATTATAAGGTGAAAAATATTGAAGAGCAAAGGTAGGGAAAAAAATATCAATTTTCAAATGATTATAAACACAAAATAAAATTAAAAACCAAAGCTAAGGGCATATTTATATATATATTGACAAAAACATAGACTATTATAGAAATATTAAAAAATATAGGGATTAAAATCAAAGATTAAAAGTATAAGGGTCGAAATGAAAATCAAATATAAAATCAATTGTAATCAAAGGATTAAATTGAAAAAATAACAACTTCTGTACCAAATATATTAAGGTTTTAGACTAAATCTGGAAATTAAAAGAAGGAGGACCGAAGTGTAACATGAGCATTTAATAAATTCGATCAAAGGACTCAATTAAAAGGGAAGAGACCGAATTGCAAAGTAAAAACTCGGTCCCTCCACTGTACCATAGAGACAATTAGAAGTCCAGGGACTAAAGTGGAACATCAACAAACCTGGGGGCCTCTGTTGTACTTGTTCCAGCAGGAGAGAGAGAAACAGAACAAACGTATTTAACCGGCCACCGCCGCCTACACGAACACCGGGGGATGAAACGCGCCGGACCGGGAGAAAGACCACGTGGCGGAGAAGCGACGGAGACTCCGGAATCCCATTTTTGGCCACCGTATTATCACTCACGCGCCACTTGAATAGGGCGTGAGCGCAAAACTGTCGGTCACGTGTTCTACACGCGCCGACAGTATTTCGGGATAATTAATTAAAAATATTGGTCAATTACGGTTATACCCCTGTTCTTAATTCATCTATTTTGTCTTATTAGGGGCTATATCCGTATTTAGCCATTTTCAAAAAATATTAAAATAAGAAAAAGTGCGGCGGACCGGACCAAACCGATCCGGTCCGTGGGCGTGCAATTACATCTCTGGCCCTGAGTCTGGAACGTTTTTTTGTCCTATTATCGGGGGTAAAACCGTTACTACACTGTTCATCGGAGGAAAAAACAAAAAAAAATAAGGCGGACGAACTCGCGCGCAACACCGGATAAAATTGCGAGTGCACAGTGAAGATGAGTCTGGTGCTACAGTAATGAACAGTTAAATGCCGATGCCTTTTAGGTTATTTGTAATGTAGACTTGAGAGGGAAAAAAAGAAGAGAAAGGTATGAAAAGCTAGCTTCTTTTAGTTATTTACTAGTCAAGAGTAAAGATGAAGTTTCCAAAAACTATAAGGGTGAACATGGATGATTTCAAACTACAGGGATAGAAATGCAATATTGTGAAATCTATAATGGCAAGAATATAGTTTGCCCAAATTACTAAACTAAAGTCAATGTTATTTCCGTCCCAGGAAAAAAAGAAATAAAGCAATTAGCAAGGAAATAAAAAGCCTACTGGATAGAAACTTAATTGCCTAAAATGAAGCTATCGACAACCGGCAGTTCTAGAAATCCTGCTCGTTTTCAATCTGCCTCTTCGATATACTTCCTAAAATACTAATTTAATGGCCCGCACTTCGTTGCGGGCAGAGCAAATAATTTTTACAATTGTTCAGATTAAAATATAATATTTTTATATGTAAAGTTTGATATAATTAAACAAATCAAAATACCCTGTTATAACAACAGTAACATCGAAGTGTTAACTTCTAAAATTATCATCATTCTTACTGTCAAAACAATAACAATTATCAAAATACCACGAGAGAAAAAAAAGCAAGTAAGAACAAAACTTGAATTATTATTATTATTATTATTAATATTCTTAATATTAATATTATTATTCGGTAATAAGCAAAAAAACAAAATTAGATTGTTAAGATAATGTATTCACGAAAATTCTAAAATTATTATTATTATTCTTAATATTTATATTATTATTGTTTTAATAACGGGAAGAAAACAAAATTAAATCAAAGGCTTAAAAAAAACCTAAAAATATTAACAAAAGAGCAAATGAAAAAATAAAATAAATGAAAAAAATAATAAAAATCATTGACTGGAAAAAAAATTATTTGACCTCAAAATTTATAAAAAAAATATTACACTACTTTGCGGGCTGAGTAAAAAGTTTGTATAACTGTTAAAAGAATAAAAATTATCAAATTATCCCGAGAGAAAAAAAAACCTAAAAAATATTAACAAAAGAGTAAGCAAGAGAAAAACATTAAATTATTATTATTATTATTATTATTATTATTATTATTATTATTATTATTATGCTAATAATGAAAAAAAATAAAAGACTAAAAAAATCATAAAAACTTTAACAAAAGATCAAACAAAAAAAAATATTATTATTATTCTTAATATTCATATTATTATTGTTTTAATAATAGGAAGAAAACAAAATTAAATCAAAGGCTTAAAAAAAACTAAAAACATTAACAAAAGAGCAAATGAAAAAAAATAAAATAAATGAAAAAAACAATAAAAATTATTGACTGGAAAAAAAATTATTTGACCTCAAAATTTATAAAAAAATATTACACTACTTTGCAGGCTGAGTAAAAAGTTTGTATAACTGTTAAAAAAATAAAAATTATCAAATTATCCCGAGAGAAAAAAAAATCTAAAAAACATTAACAAAAGAGTAAGTAAGAGAAAGACATTAAATTATTATTATTATTATTATTATTATTATTATTATTATTATGCTAATAATGAAAAAAAATAAAAGACTAAAAAAATCATAAAAACTTTAACAAAAGATCAAACAAAAAAATAAAATAAAAATTATCAGGTAAAAAAAGTCACATGACGTAAAAATAAAAAAATAAAAAAGAAAAAAAAACTAAAAGAAATAACATAAAAAATACAAATATCAATTTTCAAATGATCATAGATATAAAATAAAATTTAAGTACTATTTGTTTTGAAAAAAAAATATACCAGCCCAACAAATAAGAAAATAAAAAAAATTAAAAATCAAAGCTAAGCACACTTATATATATATATGGACAAAAGTAAGGATTATTCTTGAAATTAAAAGAAATAAAGGGATTAAAATAAAAAATTAAAAGTAATAGGGCTGAAATTTACATTAAATATAAAGGGATTAAAATCCAAAATTAAAAGTATAAGGGCCGAAATGAAAACCAACTGGATTATTCTCATACGTTGTCCAGGATAATTTTTTTAAATCAATTTTTATTTAGTTATATGATAATAAAAAAAAATTAGTATAAAATACAACTAATGATTATGGAAGATAAGTGTATTTTTTATTAATAAGGGATTCGAACCTCTTACCTCTTCCATGTGCTCAGTCATGTTTTCCAGTAAGCCCCTGACATTTCTTTGTTACTTGTTGTGAAACCATATATAAGTATCAGAAAAATAGCGAATCAGACAATGGTCACTGTTCAAAAATGAAAAAAAAAAAAACACTATTGAAATCTAAAGTGTTTTCACTCACAAGCTGCAGTGTTTTCCTGAGCTCTTTTAGTTTACTTTCTAAAATATTACATTGCTTCTTTCCAATTGCGACGTACAATGGCAAGCAAAGGATCCTCTTTTATAATAATTTACTTTATGCCATGATATATTATTATTATTGTTTTTATAAAAATTGAGAGTTTTATTAATATACAGTCATAACTAGAAGGATAATGATTCTAATAATTTACTTTATTCCATAATATATTTATTACATGGATCAGACTTCACAATCCAAGCTCTGCCAAGAGCATAAAAACAATCAATTCTCAATTAAAAAGGTTTTTGAATTGCCACAATTTCAGCGTAAAAAACTTCTTTCATAATTTCTTGATATTAAAGTTGCACGCAAATGAAAAATGATGTATGTTAAGATTTTATTTTAAAAAAGAGAGAGATAATAATTTGCTTATTTACAATTGTCCAAAAAGACATGCCCTCTTTTATATAAATTCCAAAATGTTCTTTTGCTTGTAATTTACAACCGCTACAGTGGGAAGCAAAGGATCCCCTTTCCTCTATTCCAAAGTATATTAATTGAAGTTGTACTTATCCTAGGGGTCCTGGTGTGAGTGGTGAGGGTGCTCTCATCCCTTAAGAGAGGTCAGGGGTTCAAACCCTCCTCTTGTATGGAGCCGGTCATTTGGAGAGCACTTTCACCCCTTCGGGGCCCACCCGGTGCGAACGTGGATTAGTCTGGGCCAACGCTTGGGACACCGCATAGTTTATACCAAAAAAAAAAATTGAAGTTGTACTTGTTAGAGTGAATAATAAAATCGTGTGTTGGGTTATTTTCCAAAGTATATGATGGAACCAAAATGTTTTATTTTAGTCTCTTTTTTTTTGTCTTAATCTGTTTTTTTGGGTTATTTTCAAGCCAAATTAAAAAAAAAAAAATGTTCGGTTTAAAATCCAATCAAAAATTTCAAGTAAACCTAGATAAGTCAACCTAGTCAGAGCAACTCTACCGGGTCGGATTAAAATCGAATCAAGGGTTTAAGATATTTTTTAATAAATTTGTTATAATCTGCCCCATTTAACCTCAAAGTAAGGTGCTCTTTAATAAATCTGTGAAGCCGTGTGCCAACTAAAAGATTGATATGACCAAGATTGCTATACTCCAAACTGATTTTGTCTACCCTTTGCTGGTATAATCTTGCTCATACATGTAGCATTCCAACCAGTTACTGGCAAATCAATAACTTCAAGCCATGCAAATCGATCAAATGGACCATCTGTATCAATGCAAGGCCTCAACTCATCAAAATAATCATGTCATGGCGGTATATCCTATTCAAAACCTTCCATCATAGAGTCACAAGTATTGAACGAGATCAAAGCTTGTGATCAAGTGCCCATAAAACGAAGACCCGCTAATTGAACTCCATTAGAAAGCAAGTTTTTGTATTTGCGTGAGAAGCTCTGATACCATGTTGAGATTGTTGTAGAATTGCAGAAATTAGAGAGAGAAGAGACGATTCTGCTGAGAGAGAGAGGGAGGAAGTTTAGAGGAGAATTTGAAATTGTCTTTGTAGACTTCTATTATTTCACACACACTATTCATGTTCAATCCTTTGCTATTTATACACAACCAATACCCCATGTATACATACTCATATGTATGCATACAATACATCTTATACACTTTCAACATTTTAATTACAATGCAATCACAAAGGGGGGTGGGGGGAATCAGTGCAGAGGGATTCAATATTTATCATTTTACTTGAAGGATAGAGCACACAGTTTGTACGACAGTGAGTATAAGGAGAAAAGCAGCAGCAGCAGCAACAAAGATGGCAATCCATGGATTGTTGAAATAAACCTGCTTCAAGGTTGCCTTCCACTTGTGCCTACGCTTTCTTCAATGTGAAGTCAGTTCGTCGCAGACACCGATTAGAAAACCATCGGCTGTATTGACATAATTTTCGTGTTGAAGGTTGTAAAGGAGATTTAACACTGCTTCGTCACTGTTTAGCAGATTTTTCAAATTCTCATTATGAACAAGCACTTCCACATCATTAGGAGCAATGATGAGGCAGCTGATGAAAGTAATATAGTCACTTACGAACCTATACTCAGACAGATAATGGCATTGCTCAAAGGCCTGGAGATTTCTGAATAAGGTTTCTGTACGGGCATGTATTGCTGTGGAGTTTCTAGAATCCCATCACTGAATCTTATGTCTAATAGTAATTTGCTTCCTGTATTGGTAAGCTTGACTCCAGATTGATGGAGCTCCGTTGCAGTGGGTGCGCTTAAAATAGTTGTTTCTCTATCTTCACAGCTCTGCTTCGTTGGCTGCTGACAATTTCTTATGAGGTCAACGAAATGCAGGACTTCAGAGGAATTGATTGTTTTCCAGCTTTCCTCTTTTACCCATTCTGCCATTATTTCGTGTAACAACTGAGAGGTAAGCTCAATAACGGTATGATTCTTAAGACTGGCGTTAGCATTACTGTACCGCTTAAATAACTCCTCGAGAATGAAGAATGGAAGCTGATTTTGAAGCAAGCACATATCCCACATTACGTCAAATAACTTCCATGGACGAAAGAAAATGTGATCACCACTTCCACTTTCACGAGTCCCACTTTTGTCATATGAGTACAGTAAGACCGTGATAATGAAGACAACATCCAGCAAGATCATTGTTGCGAAGTCGTTCCTACTAAGATCAATGGTTTCTGAATAACAATCACGTATTTCTGTATCATTATCCCTGACAATGTTAATTAAGTCCTCCGCACTTACCTCGCTCTGTTCAAGAAATTGTCGCAGGTACGTTATTTTGTGGTCTTCCATAGCTTTTAGATTTTCTTTACCATGGTGGATAGGGCCTATTGAGACTACTCGAGGTGCATATGCCTTTTCATTTGACTCCCGCAATGTTACGGGGACTCTATAGATGCAGCATGTCGAAGAGAAAGCCTTGTTGGTTTTGAATTGATCCCTCAAAGAAGTGGCTATCTCATTGATGTCAAGTGAGACTTCATGGCTCCGATCCATTATCTGCTTATCAGCACTTGATGTTCCACCAATTTCCATTATGTGATTGATGATAAATAATCGCTGGCACTGTTCAGAACCAGCTCGTACAATTAATCACTAATTGATGAGGTCCATCCATCAAGAAATATATTCATTAAAACAAACTGAAATACCATATTTAATCAATAAAACAACCTGAAATACCACATTTAAGAAAAACATATTCAGGAAACAACATCCACAATAACATTTGCAAGAAAGGTCCTGATCTGAGCAGAAAGAAAGAGAGACAGGTCCGTCCATCTACAAGGGGCTTGATGAGGCCACATTTAAAATTATAGATGAAGGCCACAAAGTCGATTGTCGAGTATCATACTCGTTTAGTAGTAGTTTCAAACTAGCAAAGGAGGAATATAGAGGTTCTCACCAACATGAGAATAAGTGAGAAAAATTTACGATCTTTGTACCCTAAATTTTATTACAATGATGTAGTTTTGGGTTCACTACAAATCCATGAGCAGAAGGTCGTTCACATTTAATTTGAAATTTTCAGTGTCTTGACCAGTAATTGTATTTTATGAGTCAAAGGTTTTTTTTTTTGTTTTCTCTAGATATGGGAAGTAATTGAGTTCCTTGTCTTACTCAGTCAAGAATTATATGTCAACGCTTTAAATTGAGTCCTTCCCTATTCTATTGTGTAATTAGAACAAAAATAATAATAATTAAATTCTAATGGTATTGAACTGCAGCTCCACCAGAGTTATTTTGGGATGGAAGACTATAATCATGTGACAACTGTCCTAGTGAAGAGTCTAGTCTTTTATGAGAGAAACCAACAAATTGATACTTGTTAACATTTCATCAAAGAGCATGTCAAGAGTAGACAAGTGGAGTTAATCTTTTGATCAGATTGCAAATATTTTTCTCAAAGCCCCTCAAGAGCGATATATTTTCAAGACTGGAGACATTAATGCTCAGATTGATTAACCCATACTTTGTAGTTTCTACCAGGGTTGTTAATACCATTCCGTTCAGGCCAAAACAGCCAGAACAATTTGTGACGTTAAAAAAACCAAGATGAAATACCAGCCAGAACGCCTCATTACCATTACGGGTGTGCCGTTTTGGCCTCAAAATCAAAACGACACCGTGTGTTAATTTCGCATTGCTTAACACACACACACCCGGCACCCCAAATCAATTTTCCATCAGCTCAAATCTCAATCCCTAATCCAGTAATCCCTCAACGCAAAATCTCAATCCCTAATCCCTCACCTCAAAATCTCAATCCCTAACTCAAAATCTCAAGCCAAAAATCTGAAAATGAAAAATGAGAATGAGATAATGGAAAATCTGAAAGATGCATTCTCCAATTATGAAGTTGATGGAAACAGGTTGATTTCTGCTGAGGAATTGCATAAAGTGATTGCCAGTTTGGGGGAGCCTTATTCAATGGCTGAGTGTAGGAGGATAATTAGTGGGGTTGACAGTGATGGTGATGGGATGATTGATTTCGAGGCATTTAGGGTGATGATGACTGTCGCGACGATGATTTTTTTCGTGCTTCGTCCCCTGCCTTTCCCCGGATTTGGGGAGACAACGGCATGCGGTTAAAAAGAGGTGTGTTTTATAGTCACAAAATTATAACTATAATTATTACGAGTCGCCACCTAGTATTAAGGTTACTAGGAACCTATTGGTCTGCGAGAGTCTACGTAAGGGGACTTAGACTGCATTGTTGTTTGATTGTTTTTTCTAAGTTTAATTTTTTTTACACTGCATTTTCAAAAACCATTTTTTGTTTGCGGGTGTACTTTATAATGTAATTTTACACCGCGGTTAAAAATCTTTTTTTATCCACGGATGTACTTTACAATGTAATTTTACACCGTATTAAAAATCTTTTTTATCTGCGGGTGTACTTTACAATGTAGTTTTACACCCCGATAGTTAAAACAAAATAATTTTTTTTTTATATTTTGGCCAAATTCCAACGGATAATCATAAACTGATTAGGATATCCAATTTTCGTTCAAAATATGAGAAAGATGCAACATATATTTTTTACAAAAAAATATGCTTGGAAAACCTTGGAATTCGGCCGTATGCACGAAAACAACACATTTTTTTTAAATATTTTTTTTTTATTTTTTTTTAAAATAAATAAAAATAAAATAAGATAAAAAAAATATGGGTTGGGCCGGCCCAGCCAAGTTGGGCCAGGGGCTCAACTATGAGAGGCTTGGGCTGGGCCGGGTCGAGAGCAGGGCCAGCCCAAGAATAAAATGAAAATGGGACAAGAGTGAATTAATATTCACTCCTGCAAACTCCTGCAATGGTTACGTGAACAATACAAGGGTGTTCGGTCGATGGCGACAAGAGGCTTAACTACTACTACCATAGGGAAGAGGAGGCCGAGTTAGTTGTCCCTGTAGTTGTGGCGTTGAAAATGGAGGCCTATGGTGGCCAGGAGGAGCTCTTGAAGCTGCCGGTCTATGCTAGAACCGCTGTTGCTCCTTGTCCCTATTGCTGCTGCTCGCCGGAGCTGGAGGTCACGGCTGGGCTTGCTGTTGGTGTGGTGTTCATGGGAACTGGATGGAGGATGAAGAGGAGGAGCAGCTTCACGTTTGTTTTTAGGGAGAGGGAGGCACCGTCGGGGAGAGAGAGAGCTGCAATGGGCTGAGGAAGGAGAGAGAGGGCTGCCTGCAGGGAAGGAGAGAGAGGAGTTGGTGGTGGTTGTCCGCCGGAGCTGCTGGTGAAGCTTCTGGCGCTGAGGAGGGAGACCAGGTGGTGTGGGGAGCTAGCTAGTGGTGCGAGAGAGCTATGGTGCAACTGGCTTTAGAGAGAGAGGAGCCGTCGGGGATAGAGAGAGCACTGCAACGAGCTGTGTGAGAGAGAGAGCGAAGATGGTCGAGAGAGAGACTGTTGGGGAGAGAGAAAGAGAGGGCTGATGGTGCAAGGCTGAGAGAGAGAAGGACGCCGGTGCTAGTGTCTTGCCGGAGACGAGGAAGATGAAGAGTTGCTCCGTTGTGTGTGTTATTTCTGTGTTTTCTCCAGTTTAAATGGTCTCCCCTCTCCCTAGTTTACGATCGTCCCTCCAATGTCAAAATTTCATCCCCTGTCTGTGTATAATTTCCGCCATTTTTCCCCTCTGTTTCAGTATTTTCTCTTCCGTTCCCTCCAAAATTTCTCCTCTGTTTTTCCCCCTGTTTTTTTTCACCCATCTTCCTCTCCTGGTATTTATAGGTGGAGGAGGTGGACTTGTCACAACAAGCTACAACCGCATGCAGTGAGTGGAGTTGTCTCCGACAGTGGTAAGCTATAGCTGCGGTGATGAGTTGAATCCTACAGCGGCATGCTACAGTGATGTGGTTGCCTTCACGGCAGCGGCATGCATGGCTGCTACATGTGTGGGACCTGGTGAAATTGCATTTTGGTCCTTGATTTGTGATGGTTCCAATTGCAGTCCCAATTGATTTTAAACTCTTAGATTTGTGCAATTGTACCCGCTAAAATTTCTTTGGACCAGGGGTATCACCTACATATAATATTAGAAAAAAAAACAATTCCACTCCTACTAACGTTTTTATAAACACAAGTCTCATTCATATTTTTCATTAAATCAAATTATTTGATTTTCTAGTCAAAATAGATATTTCAGCTCCTCGAAGCTTGATTAAGTTCATAATTGAATATTTATATATTGCATTATAAAAATAAATAATGAATGGATGGAGTAAATTATTCATTGGGGTAAATAATAAAAATATTTTATTAGAATGAAAGAAAATTAATAGTTTATATTCGTGCTAATTTTTATGTTTTTAGATTAAACCCACAATCTATCATCTATCTTATCTCTAATTCGTCAATTTGGTCCTCAAATCGAAGCAATTAAATCAATTTTTTTTATGAATATCATAAACCTTAAATTATATTATTACAGTTAAATAAACAGGATTGTTTGAGCTTATAGTAAAATTTTAAAAGCTAAGAAATAGTATGTTGATGAGCATATATAAATTTGGACTATCCATTCTGTCTTTGACTTAGAAAAAAACAAGTCCAAGTTTAAACACATTTCTTTCATGTGTAAACCAAAACATCATGATATTATAAATATGAGTAAATATATATTTATATAGAAAAGTTCACTGTCAATATGGTCCAAATTAATAATCATCAACTGGATGTCACGATAATTAGTGGAGGAAAAAAAAAACAAAAAATAGGGAGAAATTATTAAAAAAAAAATTATTAACCTGGGTGTCCAGGATATCTTGCGCGCACTTCGACTAATTTCACGAGTCCTGAAATTATCGGTCATATAAGCTTCTAGTTGTCATCATATTAGTAACAAAAGAGTTCAAACTGATACTATAAGGAGAACAAACCCCCAAATCTCAAGTTTTTAAAATTGAATTACCTACTAGATGATTAAATTATTTATTTTTATTGAATTAAGAACAACAACAACAACTAACTTGAAAGGTCTCTCGAACCAAAAAAAAAACTGAGCCATGCACGAAGACAGATCTGGACAGCGATCCTTCATATGTTCAAAGATCCATTGCTGCTTGCTGCATGAAGACGACCATCTTAACTCATAAATCAAAGCCTAAGGAGATGCTCATATTGACTCTGGATCAGTTCATCGAGAGTGCATCACGAAACAAAACTCAAAAGCATGCAGTGGTGTCGATTGTGATTTTGCAAGGCATGTAGTAATTGTTTGGAAATATATTTGAGATTGTTTTTTAAAGTGTTTTTCATTCAGAAATATATCAAAATGATATGTTTTTTATTTTTTTAAAATTATTTTTGATATTAGTACATCAAAATAATCTAAAAATACCAAAAAAAATAATTTAAAGTAAAAAATAAAAATATATTTTTTTAATATTTTTCAGAAACGCTTTCTAAACATATTCTCAGACACCCTCGTACAATAGCGTGGTGTTAATTACGGTGTTATTTATCACTGGTAAAGCCTAGAGGTTAGGAGGAGTCGTTGCCTTTATTATATATGGAGATTCGAAAAGAAAAACTTATTTGTCAGATTTTATTTTTTTGTATTTTTGGATCAATCATTTTAATGTCATTTTAATTATCAAAATTAAAGTAATATTCCACAATACAAAAATTTTTATAAATTTTTTCAAGTTAATATAGAGAATTGAGATAGATGAAAAGAGAGAAAACTATGTTCTTTCAATTATGAACACCTACCTTTTCATTAGGGTTATGTTTCTATTTATATAAATAGAGAAGCGATTATTTTATCGGTTAATTTTTAATAATTTCTTTAGATATATGGATACAAATGATGTTAGGCTTCTAACTTCAGACTTTAGTGTTCGGGAATGTATAGAAAAGGTAGCAGTCAACGGTGGGTGGTGAAAGGAGCATTGTCAACGTCCACCACCCACAAAATCTCCGCCACCAGAATGGGGTTGGTGGCGGTTTCTGGCAGGCTTCACCAACCGCAGCTGTCTTTTGAGTCTTGTTTCTTAGTGCTGTGTTTCCTGCCAAACTGGGGGCAAATGCAGATTGTGAATAGAAGATTTGTCAAAGAAAAAGCCGATCAGATGGTCCCCGGAAAACACCAAGTTGGATTTGGACGATAAGCTGATCACCTCTTGACCTTGTTTTAGTTAGAAACTACGAGAATTATAAATTTTCTTTCTCAAAATATTATCAAGAAATCCCTTTATATTACTTCATTTTATTAACATGGTTGTGTTGTAAATAATAAAACTATTTCAAGATTTTTATCCCGCATTTTAAAAATAAAATCTTCATAGAATGTTTATACAATAAACTTTGATACGAGATAGTAATCAACAAGGAATGAATAGTGAGCTCGCACTCATAAAGATGAGATGATCAAGAGAAAAACCTCTGATTGCTTATCTGCACGCAAAACAATGTTTATATTTTCTGAAATTTTTGTCTTCGATATTTTTTTTATGACACTTAAACTAAAACCATGATTTTATTTACACTTGAAATTAATTTTTCAACAATCACAAAATCCTAACAGGTTTTTTTATTTTAAAGCTTTTTTTTAACAGCTACAATCTTTTAGTTCTCTAACAATTATTTTTTTATTTAGCTGTTGTAATAGCTATTTAATTTATTAATTTATTTTCTTACCAACAATCTAATAAATTAGGCCACGTAGGTAGGTTTGGTTTTATTTTTTTCTAATTTTTTTTCTAATATTTAAAAAATTTAATGCTTTATTTTAAAAATGTTTATATAGTCTCTTTTAAATGATAATTGTTTTGGTTATACATTTTTTTTCCTGATTTATCTATAATTTTGTTTTATCTTTTGTATCAATGAAATTTATTTTTTATTTTTGAATAATATTTCTAATATAGACAACCTTATTTTATTCAATCAATTTAATTTGTGTCTTTATTTGTACTATTGTGTGCTTGATTAAAAAAAATATTTTAATAAATAAATTTAGCAAACACAACAGGATAAACATCTGGATTATGATATTAATTTTTTTTTCATTTTCATTTAATTATTATTTACGATTTTTTTATTTATTAAAACATAAAATTATCAATTCATTTGACTACATGTATGCATACAACTTTTGACTTTCACTCCATAAAATTTTTAACATGCTTTAATGTAATCGTTGTCTTGTACTTTTATGATTTTTTATCAGGAAAATAGTTTATTTTTAATTTTAATTTTTCATATCTGAGATTCAAAACTAAACCGAGTTGCAATTTATTTTTCTAACTGGTTTTTTAAGTTTGAAATATCGGGTTAATGATTTGATTAATTGGATCACTGATCAGTTATTCTGCTTATGGCTGGCTACCTCCCATGACGAAGCGTGTGTTTCACGGTAAAGAACACGCGTGAGGCTAGCTTTCGATGAATCGTGCTGGCCGTGTGTATGGTTGAAAGTGCGAGTGACGAGAGGTGGCGGTTGTACGGTTGCAGAGCCGACACTCCTCCTCCTTAAACAGAATCTGGATCTGACATTTCCGTGCTCTCTGCGTTCAGCAACAACGTTGTTTAGAACAAAAGTCAACGCACTCCAACCTGTGTTCAGCACAAAAGTCAACGGACTCCAAACTGGGTTTCGCCCGGTCCTTATTTCTTGATAAAAGATTATTCTCTTTATCCTTACAAAAAGATAATCTCTCTTTCATTCTTCCTCCTCTCCGTGAATAAAGTAATAAAAGAATCATATCATATAGTATATATTACAGTGATACTGAGCTTAGAACTATTTTTTTTTTATATTTTGATTTATCAAATAATTTTAAGATTTTAACCATGTTAATACATATATTCAAAGTCATTGTCAAACCCATTTTAAACCAAGGATCAATGATCAATCTAAAATTCTATTATTTATAGCACAAAGATATATATATATATATATATATATTAAAATGGGTTTGACAATGACTTTGAATATATGTATTAACATGGTTAAAATCTTAAAATTATTTGGATTAAGTTATTAAGAGTACATGGTTCAAAATGTAATAATACACACAACTAGTGATGAGTGATTATTGATTATCAATTTCAACATTACATGTGATGACGAGCGAATATTTTTTAATAAAAAAGTTTATTAAATTCATTTTCGTGTTAGTTATAAAATAGTTAATACTAAGTCATGATACATATTGTTTTCATATAGATTTTTTATAAAACAAAATATGTAAATGCAATTAATCCACAAAATTTTAATCATTCACTAACTGTTATTATTTTTATTTATTTATTTTTTTTTGCATATGAGGATGAATACAACATCTAGATATTGTACTTATTATTAAAAATAAAAAATAAAAATCATGAACATAAATTAATAAATCATTAAAACTTTTAAAAATGAGTCATAAAAAACTAATGTAACTTTGGTATATTAAAGAATATGTTGCAAATAGAGGAGACAAGATAAACATCTTTTTGTATTCTTTCTTATAATTCATTTTAAAGGCCTTTTTATTCCTTAGACTAGAGATATGCATGACAATTACATTGAAAACACTACAAAGAGTAGATTTGCATTTACATATATTTTATAATCGAGTTTGTGTCTTTTGAATATCAATTTAAACTTCAATTTATTGTTGATCTAGTTAATTTTAATTATGTATGATTAAGGAAGCTTTTATTAATTGCTACTAATTTGTGAAATAATAGGATGTTAATCTTCTTCTTCTTTTTTTCATGAACAAACAAACTTACTTTCTAATCTGTAAACTCTTTAGAAATATTTAATACAATTCACTCATTTAGTTTATGAAAATTTGACTTCGCTATAGGTTTTTTTCCGCATTATAACACGGTTTAACAAGAAATGGTAAAATAATACAGGTAAAATAAGTTTTGGTAAAATCGCATAATTTGATACATGTCATAAATTTAAACTAAGATTTTTTAAATGTTATGACTCACCAATCACATTTCTAAAAGTCAATAGTGGAACCGTGATATTTATTAATAAAACAACAACCTTTACCCTAAATACAAAACTTATTCCATATCATAACTCAAAACCCTAACCCGAACAAACCCCAAAACAATAATCTAAATACTAACACTCGAAACCTAACTAGTTCCAAAACCTAAATGCAAACCCTGAAAACTAAAACCAAACCCTTACCCTAGTCCAAACCTAAACAGTGAACACTAACTCTAAATCCAAACCCTAAATACTAACCTGAAATCATAACCCTAAATCCAAAACATTGGCCTTATATCCTAATCTCTAACCCAAAAACATTAACCTTACATCTTAACCCCAGACTCTAAACCAGAAATATTAACCAAGAATCCTATACCAATCCATTATGTTAGTTGTTTCACATCACCTTTTTTCCTAATAAAGACTACACTTACATGTTTGTCCATTACGTAAGCTAAAAAAATTATACATGGTCAATAATAGAGTCAATAATCACATATACAAACAAGAAATCAATTTTTTTAGAAGAATAACAATTTATGCTTAAGAAATCAAAATAATCACATGTTTTGTTATTGATGAAGTCAACCCATTTACTAGTCAATCATCATAACCAAATATATTTATGCTTAAGATGACTAGTAAATGGGTTGACTTCATTAATAACAAAACTTTCAATCATTTGAATGGACTCATCCTCGGTCATGATATCATTTGGACACAACCTCTCTCCAAATACATCTTGTGAATTGTAACAAACATCAAACCAAAAATACATTATATAATAACTTAGGTTATCATATTCAAGATTGCGAAGATGAATGATGACTTCTGGACTATCTCATTACAACATGCCAACCTAATATGCAAGTAATATATTAATTATAAAAAGTAACAAATATTTATGAAATTTTAAATATGTTTGTGGATGTGGCTCAAATTCCATTTCCACATGTGGAGAAACATGTTCCAGGTTTAGTATGATGATTCAACACATGATACCCTAATAACACTCCAGGTAATTCTCTTAAGAGATCATAGGATGCACCTTCATAATGATCTCAATCCTTTATGTATCTCACTGTGATATATAATTTTAGAGGTAAGTCAACCAATTATAATCTTTGTTCTTACCCTGTCAACTAATGACAAGCAATGCATTACTTGTATCTATATGAATTGGGATGTGTTATTGCAAGCTAAATTGTCTCATCACATGATCCAAGCAAAGTGAATCAAACACCTTCATAAATATTAGTGAAGCCTATGATATCAAAATATCATTGCCCGCTATACAAGTTAGAGGAATATCTGTCAAGATATTCTTAAAATAAAAGGTCCATAATATCTATAATAACATAAAAAATATAAATTATTATATATATACATATATACTATAAAAACTAATAAAGCTACAGCTTTAATTATGATACACTTTGATAACATATACTTGGATAGGTTGTTTCTATCCAACTCATTATGCATAATAACATAATATAGGGTGGATTTGTTTTCAATAACCTAATTACACACCAGCTAATAGTACACCATAAACTTACTAATAAACTTGATATAATTATAATTTAGTTTGATATTATTATTATTATTATTATTACCTAGATCTTAATAAAAGTTATAGTTATACCCCCAACAACCTAGATTAACATAATTGGCTTATGCATAAGTTGAGATGCCTCTTGTAAATATATTTCTAGGGCCATATTGAAGGGGAAATGGCTATTTACAAGATCTTGGGGCGGGGGGCGGCGAGTGGTGGTTCTGTTCTATGCAAAACAATTAAAAAAGATTTTAAAAACTTTGAGATTGATCATGTTCTTTCTAAGTTCCTTACATTTCAATCCTCCCTCTTTTAATTTTATCTTTATATTATAATTTAAAATTTTATATTTAATTAAGAAAATCAAGAATGAAATAAAAAAAACATAAAGAAAATGGAAATAAAAAAAAAAAAAAAAAAACAGGGAGCGAACTTGAAACCGACCCCAATTCTGTCAGTATATCTAGTAATAATTAAATCAAATTAAACTTCCAAGATCCGACGTGTTCTTTAAAGTGCGATTTGATTTTGAAAATGCTACAGAAAAATGTTCTTAAAACATCACTTTAGCTAAGCTGACGTCATCCACGTGTATATATTTTCGTCAGGCGTTTTCAGACTTTGAAGAATGTAAAAATAAAAAATGGTCCCACCCTTCACCAACTCCCTCACCAATCCCACATACTTTGGCCTCGGTTCCACCATTTTTCAGTTTGATTAATTACTTATTTGGGAGAGTAATTACGGTTGTTTGAAAATATTTTTTGTTTAAAAATATATTAAAATAATATATATATATATATATATATATATAATTATTTTTGACATCAGCATATAAAATGATCTAAAAATACTAAAATAGTTAATTTAAAATAAAAAATTAAAAAAAATTCATTTTTTTTAAAACACTCTCAAACACCCCCTAAGTTGGTTTTTTTAAAAAACAATTTATTTAAAAATATGTTAGAATAATAATTTTTTTATTTTTTTTGATATTAACATATAAAAATAATTTAAAAACATAAAAAAATTAATTTAAAATAATTTTTTTTAAAACACTTTTAAAACACAATACCAAACAGGGCATAATAATTTCTTTTTGGTTGCTAATCAAGATATTTGTTTTTTTTTTGTTTTATAAATAGTGATGGTTTAGTACTGTATTTAAAAATATTCTTAAAATTGTTATTTTTTAATATTTTTAAATTATTTTAATGTACAGATTGAAACATGATTTAAAAAAAATTAAAAAACAATTTCTAAACACAGACAAGAAATAATTATTAACCACGGTCTAAACTTTACACTGGTATCCCCACCACCAACTCCACCAACCTCCACCAACCTCCGCCACCAACTCCCGGTAACTTCACCATAGTTTCACTGGTAAGAAAATGTTTAACCAAATATGTGCAACGTTCAATCACTCGGGCGTAAGAGCACGCGCGCTAATCCAGTAAAAAGTAGAAGAAGTACGTTAATTTATAAAACTAATTTAGCCAAATTATACCTACGTGCCTCACCACCCAAACATAGCGCGTGGATGGATAGACATTTTGGGAAAAACAAAATCAGTAATCTACCTTGAAAATTAAACTAAAAAAAAGAAAAAAAAAGAGAAGAACACATCTCACAGACGTAACCATGCCAGCAGCGATTGCAAAGCGGAGCAGTTCTCCTCTTTAAATAACCCATAAGCTCGAACACCGTTCTTCGTGCCGAGCTCTCCTCTCTCTGTTATCTTAACAAAGGAAGGAAAAAGTCTCATAACATTTCCGGTTCTATCTCCGAAAGGAAAGGTGGTTCCTTTTATTTCTCATCTTCCTTCATTTCTCATGCATTTATAAACCACCGCCTGACAGCCCCCTCTTGATTTCCTTTCCCCCATCTTCATCTTGCGTTTCTTTCTTTCTCTCTCTTAAAACGTAAGTCTCAATTGAAACAGAGCGCAAGTGATTACAGGAAATGCTCAGAGTGCTCTGCTTTGACTGATTTGTTTGTTGCAAATATGTTTTTCTGTGTTTTCTGTTGGTCCCATTTGGACTTTAATGATGTTTGAGGTGCCTGATTTGTTTCCTATCGTTCTGGGATTCGTTGACCTCATTCAGATTCAATCTTTTACTTCATTGCATTGGATCCAATTTGAAGTAGAAAGTGGTTTTTTGTTTTTGTAAAAGTGAGAACGAATGCATGGTAAATGGGCTATGCTTATTGCCGATAGAGAAAATGAATTCTAAAGTCAAAATCTTGGAGGAAACCATTCCTTAATCCACGCATTAGAAGTTGATTGCATTTTTGGGTTTCATTTCTTTGTTGTGTTAGATCTGTATTATTGTTTGCTACTAGTGACTGGCTGTCTTGTACAAAGTAGCTGAGTTTTGCAATTGAAAAATGTTTTCTATATAATGAACAAAGTAGCTGAAACTTGTTCTCTAATTGGAAATCGTTTTCTATGTAATGCACCGGATTAGTTTTTGCAGATTAAATGCTATTTTAGAGTTAAGTTTTGATAGATCTTTGGTAGATTGCATGTTTGGATCAAGAAAAACTGAATCTTGATTTTGGTGTGGCATTAGAAGCAGTAAAATGGCATCACACATTGTTGGATATCCTCGCATGGGCCCCAAGAGGGAGCTAAAGTTTGCCCTGGAATCTTTCTGGGATGGGAAGAGCAGTGCTGGGGATTTGCAAAAAGTTGCAGCTGATCTCCGGGAATCCATCTGGAAGCAGATGGCTGATACTGGGATCAAATACATCCCGAGCAACACCTTCTCCTGCTATGACCAGGTGCTCGACACCACCGCAATGCTCGGCGCAGTGCCACCAAGATATGGCTGGAATGGTGGTGAGATTGGATCCGATGTTTATTTCTCAATGGCTAGAGGAAATGCCTCTGTACCTGCCATGGAAATGACCAAGTGGTTTGACACCAACTAGTAAGTGACACCTCCTCCTCGTACTTCTGTCATTTGATATGATAATTGTGTTTCGAAAAAAAGAAAAGAAAAGGTTACTGAACTATTTGATGATGTTTTGATTCAGCCATTTCATTGTCCCCGAATTGGGTCCTGATGTCAAGTTCTCATATGCTTCTCACAAAGCAGTGACAGAATATAAGGAGGCTAAGGCAGTAAGTGCTCTGTTTCTATATAATATCAGTGCTAGACGTCTAATAGTTCATGCATTGATAAATTGGATATTTAATCATCATGATCTGACAAATGCTAGTATAAATGCAACATAAACAGAGTTAGGGCACAGCTGCAAGGTTTGCAAAATGATATTTGATTTGCTTTCAATCTATAAATCGAAGTTCAAAGTATTGCTGAAATGTTTGATAGAATCATTTTGAAATCTTTTTGTTGGTCTATTTTAAGGCCATCAAATTTTCAGAATGGCCTGACATTGCCTATACTCACAATGATATTATACTTGTTTCTTGATATTAAATTCCTGAGGGCACTACCTGACAAATTCCGTATAAACTGATTGTTTTTCTGTCTCTTAACCAGCTTGGAGTAGACACTGTACCAGTCCTTGTTGGCCCAGTCTCCTACTTGTTGTTATCCAAACCTGCTAAGGGTGTGGAGAAAAGCTTTTCTCTCCTCTCCCTTCTCGGAAAAATCCTTCCAATCTACAAGTAAATAAAAGATATTCTGCATTTATCATTGATTGGATCTCTATATGTTTATTGGTGTAATTATTCCATTACTATCTTCAGGGAGGTTATTACAGAGCTTAAAGAAGCTGGTGCATCCTGGATCCAGTTTGACGAGCCTACACTCGTGATGGATCTTGAATCTCACAAATTGCATGCATTTACTGAGGCCTATTCTGCACTAGAGTCAACTCTATCCGGCTTGAATGTTCTCATCGAAACCTACTTCGCCGATATTCCTGCCGAGCAATACAAGATCCTCACCTCTTTGAAGGGTGTTACTGCTTTTGGTTTTGATCTGGTTCGTGGATCCAAGACCCTTGACTTGATCAAGGGTGATTTCCCTGAGGGAAAATATCTCTTTGCTGGAGTGGTAGATGGAAGGAACATCTGGGCCAATGATCTTGCTGCTTCTTTGAGCACCCTTGAAACTCTTGAGGGCATTGTCGGAAAAGGTAGTTTTTCTTCTTTTTCTTGCATGCTTTTTTGGAACAATGATAAACATGTTTGAAGAAATGTACTAATTCATGTTTTATCTACACAGACAAGCTTGTTGTCTCCACTTCCTGCTCACTTCTCCACACTGCTGTTGATCTTGTCAATGAGACCAAGCTTGACAAGGAAATCAAATCATGGCTTGCATTTGCTGCTCAGAAAGTTGTTGAAGTAAATGCATTGGCCAAGGCTTTGGCTGGTCAAAAGGATGAGGTATCTTCCTTCTGTCCATGCTTGAACAACTATGAAGAGTTTTTCGCTGGATTGGCTAGCAGTTTCTCTTCTTATTTTATACTTTCGAATTTTTTTTGTCAGCACCGAAAGTCTCATTTTTGTGGTTCAATGTTCAGGAAATCTTCTCTGCTAATGCTGCCGCCCTGGCCTCAAGGAAGTCCTCCCCACGAGTCACCAATGAGGCTGTTCAAAAGGCTGTATGAACTTTGCTAGATTTGTTTTTGCTTTGATTCTTTCAAGCAGGGGTGTTCTTTTGTATTTATTTTGATTTTCTGCTCTGTCCTTTTCAGGCTGCTGCTTTGAAGGGTTCTGATCACCGCCGCGCTACAAATGTTAGTGCCAGACTTGATGCTCAGCAGAAGAAGCTTAACCTTCCCGTCCTACCAACCACCACAATTGGGTCCTTCCCACAAACCATGGAACTAAGGAAAGTCCGCCGTGAATACAAAGCCAAAAAGTGAGTTGAACTCTCATTATTCTCATACTTGTATGGTTTTTATGGCGAGAATTTGTTTATTGATGTTCTTTTGTGATTCCTCTTTTAGGGTATCTGAAGATGATTACGTTAAAGCCATCAAGGAGGAAATTAGAAAAGTCGTCAAACTCCAAGAGGAGTTTGATATCGATGTTTTGGTTCATGGAGAGCCCGAGGTGATTTTTACTCATCAAATTAGCCTTTCTTCTTTCACAAGCTTACAGAAAACTCTTTATTTAGAGATTGCTTGGATCTTCAATTACTAACCTGGAAATCCAACTTGTGTGGTCATTTATTTCTGCAGAGAAACGATATGGTTGAATACTTCGGAGAGCAACTGTCAGGTTTTGCATTCTCTGCCAATGGCTGGGTGCAATCTTATGGTTCTCGCTGTGTGAAGCCACCGATTATTTATGGCGATGTGAGCCGCCCCAAGTCGATGACTGTCTTCTGGTCTACCCTGGCTCAGAGCATGACCGCCCGCCCGATGAAGGGAATGCTTACCGGCCCCGTCACCATTCTCAACTGGTCCTTTGTCCGCAATGATCAACCCAGGTATGGAAACCAAAAGGAGCAGGATAGGGAAAATAAGATGCAGAAAGATGTTCAGAGTTCAATCTGGTTTACATTTTCTGATTTTCAGATTCGAGACCTGCTACCAGATTGCTTTGGCCATCAAGGATGAAGTGGAGGATCTCGAGAAGAACGGTATCACCGTTATCCAAATCGACGAGGCTGCTCTGAGAGAGGGTTTGCCTCTCAGGAAGTCCGAGCAAGCTTTCTACTTGGACTGGGCGGTGCATTCCTTCAGGATCACAAACTGTGGCGTCCACGACACCACCCAGGTTTGTTGTCCACTTCACTCAGATTCATGTTGTGTGTCTCTTTCCCGATTGGTCGCTCACTCTTTCTAATCTCTGCAGATCCACACTCACATGTGCTACTCCAACTTCAATGACATTATCCATTCGATCATTGACATGGATGCCGATGTGATCACCATCGAGAACTCTCGCTCCGACGAAAAGCTTCTCTCGGTGTTCCGTGAGGGAGTCAAATATGGTGCTGGAATCGGCCCTGGTGTCTATGATATCCACTCTCCGAGAATACCATCAACCGAGGAGATTGCTGACAGAATCAACAAGATGCTTGCAGTGCTCGAGACAAACATCTTGTGGGTTAACCCTGACTGTGGACTCAAGACTCGCAAGTACACCGAGGTGAAGCCAGCTCTCAAGAACATGGTCGACGCTGCCAAGCTCCTCCGATCCCAGCTTGCCAGTGCCAAGTGAGGTCAACCAGGAGATGTTGCACCGTTTCCAGCCCCCCCCTGTTTCTTTTTTCCTCTCTTTTTCCATATATATTGTATTGTTTTTCTCCCGACAAGTCTTTGATAGCCATCGAAGTACCTTGTGAAGAAAAGTCAACGGAATGAATGCTATTACCAGTTTGTGCAATCACTTTCCGATGTTCATGTATTTAGCTCGATTCCTCAACAAAATTTCCCACAAATGTCTTTGCTGAATATAATAAATTATGAACTGAATTCTTCAAACCAATTTCATCAACAAATCAAATAAGCTTAGTAGTACGGCTGATGTCCTACCAATTTCACATCCTCGACTCCGCCTTGCCTTCGAAGCACCTTACCTCTTTGATTCCACCTTCCCTTTGAAGTTGTTCTATTGGATTAACGCGATGGATTGGTGCTAATTGGCTTTTCTTATCATAAGAAATACAAATATAAATTAAAAAGTTTATATTTATATTTAATAAAATAAATCAGAATTATATGTTATAATAGATAAAATGTAAATATTTTTTTAATTTGATTATCAATATAAAAAGTATAGATATAAAGAAACTTGAGTCTCGACTACTCATTAGCATTCCTCAAAATAAATGTATATTTAACTTAATATAAAATATTGAAAACCCAAGTTAAAAATATATAGAGAATAGAGTTGTAGCATCTCAGGTTTTATAATGATTGTTCAAGAATGTAATTGATGTTCTCAAGGGGCGTGATGTAATGATAGAGAGCTTGTGATTTACACAGTAGATCTCGAATTCGAGTCAGAGTGTACACTCCTTGTAAGAGCCTGGAATAACTGAGATTTTACTCACTAACCTAGACTCACAAAGTATGATTTCCAGAGTGTTGGGTTTCCCCGCATCGAAAAAAGTTATTGATGTTATTTTTCAAAGTGTTTTTTAATTAATAAATATATTAAAATGATTTTTTTAAAAAAAAAAACAAATTATTTATAACATCAGCACATCAAAATATCTAAAAACATAAAAAAAAAAATTTTAAAAACATGAAATTTAAAGTTTTCCAAAAACACAAATTCAAATAGTTTCCAATCACCCTGACATTCCTACTTTGGAAAAAAAATCAATCAATGCAAATGCAAGGAAGCAACTAGCAAGAATGATTCTTGACATTTTCTCTAGAAAATCATAAGGAAAAAAAAAAAGAAAAAAGAATAGCCCTTCCCCAGGAAGGGATTGACCAACAGAAAGACATAACACACGTGCGTGTGTGCGTGTGCGTCTCTATCTCTCTGTATATATATATTCACACAGACACAGACACAACTGATCAGTCACAGACTCACAAGCAGTGGCAATAATAACACAAGAACAGAGAGCATGAATAATAAAAGAGAAACATTTCTAAAAAATAATTGCATATTTGTTTTTTTAGTCACTCTATTTTTCAATTACCCAAGGAAAATTCCCATCTTTTTTTCTGGAATGAGTCTATCATTTACTCTTGATTCATTATTAGGATTCGAAATTCATAATATGGAAACTAATCACTAATCCAGGATCACAATATTCAGAGAACTCCTCTGGTCAAACAATTAATTGTCAGCAAAGTTGATGTTTTTCCCCTTCAAATTCAAAGTCCTTACTTCATGTGCAGGTTATCAATTCAGCATTGGATAGGAATAGGAATGGGTGAAATACCTATTTACATGAATGAATTTAGCTGACATATTTTTCAGAGTATCTCTTAAAATGGTTAGGGGAAAGCATTTCTATTGGCCTGATTATCATTTCAATGATAATAAATTTTGTATGCCCAAAGGTGTGGAATCTGGACAAAATCCATTTAAGGACATAACTAGGCAGAGGTGAATCTCAAAATAGAATTCTACTAAAACCTTATCCATGTCAGTTGATCAACCTTATGTGCTAAGTGCTCAATTAAATATTTCAAAGGCTCTAACCTTTTTTAATGAGTATCTTTATAAGACCTCCTGGCCTGCCAACCCCCATTCTCTTTCTGTTTTGTTAATATCAGCTACCATTTAAGCAGAAAATACTTTATGTCTAAGCATGTGAAATTTATTAGCAATTGAGCTTGATGGGTTTTGTAGCAATTGAGCTTGATGGGTTTTGTTGCAATTGAGCTTCAAGTTTCTTTTATTCTCTGTTTAAAAATCATCTCCGAACATGCTCTATGTGATTAGACTATTGATTCCATTATTTGATATTGAGCATCTTCTTATTTCATTTCAAAATTGAATTGATTGCATATTCAAATTTTTTTTATCATCAAGGATAAACATATAACCTCCAAACATGCTCTTAGGTAATTAGCCTATTGACTTAATCGCAAGGTGGAGTTTGTGAAATCAGTAGAAGAAAGCTAGAGGAAGACATTAATAGGGTTTGGGCTTGGAGTAATGAATTAGTGAGAGAATAATTATAATGAAGAGTGAATGCAAGATTAACAAAATCTTGGTGTTGAAATGATGTTGATGTATTAGATGAGAGATTGCTATTGATGACCAGTATAGGAACTTCCATGGCAGAAAATCTGGTATGCGTAGGGTGGATTTTTGGAAAAAATGGTGGCTGTCTTTGCTTCATTTTGCTTAACTGCAACAAACAATCATTAACACATTTAGATTTGTCGTGTGTTTTTTAAGGGCAAAAGCAATTCAACACTGTTATAGTACACAATAAAAATGTTTAGCCTTCATTACAAATGAGTTTTGAATTTCTTTTCCTTAATACAAGTGTTCAAATGTTTCAGGAAAAAATGTTGTTGCAAGGCTGCTTTAACGGTCCATTTATTGGCCGTGACGATTTTCTTTTGCTCCCTCATCTTTTTCTTTCCAAACTTTGCTGCACTGTTAGTCAGTTTCGTTTGTTAGGTATTATTTTTTCTTGCTATGCCACTTTCTCTATCCCATAAAAATGCAGGTGGGTTTGTTAAATGTTGATGGGTACTATGATAGCTTGCTTGAATTATTTGACAAGTGTAGAGGAAGGATTCATCAATCCTTCTGCAAGGAACATTGTCATATCTGCAAAGACTGCTAGAGAGCTAATCCAGAGAATGGAGGTACTGACGTGCACTTCTCATCTCAAAACCATATGTCAATTTTGTTGCCTTTAACTATTGTTTCATGTGCTCTCTGTAGGGTTATATACCTATCCATGAACACGTGACATCAAGTCAAAGCTGGAATGCAGAAGAGTGCAATGCAGATTTTTAATTGTTTGCTCTTCGACAAGGAAAAATATTTCTCCTTTTTTTCTTCCTGTGATGCTATCTGTACAATCGATTCTTTTCATTGTGTGTGCAAGCCTCCCAAAAGTATAGAGGATATGATGCATAAAACTTGCATTGAATAGGATCCACTGGTATTTGTGTAAGCAGAACAAAACTGTGTAGTGGGAGGTACAACATGCAACCTGATTTCGGATGAATTAAGGAAGACCTAAAGGAACTCTCCCTTAATCTTTCATCGACCATTTATAAGAGATCCAGTACATTTTACTTCAAAATCATCATCAAAAGTATCCAAAAAAATAAATATGCATTTGTTCACATCTTTAGAAGCTAATTAACGGGCATAACAAATTGAACACAGATGCACATACAACAACACTTCATAAGTACGATGTGATGAAAAGGGCATTCATTCACTTTGAGAAGAGAGCACAGATCAAAAGAAATCCACAAAAATCGAAATTATATTTTACAGATATAGGGTTGTCAAGATCAAACAAGAAATGCCAATGGCCAATAGAATAAAAGAACCAAATGGAAAAATAAAAATAAAATTGTATCATTCTGTGACTGAATCAAGAATTCGAGTGACATTAATAAGTTTTTTGGAAAAGAAAAGAGTAGCATCCAACCTCATCAGCATGTATTGATTCCATCCTTGCACTGTATATAATAATAATAATAATAATAATAATAATATTTTAATTGTTTTTCTTGCTTGCTATTTTGTTCATTCTTTTTATGTTTTTCCCTCAGTATAATTTGATAATTTTTATTATTTTGATAGTAACATCAATAATAATTTTAGATGTTAAGACTCCGATTTTGCTATTGTTATAATATTTTAAATTAATATTGCTTGCTTTTCCCTTTTATTTTTTTCATTATTATTATTTTTATTTGCTCTTTGTATTAAATGATTTTTATGATTTTGCTATCTGCACAATAATGACGATGATTTTAGTGATCACTTTTTTTTTTTAATTTTTTCTTATAAAAATATTTTGCTCTTTTTTGATATTTTATAACACAATACCTACATTCTAAAAGATGTATTCTTTGCTTGCGCAACAAACTATACTTAAAAATTTATACATTTTATCTCCTAATCTATAACTTTTATGTAGATATATTATATAAATTTATTATTATGAATTTATTTATGTTAAATTATATACACAAGAATGCCCGCGGCACCGCGCGGGCAATATAGCTAGTATATATATATATATATATTGTATGTATTGTTAATCATATATTAATTATAAAAACTAACAAATATTTGTGAAATTTTAAATATATTTATGGATGTGGCTCAGATTCAATTTCCACATGTGGAGAAACATGCTCCAGGTTTGGTATGATGATTTAACACATGATACCCCAATAACACTCAAGGTAATCCTCTCATGGGATCATATGATGCACCTTCATAAATATCTCATCCCTTTATGTATCTCACTGTGATATATAATTTTGGTGGCAAGTCAACCAATTATAATCTTTGTTCTTACCCTATCAACTAATGACATGCAATGCATTCCTTGTATCTATATGAATTGAGATGTGTTATTGCAAGTCAAATTGTCTCACCACATGATCTAAGCAAAGTGAATCAAACACCTTCATAAATATTATTAAAGTCTATGATGTCCAAATATCATTTCATATTATCCAAATATGTGCAACGTTCAATCACTGGGGCGTAAGAGCACGCGCGCTAATCCAGTAAAAAGTAGAAGAAGTATGTTAATTTATAAAACTAATTTAGCCAAATAATACCTACGTGCCTCACCACCCAAAAGTAGCGCGTGGATGGCTAGACATTTTGGAGAAAAAATAATCAGTACTCTACCTCGAAAATTAAACTAAAGAAAAAGAAAAAAAGAGAGAAGAACATATCTCACAGACGTCACCATGACAAAGCAGCGATTGCAAAGCGGAGCAGCTCCTCCTCTTAATAAATAACCCATAAGCTCGAACACCGTTCTTCATCTTCATCTTGCGTTTCTTTCTCTTAAAACGTAAGTCTCAATTGAAACTAAGCGCAAGTGATATACAGGATCTGCTTAGTGTGCTCTGCTTTGACTGATTTGTTTGTTGCAAATATGTTTTTCTGTGTTTTCTGTTAGTCGGACCCATTTAGACTTTAATGATGTTTGAGGTGCCTGATTGTTTCCCCTGTCGTTCTGGGATTCGTTGGTCTCATTCAGATTCAATCTTTTACTTCATTGCGTTGGATCCGATTTGAAGTAGAAAGTGGGTTTTTGTTTTTGTAAAAGTGAGAACGAATGCATGGTACATGGGCTATGCTTATTGCCGATAGAGAAAATGAATTCTAAAGTCAAAATCTTGGAGGAAACCATTCCTGAATTCACGCATTAGAAGTTGATTGCTTTTTTGGGTTTCATTTCTTTGTTGTGTTTCGCAATCTGTATTAATTGTTTGCTACTGGTGACGTGCTGTCTTGTACAAAGTAGCTGAATTTTGCAACTGAAAATTGTTTTCTATATAATGAACAAAGTAGCTGAAACTTGTTCTCTAATTGGAAATCGTTTTCTATGTAATGGACCGGATTAGTTTTTGCAGATTAAATGCTATTTTAGAGTTAAGTTTTGATAGATCTTTGGTAGATTGAATGTTTGGATCAAGAAAAACTGAATCTTGATTTTGGTGTGGCATTAGAAGCAGTAAAATGGCATCACACATTGCTGGGGATTTGCAAGAGGTTGCAGCTGATATCAGGAAATCATTGCCTGGATTTGCTGCTAAGGCTAAGAAAGTTGTTGAAGTAAATGCATTGGGCAGTGCTTTGGCTGGTCAAAAGGACGAGGTATCTTCGTTCTGTCCATGATTGAATAACTATGAAGAGTTTGTTGCAGGGTTGGCCCGCAGAGTTTCTCTTTTATTTTATACTTTCGATTTTTTTATCATCACCGAAAGTCTCATTTTTGTGGTTCAATGTTCAGGTAATCTTCTCTGCTAATGCTGCCGCCCTGGCCCCAAGAAAGCCCTCCCCACGAGTCACCTATGAGGCTGTTCAAAAGGCTGTATGAACTTTGCTAGACTTGTTTTTGCTTTGATTCTTTCAAGCAGGGGTGCTCTTTTGTATTTATTTTGATTTTCTGCTCTGGCCTTTGCAGGATGCTGCTTTGAAGGGTTCTGATCACCGCCGCGCTACAAATGTTAGTGCCAGACTTGATTCAAGTTGTGTGTCTCTTTCCCGAACGCTTTTCATTTATTTGGTCGCTCACTCTTTCTAATCTCTGCAGATCCACACTCACACGTTCCACTCCAACTTCAATGACACTGTCCATTCGATCATTGACATGGATGACCCCTGCCCCATCCTAATGCAAGGATTCATCCCAGCCCAAATGATAGAGAAATGGGATAAGGGTCTTTGCTTCAAATGTGACCATAAGTGGGGTCCAGGCCAAAGGTGTGGAGGGCCGCAATTATTCGTATTCGAAGAGACCAAAGGAGACAGAGACCTGATCGACAACACAGAGGAAGAAATTGGAATATCCCCTCCCGCAATCAGTAGAAGCGCAATCCCTAAAACTATGAGGGTAAAAATCATGGTGAATAGCTATGAATATATAGCCCTGATCGACACTGGGAGTAACCTTAATATCCTCCATCCTCGGGTAGCCCAAGAAGTGGGGTTGGAAATCAACAAAGATGATCGCATTAAGGTTAGCGTAGCCGATGGCTTTGTAATGCACAGTGAAGGGAGCTGCCCAGAATTTAAGTTTGGAATCCAAGGGGGTCAATTTTCTACCCCGGCGCACATCCTCCCGCTGGGTGAATTTGACGTGATATTAGGGATACAATGGCTGATGGGATTAGGGGATATAAAAAATTGGAACTTCGCGTCATTAAAAATGGAATTTACGCATGAGGGCAAGACAATCCAAATTAAAGGGATGGACACTGAAGAATTAGAGGCGGGTTGCAGCACCGACGAAAAGCTTCTCTCGATGGTCCGTGAGGGAGTGAAATATGGTGCTGGAATTGTCTATGATATCCACTCTCCGAGAGTACCATCAACCGAGGAGATTAAATATGGTGCTGGAATTGGCCCTGGTGTCTTTGATATCCACTCTCCGAGAGTACCATCAACCGAGGAGATTGCTGACGGAATCAACAAGATGCTTGCAGTGCTCAAGACAATCCAAGTTAACCCTGACTGTGGACTCAAGACTCGCAAGTGCACCGAGGTGAAGCCAGCTCTCAAGAACAAGCTCCTCCGATCCCAGCTTGTCAGTGCCAAGTGAGGCAACCAGGAAATGTTGCACCCCCCTGTTTCTTTTTTCCTCGACATTAGATATGTTGTACTAGCTATATTGCCCGCGAGTTGTAGCCGGCAATTGTTGGATTTTGATGATACGAACAGTACCTGTCTATGAACAGTACTGTTCAGATAGCCATCGAAGTACCTTGTGAAGAAAAGTCAACGGAATGGATGTCATTACCAGTTTATGCAATCACTTTCCGATGTTAATGTATTTAGCTCGACTCCTCTGCCGATTCCTCAACTAAATTTCCCACAAATGTCTTTGCTGAATATAATAAATCATGAACTGAATTCTTCAAACCAATTTCATCAACAAATCAAGTTCGTTTAATTGTACGGCTGATGCCCTACCAATTTCACATCCTCGCCTTCGAGGCACCTTCACTCGGCGGACTCCGCCTTCCCTTCGAAGCACCTTACCTCTCGATTCCACCTTCCCTTTGAAGTTGTTCTATTGGATTAACGCGATGGATTGGTGCTAATTGGCTACAGCCTTAAAAGCATGCATCTCTACATCTCTAATTAGCCCCATAAATAAAATCATATCGTTGAAATA
Organism: Salix purpurea; assembly: GCA_027405865.1. Taxonomy (NCBI): domain Eukaryota; kingdom Viridiplantae; phylum Streptophyta; class Magnoliopsida; order Malpighiales; family Salicaceae; genus Salix; species Salix purpurea. The sequence continues at coordinate 6,403,972 of JAOWLH010000006.1, read as the reverse complement.
AAACTATAAAATAAAGATAATTACTGATGAACATTAGCCACTACTAGGTTATACAATTTAAAAACATCACTCTTATTATTAGTTTATTTTCAACGCTATGCGGGGGGATTTTTTTCTTCTTATATATTATTATTATCAACATAAAAAGATATGGGTATCATTGATAATTTTCTTATCATAAGAAATACAAATATAAATTAAAAAGTTTATATTTAAATTTAATAAAATAAATCAAAATTATATGTACTAATAATAGATAAATATTTTTTTATTTGACGATCAATATAAAAAGTATAGATATAAAGAAACTCGAGTCTCAACCACTCATTAGCGTTCCTCAAAATAAATGTATATTTAACTTAATATAAAAAATTGAAACAATCCAAGTTAAAAAAAAAAAAAAAAAAGTTGTAGCATCTCATGTTTTTTTAGTGCTTGTTTAAGGGTATGATTGATGTCCCCAAGAAACGTGATGCGATGACAGAAAGCTTGTGATCTTTACAGTAGGTCCCAAGTTCGAGTTAGGACATGCATCCCTTAAAAGGATCTGGAATAACTATAATTTTATTTCTTCACCTGGATTCATAAAGTTCACTTTCTAGAAAATGAAGTTTCCTCGCATAAAAAAAGTGATTGATATTACTTTTCATAGTGTTTTTTCATTAATAAATATATTAAAATGATATTTGTTTTTTTTTTTAAGAATTATTTCTAACATCAAAATATCTAAAAATACCAAAAAATTAATTTAAAAAAAAAACAAAATTTAAAGTTTTTCAAAAACACAATTTCAAATGGTTTCCAAACGACATTCCTAGTTTGGAAAAAAAAATCAATCAATGCAAATGCAAGCAAGCAACTAGCAAGAATGATTCTTGACATTTTATCTGGAAAATCATAAGAAAAAAAAAGTAAAAAGAAAAACAAATAGCCCTTCCCCTCCCTTCCCCGGGAAGGTATTGACCGACAAAAAGTCCCACAACACACGTGCGCGTGCGAGCGTGCGTCTCTCTCTCTCTCTCTCTATATATATATATATATTCACACACACACACAGACACAACTGATCAGTCACAGGCAGTGGCAATAATAACACAAGAACAGAGAGCATGAATAACAAAAGAGTAGTGTACAAATCAAAGCTTCAAGAAGTGTGTCAGCAGAGAGGATGGGCGTTGCCTACCTATCAAGTCACTAAACAAGGCCACGATCACCACCCTCACTTTTACGCCACTGTAACCGTCAACTCCGCCCTCTTTTCCACTCCTTTCCCCTCATCCTCCTCGAAGAAAGCTCAGAGCGACGCTGCTAAACTCGCCTACAACCACTTCTCCTCCACCTCCCGCCCTTCCTCCTCCCCCCCTCTTTCTGGCGGTAATTGAATTCCCTTGTGTCCCTCTTGTTGCTGGTTGTTTGCGCTTTAGTTGCACTGTATCGGAAATTATCAGACTTTTTTAGGCTCATCATTTCAATGAAATGGGATTACTTTGTAAATCAATGTTTGATTAGGAATGAATGCTTGCATGATAACATTTGATTTGATTATTATAATTTTTTTTTTTTTTTAATGGAATGCATTGATTAACAGCCTGCAATCATGAAGCTTTATATGATGTATAATTCTAGCGGTGCTTCTGCCTTATTTACACCGCATCAAGAAATGAAGAAACTGATGTGCTAAGCTGAAGTTAAGTTTCTGCAGGTTGTTCGAGTGGAAGCGCTGGGGTGGATACTCGTCTCTCTCCCGGAGGGACTTCGCAATTAAACCTACGAGATGAAACTCACCTGTCGAATCAAGCCGTGGCGGTTTCCGAAAATGATGAGAGTTTTGGGGGTGAGATCAAATTTAGCTTTGAGTTTTTTTTTTTCTTGCAAAATCACTAGCGTTTCTTAGCGCTGGAGTGAGTCTGCTGGATGTGCTTTGTACTCGTGATTGCATTCCAAAATGGAAACCAATTGTTATGGAAACAATAGGATTTCCTCTCTAAATTTACAGGCATTCAAACAGGTTATATATATATACAGCATCTCTAAGAAATATCAAACAGGTTCATACTCTTGATTTGAAAATTTGAGTTAAAAATCTCAAACATCTTGCCTTTACACAATTTATACTGATACAATCCCTTAGTTTGTGCTGTTTGCATTTTAGCCTTACAAATCCATGAAAATCCCTGATTGTTGAAGATGGTTTAGATGACAACTCTTGCTTTCCAGCCATACTTGTGGTGAATGGACTCCCCCCCATGCCAAAATCTCAACAAATAGAGCTCGAGGAAGTCCTTTTAAGATGCTACTAAGCTTGCTCTGATAACTTCTCTTTATAGAGGTTTAGTTCCCTTGTGTCCCATACAATACTTTTTTTCGGCGAACACAGGATGGAGGAAAACATAAGAGTCTCGACTTCAACTGTTCTACAAGTCTTTTTTTTGTTTATAATTGTTATTATTGTATGTGTGCTCTGTACAATCTGCTGCATGTAATCAGAATCATTGTTTTGTAATTGGGTAATTTAATTCATTTGGTAGCTTATAGGTTTGTATTGTATAGTATAAAAGGGGAAAGGAGGGTGTTTTATATTTGACACATTCATCTTAATTTTCCCCTGGCTTGCAGGAACGCAGCAGCAGCTGTTCAAAAACCAGCTGCAAAACTATGCTCAGAAGAGAAACTTCACTCTGCCCGAGTATTCTTGCGAGCGTGTTGGTCCTCCTCATGCTACTCGCTTTAAGTGCAGGGTCACAGTAGATGGACAAACCTACGAGAGCCGGGAATATTTTCCCACACTGAACAAAGCTGAACATGCAGCTGCAAAAGCTGCATTGATGTCATTGTTGCCGAATGGAGTTGAAGAGGTTATATTTCTAAGATTGTTATCAATTCATCGTGGAGATGCAAAAATATGTTGCTATGTTTTTGTTTGCATCTTTTAGACACATGATTACACCTTTTTTTATGTAATTTATTGTTTTCTTTTTAGGATGAGTCCCGTTATAAGAATCTTTTACAAGATTTGGCTCAAAGAGAAGGTTATGGCTTGCAAACTTATTGTACAGAGAAATATGGTGAAGCTCATGCGCCTATCTTCGTTTCAACAGTGGAGATAGAAGGAGAAATCTTTACCGGTGCCGAAGCGAAAACAAAAAAGCAAGCAGAGAGGAGTGCAGCAAAGGTTGCATACACAGCTCTCAAACAGGTAGTTTCATTTTATGATTTATTTTATCTTATTTAGTCTTTAATGCTCTAGGTGCCCTGTAAACCCTGCCTGCCCCAAAATCTTAAACCTGTGTGAAGTAGAAGTAGCGTGATTTCCCAACAGAAAAACAATAAATTAAGAGAAAAGTTTTTTTACCAAGGATGAAAATTCTCAGTTAATTAGCACAAAAACTCAAATGAAATAAAAGATAAATTGTAATTGAAAGAGAAGTGGGTGAATTCATGGGAATTTGTTGAAAAAGGCTCACAAATTCGGATCAATTGGTTGTGATAAGAGATCCCTTTTTTTAAATGAAATTCTTTTCATGATTTTTGATAAGGAATTGGAAATCCCAGTTTTTGAATTGTTAGAGTTTATGTAAATTTGAATTGCAATGCCAAATTGTGTGATTTTTGGGTTAGTTGTGGTTTAAATGACATGATTAAGGATTAACTAAAGAAGAATCAAAAACCAATTATAAAAACTTAGATAACAAGTGACAAAAGGCTTGCGATATAGGTCTCGAGTTCGAGGCAGGGCGTGCATCTCTTAATAAGAGCCTGGAATAGCCGGGGTTTTACTCGTTTACTTGGGCCTATAAAGTGCACTTTCCGGGGAGGTGGAGTTTCCTCGCATCAAAAAAATAAAAGATATGGTTAGGTCTTAGGAGTTGTGGTAGTAAAAAAAATGCATGTGTGTTCTCTTTGTCAAAGCCAATTGGTGCATAAGAATGATCAAATGTGTTTTTGGCATCATTGAAAAATAAATTGAGTTCTTGTGTTATAATGGCTGAATAGGCTAAGATTATGCAATTTTTTTATGGTAATGTTTTGTTGCTAAATAAATAAAAAATGTGTGTTGTTGGCCAACAGGATGTTAATTTATTATCTCTGAGTTGAGAATCATAGGAAAGACATCTTAGGAGCACACCAAATACAAGCTTCAGGTAATGGTTCACCCCTATATACATATTTTTGAGTTGTTCTTGTAAATGTTAGATTCCGAATACAAGTGTTCATCGGCGAAAAATCGATACGAAAAGAAACATGTTTTCGGGGTGGGAAAGCTGACGCCGGCGAGGCCGAAAAAAACCAGATATTGAATGAAATATGCTTTCTGGATGGGGGAGAAACCAGATATTGAATGGATCATGTTTTTGTGGGGGGTAGAAAATTAATATCTCATGAAATATGCCTCAGAGAAATATCTTTAAAGGAAATTCATCCACTAAAAGGAGGATGAAGTGAAATTGATAAATATTATATACTCATTAAGATAACTATAGATTTTATGCTGCTGACCATCCTTCCATCTATCTCTTGCAGGAGGTTCTTCTCATTTGCCACCTCCTCCTTGCCTCCAGGCTCCAGCCTTCTTAGTTTTAGGTAGTAATTATTTGTAGTAATTATGTAAATATATGTGTACTTGATGAGATATAATTATGTATTCGATGAGATTGTTGGATGGTGAGCTTGATGAAACCATGTTTGACGCAACGATTTTCTATATAGTTTTATATATTAAGGTTAAAAATGATTTTTAAAAATAAAAAAATTATTTTAATGTATTTTTAAATGAAAAACAATTTATCTGAACTTCTTGCCGATCACAAGAAGCTCGTCGGAGCTCTGCACCTCTCTCTCGTGCTTGCCATGCCCAATAAGCTGTTAAGAGCAAAACTCCCCTAATCTTAATTTAATGTATGAGAGTGTGGTTGTGATTGTTTTTTAAAATATTTTTTATTTAGAAATGTATTAAAATATATATTTTTATTTTTAAAAAATTATTTTTGACATCAATACATTAAAATAATCTAGAAATATAAAAAAATATATTTTTAGAACGCAATGTCAAGCACTGTACTTGCAGGTCGCATTGCTTTTCCTCGACTGCGCCTCGCCTTCGAAGAGGATGTTTGGGAGTGTTTTTAGAAAATGTTTTTGAAAAAAATTGAAAATATTTTATATTTATTTTTTACTTTAAATTATTTTTTTAAATATTTTTAGTTTATTTTGATATGATGATATCAATAATATTTTTTTAAATATTATTTTAATATATTTTTAAACAATTATTTTTTAAAAAAATAATCACAAGTATACTCTCAAATAATCACGAATCATCGCACCTCGACTGCGCCTTGCCTTTAAAGCACCTTACCTTCGAAGTTCTTTTGCTTGTTTCCACCCAAGATTTTTTTAATATGTAATATAATTATTAGTAAAAACAAGGCTAACTAGTTAACATTATGTTTTAAAAATATTTTTTATTTTTTATTTTATTTTAAAATAATTTTTTGACATTTTTTATTTTATTTTAAATTATTTTTTTGATGTTTTTATATTATTTTTATGTATTAATTTGAAAAATAATTTTTAAAAAATAAAAAAGTTTTTTTTTAATATATTTCTAAACCTATATAAAAAAAGAAAAATTATGGTTGCACTCGAAAATTCGGTAACAATTGTAGTATTTTCTTACCGATGAATATATTAAAATAAAATTTATTTTTGATTTTGTTTGGACCGCATAAAAAGAATAAAACATTAAAATAGAATCATATTCCTAGTAGGGAATCAACTTCAAAAGCAAGCTGAAGAAAGAATGATTCTTGACATGAGAGAAGAATAAAAAAAAGAAGAAGCAACCTTCCCTTCCATTCCAAAAACTCACACAGTCCGTGCAAGTTCGTGGATGCATTCTATATATACCTGCAGGATTCAGAGGCAGAGGCAGAGCACCGACCGCCATGTCCAAATCAAAGCTTCACATACTGTGCCAGCAGAGAGGATGGGAGTTGCCTACCTATCAAGTTAACAAACAAGGCCACGATCACAGCCCTGTCTTTTACGCCACCGTCACCGTCAACGCCTCCTCCTTCTCCACTTCTTCCTCCTCCCTCTCCTCCAAGAAAGCGAAGGACGACGCCGCTGAACTCGCCTTGAACCACTTCACCCTCCCCGCCCCCTCCCTTTCTGCTGGTAATTGAATCCCTTTTGTCTCTTTTAATGAAGTGAAACTACTTTGTGAATCAATGTCTGATTAAGAATGAATGCTTGCATGATTGATAACATTTGATTATTATGATTCATTTATGTTCTGAATGATTGATTGATTGATGCCTGTAGTCATGAAGCTTTATATGATAAATCAATCTAGTGGTGGTGCTTCTGCCTTATTTAGACCGAATCAAGAAATGAAGAAACTGATGCTATGCTGGAGTTTCGCTTCTGCAGGTTGTTCGAGTGGAAGCGCTGGGGTGAATACTCGTCCCTCTACCGGAGGGACTTTGCAGTTGAACCAACAAGATGCAAAGCCAACTCACCTGTCAAAAGAAGCCGTGGCAGCTTCCGAAAACGATTGGAGTTTGGAAGGTGAGAGCAAATTTAGCTTTGAATTTTTTATTTTCTTGCAAAATCATCACCGTTTCTTAGTGCTAGAGTGGAGATTTTCCATTTATTGCCATAACCATTTTTATGTGAGGTGCATAATAAACTGTAATCTGTAACTGGGTCCTAAAAAATGGTCATATTGGGGGTTCGATGGCCTGTTTGGCAATGGAGCATAATGGCAGTGCACTTGAAACAAGGTTTTTCTCCCCCAGTTTCTCTTCCTGCATCTTTCCTCTTCACTGGAACCTTCTCTCTGTAGCCGCTTTAATTCATTCACAAACTATAAACCAAAATCCACTGCTTCATACCTGAACAATAGGGTTCAACTCTTGATTTGAAAATTTGAGTTAAAATCTCAAATATGTTGCCTCTACACAATTTAAATTGATAGCATCCCTTAGTTTGTGCTGTATACATTTTAGCTTTGTAAATTTAAAGTCTTACTTTGATTGATCTATCTATATATATATATCTTTGATTACTTTTGTGTCTTGTTAAATATGATAAGTTTTGGAATAAGTTTTTGTTGTTCATCTTTTAAATTTGACAGATCTGTGTGTAACTTTGACTACTTCGATTAAATTTTCACAACGATTTTGAAATCCACTCTTGCTATGTTTATGACTTTTATGGCTTTTTCTTGGGACAGGATATTGTTTTCTTCTTCTGATGGATTTAGCTCTTTTGTTGTTTGATGTTTACCTTAGGTTTTTGATATTATACTACTATACATCGAGCCTCGCTCAATTTATGAAATTCTTGATTGTTGAAGATGGTTTAGATCACGGCTCTTGCTTTCCATCCATACTTGTGGTGAATGGACTCTTCCCCATGCCAAAATCTCAACAAATAGAGCTACAGGAAGTCCTTTTAAGATGCTACTAAGCTTGCTCTGATAACTTCTCTTTATAAGGGTTTATTTCCATCGTGTCCCATACAATACTTTTTTCGGGGAGCACAGAATGGAGGAAAACATAAGAATCTCGACTTCAACTGTTCTACAATTCGTTTCTTTGTTTATAATTGTTATTGTATATGTGCTCTGTACTCAGTGGTGCCTCGCTTGGCTTCTGTCAATCTGCTGCATGTAATTTTGTGACTGGATAATTTAATTCATTCGGTAGCTTATAGGTTTGTATTGTATAGTATAAAAGGGGAAAGGAGGGTGTTTTATATTTGACGCGCTGTTGGCTGCCAAGTTATGGCCGCAAACAAAGAAACTGAATTCTGATTGAAGAAGGTAGTAGCATCACCTGACCATGGAAACTTGATATTGAATCACCTTATTTTGTGTCTTAAATAACACCCCAGTTTGTTTTGTGTTTTCATGACAAGTCAATATTTGACACATTCATCTGAATTTTCTCCTGATTTACAGGTATGCAGAACCTGTTCAAAAACCAGCTGCAAACCTATGCTCAGAAGAGAAACTTCACTCTGCCCAAGTATTCTTGCGAGCGCGTGGGTCCTCCTCATGCTCCTCTCTTTAAGTGCAGGGTCACAGTAAATGGACAAACCTATGAGAGTCGAGAGCAATTTCCCATATTGAACAGAGCTGAACAGGCAGCTGCAAAAGCTGCATTGAGTTCATTGTTGCCAAATGGAGTTGAAGAGGTTATTTTTCTAAGATTGTTATCAATTCATCATGGAGATGCAAAAATATGCTGGTAATTTGTTGTTTTCTTTTTAGGATGAGTCTTTCTATAAGAATCGTTTACAAGATTTGGCTCAGAGAGAAGGTTATGGTTCACCAACTTATAGTACAGAGAAATCTGGTGATGCTCATGCGCTTACCTTCGTTTCAACGGTGAAGGTAAAAGGAGAGATTTTTACAGGACAAGCAGCAAAAACTAAGAAGGAAGCAGAGATGAGCGCAGCAAAGATTGCATACACTGCTCTAAAACAGCGTACTTATATTATATGCTTTATTTATATCTTATTTAGTGTTTCATGATTTATGTACTCAATTAATCAACTTATTGGTATGAAGACATTCTTACTATATCTTCTAAATTCATACTCATTTTATGATTAACATATGCCCTTCATAGTTCTTGTAAGCTTTTTACCAACACGAGCGGAATAGAGCTGCCGCAAAGTTTTAAAACTAATTATAAAGTAAACAATATATTGTAATGGTTGATCAGATTGTATGGTTTTTTTTGGTCAGGTTGCCAAGCCCAAGAAGCTGTCGGAGAAACTCAGTTATCAGCCTCAAGCGTTCGTGCAGGTCTCACTGCTTTTTTTCAACAAAATACCCAGCCTAAATTGCCTGTGCCCAATGAACAAGCTGAGCAGTATAGAGGTGAGTTTCTAAACATTCAATGCATTCTGCATTTCTATTTGTGGGCATTAGCAGATGATTTCATATTATACTAAATATCTCTCCTATACGTTTTTATTAATATTTCCAAAACCATGAACAAATGCTTTCTACCAGCACATGGTGGAACATGAAATCTGAAAGCATCTAGATTGGTGACTAGATTTTTCAGATATTTTATTCAGAACCGATTTATTTTTTAAAATTTTAAATTTTATTAAAAATGTTTTTGAAACGCAGCACGAAACTAATGGGAATGCATCTTCATGCTATTTCAGATGATTTGACATGAATAAAACCTAGCTCGATTTAGAATCTTTAACTGTTACATAAAGCTTGCATGATATCTTAATGGCATCCATATCTTACAACATTTAGCTTTTGAATTGATGGCATCAAATTCTGTAGCTACCCATCTTTTCTTCTCCTGAACATGACCTGACTTCTTCTTTGCCCTCTGATTCCCCCACTAATTTAGGAACAAGAACAAGTATGGTCGGAAGGAATAAGATTCTGATGCCTCTTGACGAGGTTGTAGTCAAGCCTTTTCATCTGCACATAAGAGAATTTGTTCAATATAAGAATCTGCTTTTAACTGTGAACTATAGATTCTGATGCCGTTGAATGGTGCTTAGTGCCTGTTTGGAGTATGATTAAGGTTTTTTTTTTTTTTTTTTTTTCAAAAATATATTTTGACATTAGCATATTAAAATGATGTAAAAACATCAAATAAATTTAATTTCAAATAAAAAAAAATCATTTTTTTTTCTAAAACACTTTTGAAACGTATTGCGAAACTAGTAGGGATGCGCTATTTCAGATGATTTGACATGAATAAAACCTAGCTGGGTGTAGAATCTTTAACTGTTGTATAAAGCTTGCATGATATCTTAATGGCATCCATATCTCAAAACATTTAGCTTTTGAATTGTTGGCATCAAACTCTGTAGTTAGCCATCTTTTCTTCGCCTGAACATTATCTGACTTCATCTTCTTTGCCTTCTGATTCCCCCACTAATTTAGGATCAAAATCAGGTATCGAGTTTATGGTCGGAAGGAATAAGATTCTTGTTCATCCACGTGGGACCAAAATGACGTATCCTCCCGGCAGCACGGTGTTGCCCGTCAGCGACGACAGGTGGACTGCGGTGAAGATGCCGCCTTAACGGAGGCGGTATATGAATGGTGGATGCCGTTTTATTTCTCATCGCTGCCCTCTCTAAAATTTTAGTACAACTCTAGAAAGACTTTATATATTTCTAATAAATGACGTGGCAGCTTATGCTTTGTGTTTTACACGTCGTCGTTTCCTCCATAATTATAATCCTACTGTTATTTGAAATAAGAGCCTACTCTTGCTCTACCCCTAAAGAAAATATTTTGTAACAAGTGGTAAAGTTCCATAATAAAAGTAAATATTGACACTAGAAATTCATATTTGCTATATGTTTTCCTAAATTTATTTTATGTTATTAATTACATAAATTATATTATGAGCTTATTCAAAATTTATCTTTAAAATTGACAGCGTTCCTTAAAAACAAGATACTTCATTGAAATGGAAGTTTTTATAAAATTTTGATGTAAATCCTAAAAAGTAGAAAGTTTTATACATGTGATTCCATTGAAATATTGCCCATAAAGAATATGAAACTTATTAAGAACTTTTCAGTTCATCTCTTTTTAATTGTAGACTAGCATTATTTTCACAAATGACTTTGTTATTATCCATATGAATCTAATTCATAAGGTCTCCGATCATCATAGAAAAAAGACTTAATTTATAGTAATCTTGTTTTGTATTTATTTATAGAGGCATCAGAAAAGTATTCTCTTTTAAAAATCCATTTCCAACCAATAGGTTTTACACTTGAGGGCAACTCAGTAATTTCTCAAGTTTGATTTTTTATAAAGGGGAGTCGATTTCAACTTTAAATTCTTATTATCAAAACAAAGAATCAAAAGAAAAAAATATTTAGGGGTAGATAACTAGATCCTACATTGCTATATAACTAGATCATTGTCAAAGAAAGTTTCTTTTATTTATCTCTTACCTTCTTATTTACTAAATGTGAATTTTATCAACTTTATTGTCATTAACAAGTGCATAAGAAATCTTTTAATTCAATGGATAATTGTGTTTAAACAATTCTTTATATTTTGTTTCAAATAGGGTATTTCAATCTAGAACATCATTTCTTAAAATTAGAAACTTGTACATAACAATATTTTCAGCATAACAAATAAACATATATTTAGAAGGTTTTTTTGCCCATAACGGCACAGAAGAAGTAATATTGGCATGTATCGGCTAGTATTTGTCCAAAAAATCCGGTACGGGCTAGAATTTAAATCGAGGTAAAAACAACGGCGTTTTGTCTCATTTTTTTACTAGTACGAAATGTTTCGGCCAAAAAGAAATGAAATTTACAACTATGATTTTAATTGACTAATGGATTAATACAATTAGGTATTATTTGACATTGCATTTCAAAAGTGTTTTTGAAAAACATGTTTTTTTTTTTAATTTTTTTTTAAATTAAAAAATTTAGTATTTTTATATTATTTTCATGCGATAGTGTAAAAAATAATTTTAAAAAATAAAAATATATTATTTTAATCAATTTCTAAAAAACAACTTAACCACAATTCTAAATAAACACTTAATCAATTACTTGAGTTTTAAATTAAGTTAACTCCAAGTTGATTATATATATTGTTTATAGTAAAACTCAATGGAATACCATAAAAAAAAAACTATCAGGGAGGAAATGTTAGAGTATAGTGTAGCGTATGCATACGTGTGAGTATGCATACGCAAGGACATTCTCTTAAATATAAATATGCAACATACGGGTTGTGTGTGTTGTGTGGAAAAACAGAACAGTAAAAGGAAATTTGAAATTTTATATTCCCCTCTCATTTTCTTATCTCTTCTTCTTCTAATCTTCTCTTCTCCGCTCACTCTGTGTTAATCTCTGCATGGTATCATAGCCATAGATGCTCACGCAACAAATTTTTTGTTCCAGAATACCTTCTTAAATCGTCGAAATCAAATTCCTCTGTTCTTCCAATTTTTTTTTCCTCCAGAAATTACCAAAGTCTCAGCTCGGAATTTCTTCAGAAATTGATCGACGATTTTGTGATTGTGCTAAGCTCAGGAATCATGGTAACAACAGCACAACTCCAGATTTTACAGTCACCGATTACAATGTTGATTTCAACTATTTCCACATCAGTAAATGTGAAGCTCGATGACACGAATTATTTGATTTGGCATTTTCAAATGCATTTGCTCTTGGAAAGCAATGGAATTATTGGGTTTGTGGATGGAACTCACCTCTGCCCTTCCACTGTCACCGTTGATGAATACAGTACACATAACTCTCCCTCTTCTTCTTCTTCAGTTGAGTGCGATGATGTTTTAATTTGGAAATTGCATGATAGGGCAGTAATGCAATTGATTACTGCAACATTATCCCCAATTGCTATGTCCTGTGCAATTGGTAGTGTAAGCTCAAGGGATTTATGGACACGTTTGGTAGAACAATTTTCCACAGTCTCTAAAACAAGTATTTTCCAAATGAAGTCAAACTTACAGAATATTAGAAAAGGAGCTGATTCTGCTAGTCAATATTTGCTTAAGATTAAGGAAGCACGTGATTATTTGACTGCTGCTGGTGTGCATTATTCGGATGAGGATATTGTCATTTTGGCGTTAAATGGTCTTTCATTAGAATATAATACATTTCGTTGTGTAATTAGAGGAGGAGAAAGTGTGATTACACTGAAAGAATTTCGGTCACAATTGCTTGCTGAAGAGAAAATTGTAGAATCAATTGTCACTGAACCTGCTTATATGTCTGCTATGCATACTGTGTCTGCTGCTAAAACTGGTCTGCCATCTGTAGTTCATCAGCATGATCGATCACAGTCCTTTCAACCTTATGATAATACTGCATATAAGCCATTTAATAGAGGTAGAGGTAAAGGAAAATTTCACCAAGGGATGCGAAATTTTAACCAGAGGCCTCAATTTTATGTCAAATCTCCTATGCATCAGAATTCCTCTCGGCCAGTATGTCAGTTGTGCAACAGAGAAGGGCATATTGCTCCTGCTTGTGAATTTAGGCGTGAGGACAGAAGCAAGTGTAGTATTTGTGGTAAAACAAACCATACTACATGGTATTGTTTTTACAATGATAGTGGTCCTAATTTCAGTGGCTCTACTCATTATTCTCCACCTCAAACTTCTCAACCAAGTTCATCTCATGCTATGCAAGCCATGAATACAGTTTTGTATCCAAATTAGTGTATTGGCTCTGCTAATTTCTCATCAGCTCAGTCTCAGTCCACTCCAGTTCATGTTATGCAACCCATGCATTCCACTCAATCTTCTCCTCAGATGTGGCTGGCTGACTCGGGAGCCACGAATCATATGACATCTGATTTGAGTAATCTGTCACTAGCAGCTCCTTATCCTTCAAATGATGCAGTGCAGACAGCCAATGGTGAAGGTTTGTTGGTGTCACATGTTGGAAATTCTGTTGTTTCCACTAGTCCTGCTTCAGTTCCTATTAAGCTGCAATCTGTGTTATATGTTCCTCAATTAACCCAAAATCTTTTATCAGTGCATCGTGTTTGCTTGGATAATAATTATAGACTAATTTTTGATGCATTTTGGTTTTGGATTCAGGACAGGGCCACAGGGAGGATAATCTACAAAGGGTGCTGTAATAATGGACTTTATCCCTTGCCATTCATTTCTGCGTCAAAGTCTGGTCTGTTCAACCTTTCATCTCAGCCTCGGTCTTTCTTGGGTCAATTAGTTTTGTCTTCCACTTGGCACAGCAGGTTAGGGCATCCTACAAATAGAATAGCTACCTTGATGTTAAACAAGGCTAATGTTCATTGTTCTATTGATTCTGTTTCAACAATGTGTCATAGTTGTCTTCAAGGAAAATTTACCAAACTTCCCTTTTATTCCAGTGCAAATAAATCTGTAATTCCTTTCCATATTGTCCATAGTGATGTGTGGGGGCCTTCCCCTTGCGTATCTGTTGATGGGTTTAGATATTATGTGACATTCATTGATGAATGTTCACGATATTGTTGGTTGTTTCCTTTGATAAATAAAAGTGATGTTTGTTCTGTGTTCACTGCGTTCTATAATTATGTTCAAACACAATTTGCTTGTCAAATTCAAATTCTTCAAAGTGATGGTGGTGGTGAGTATATGAGTAAAGCTTTTCAACTTTTTCTTACCAATAAAGGAATTGTACATCAAAAATCATGTCCACATACTCCTGAACAAAATGGACTTGCTGAGCGTAAACACCGTCATTTAGTTGAAACAACCATTACCTTACTTCAACATGCAAAATTACCTTCCAAATTTTGGTCATATGCTGTCAATACGGCAGTGTATCTCATTAATCGCATGCCATCACCAGTTACACATCATCAATCTCCTTATGAAATTCTGTTTAAATCTGCTCCAATTCTTGCACATTTGAAAATCTTTGGTTGTGCTTGCTTCCCTTTCTTTCGTCCGTATATCAACAATAAGTTGCAATCCAAAACTACAATGTGTGTCTTCCTAGGTTATGCTCCTCAATACAAGGGCTATATTTGTTTTGATGTTGTTAGCAATCGCAAATATATCTCAAGACATGTAGTTTTTAATGAACATGTCTTTCCTTATGCTACATTGACCTCTATGTCTTAGCCTGTTTCTTCGACTACTACTCATTCAATTTTACCTATTGTTGATCATCATAATACTGTTGTCATGTCCCCTTTCAATCTTATTTCTTCTAATTCTGTATCTACTGATAAATCACCCTCAAAGTCCATTACTTCATCACCTTTGCGTGGCTTGTCTGTCCCGAGGGACCCTTAGTCCAATTCTGAGCAAAGTGCATCACAGCATATGTCATCTGCTGAGTCTTTTAATCCTGAGGTCATATCAGTTATGCTGCAAATTCCTGATATGAATGTGCACCCAATGCAAACGCGTAGCAAGAGTGGCATTTGCAAGAAGAAGGTTTTCTTGGTTTCTAATGTTGAGTGTTCTTTAGTTGATAAGACTCAAATTGAACCATCTAGCTACAAGGCTGCAATGCATATTCCAGTTTGGTTGCAGGCTATGAAGGAGGAATTTGTTGCACTTAACTCTTAGAAAACGTGGACTTTGGTTCCTCTCCCTCCTCACAGGAATCTAGTGGGCTGCAAATGGGTGTTTAAGTTGAAGAAGAATTCTGATGGGACTGTTGCAAGGCATAAGGCCAGGCTAGTGGCACAGGGGTTTAGTCAAGAAGCTGGGATTGATTATGGGGAGACTTTTAGCCCTGTGGTTAAGCCAACCACTGTTAGAATTGTGCTCTCTCTTGCTGCACATTTTCAGTGGGATTTAAGGCAACTTGACATCAAGAATGCATTTCTACATGGCATTTTACACGAAGAAGTTTTTATGGCTCAGCCACCTGGGTTTGCTGATATTGATCATCCTCAGCTGGTGTGTAAGCTTCACAAATCCCTCTATGGTCTTAAACAAGCACCTCGTGCTTGGAATGACAGGTTCACTTCATTTTTGCCTACTTTGGGATTTCAGTCTACTTTTTCAGATTCTTCCTTGTTTGTTAAAAAATGCATCTGCTGGAATTATTGTGCTTCTTGTATACGTCGATGATATTATCATCACGGGTAGTGATTCTTGTGGTATTGGTGATATTATCAAGTCTCTTACAGCTGAATTTGATGTCAAAGATTTGGGTAAACTTCATTATTTCTTGGGCATCCAAATTACTTACAACTCTACTGGTCTGATCTTATCACAGTCTTGGTATATTCATGAATTGCTTATTAAGACAGATATGATGGCTGCCAAGGCTTGTGCTACTCCTTGCCTTCCATATCAAAGATTGATGAAGGATGATGGTGATCTTTTTTACAAGCCTACTCTATACCGCAGCATTGTGGGGGCTCTTCAGTATCTCATCTTCACCAGGCCAGATATTGCCTTCTCTGTGCACCAGGTCTGTCAATTTATGCAACAGCCACGGGTAGACCATTTTATAGCTGTTAAGAGGATTCTCAGGTATCTCAAGGGTACCATGGATGTTGGTATGACTTATGCGAAGAGTTCCTTGGACATCACAACTTATAGTGATGCCGATTGGGCTGGTGATCCCAATGATCGCAGGTCAACTACTGGAATGGTCATCTTCCTTGGCGTCAATCCAGTCTCTTGGACATCGAAGAAGCAGCACACTGTCTTGCGTTCATCAACTGAGGCAGAATACAGGGCCTTGTCAACCACTTCAGCTGAGCTTGATTGGATTCAACAATTGTTGGTTTTTCTAGGCATTTCTCAATCTCAGCCTCCTGTTTTATACTGTGATAACCTCTCGGCAAATGCACTCTCATTTAATCCTATTCAGCATCAACGGACTAAACACATCGAGATTGATGTTCATTTTGTTCGTGAAAGGGTGGCCAAAGATCAGTTAATTGTTCAGTTTGTGTCTTTTAAGGAGCAATTTGCAGATATTCTCACAAAGGGCCTAGGCTCTCCTCTGTTTCTTGTTCATTTTCGCAATCTCTAGCTTGGATTATTCAAGCAAGATATTGTGGGGGGATGATAGAGTATAGTGTAGCGTATGCATACATGTGAGTATGCATACGCAAGGACATTCTCTTAAATATAAATATGCAACATACGGGTTTTGTGTGTTGTGTGGAAAAACAGAATAGTAAAAGGAAATTTGAAATTTTATATTCCCCTCTCATTTTCTTATCTCTTCTTCTTCTAATCTTCTCTTCTCCGCTCACTCTGTGTTAATCTCTACAGGAAAGGGGGGGAAGTAACTTGTTCAATTGTAAATAGTTAAACATTTGGGAATGCATCTTTATTAGTAGAATTTTGGTAGAATTTCAAGTTAATTTATTATATGTAAAAAAAATGTGTTAGTGTTAAGAATATATTTTTTACTAACATTATTTTTTCTAAATTAAAAAAATTAAAAATAATATATATGCTTAATAAAATAAATTGAGAAACATATAAAATAAAATAAAAATGGTTAAGGTTGGTTAAAAAAGAAGGAAAGAAAGAAGGGAGACTCCTTGTACATCTAGAGATTTTAATATTCACTATAATAGTGTAATTATATTTTTTTTTTCTTCATGAAAAAAACAATACCCTTGGTGTTATTGGGGTATTTAAATTTTTGATGCAAAATTCATTGATCATTATCAAATTTATGTGGAATTGTATTTTTATTTTTTAAAGAATATTGGAATTACTAATTTACCCTTGAAAAAGATTTTAATGGAGAGTAAAATAATTTAATTGCTTTTAATAGTAAAAATTTAAAGTTTGCATCTAGGGTTTTTTTTGTCTTTATATTATGGTTTCTTGTTTGTTATCATCAACTTGAATGAATGTGATATCATGGTGTCTCCTGGTAGCAAAAATCTTATTTTTGATGTGTTATTGGAATCCCATGACATCTTCTTTTTGATGGGGTAGTATGTGTTGGTAGTGGCGGAACAATTTGTCAAAATTTATGCTAGTTATTCAACATTTCAAAGTTGTCATCTTAGTTATTGATATTTAAACTTTCATACTTATTTTTTAATTTTTTATAAAATTTATATTTGTTTTCATCTTCATCCTGTAATCCTAAATTGTTATACATTATTTATTCCAATATGGTCCTCGTTCTCTTGAATTTTTTTTGTTTCTTTTGATAAATTAATTTTCCTTTTAAATTTCATCATTCAATAAAAAAAATTTAGTTGTCCTCATTTTAATTTTCATTTTAATCTTCATTATTTTAATTATTATGTTTGGTTTTTTGATCTTTTTATGTAATTGATTTTTTTTCCTTAACTTCATCATTCAATATTGAATTGGTCAGGGATTAGACTTCATGATTTTTCTAGATATAGTGCTTCCGATCAAATGACTTGAATCATCGATTTGAAAAGTTAATATAGGTTGGCATTGTTTGTTTTTTTACTTATTTTCTTTTTTTAATTTTATCATTTAATATTTTTTTTTTTAAATAGGCTTTATGATTACTGTTTTTTATCAAGTTATCCTAATCGCATGACTTGAGATATAGATTTAACGAGTTAACCTTAGTGGTAATAAAATACTTGTGTTTTCTAATTATTGTCATGCATTATAGACAAGATAATATTCAATGTATACTCTAACCTAAAACCATCTCATACATAAAAAAACATTTATAGTTCACATCAAAGTTGTTCTCATCTAAAAATTTTATTTTCTTGAGACAACAAATATGAAAGTTCGACTAACTATAATTTATTCAACTTATTAATCAATGGTTGAATAAAACAAATCAATATTTCTACTTGGATTGTAAGAACTATGTATGAACACATACGAGAATATAAATTTTGGCTTCATACACATCCCTAGAAGCAAGTTATAAATTGTTAGCATGACCAACCAATACGAATATAATTTAGTAAGAAATCTAAATGGATTAAATCCATTTATACATAGACCAAGATATGTATTTCGTAGTTCCATTGAAATTCGAGGATGCACATTACTAAACAACTTCCAAACTTCACCATGAGAAGGGTACATCATGACTCTATCCACCGCATCATATGAATAATATCATATCATGTGCTCCATAGTTTTTTTTAACATATAAATAACATTTGTAACAAAGATTTGATTAGAAAATATATTAGTTTTTTATATTTGGAAAATGTTATTCCTCTACCATTATTGAGTTTATATTGAACATGCTGACAGGTTTTGCAGTAAATGAAACTTGCATATTCATTGCAATACAACATGAAAAAGTTTCAATACATGTCAACTTTTTGGTATCATAGGCCAAGAGATTTCATTATGGATTTTGCAACATAAAAGTTCTCTCTCGGCTTATTTCTTTCAAGTAATATGCTTTTAGCCCATTCAATCATGTTATTATAATTGGCGAGCTAAGAGATAATTTTAGTTGATGGTAAACACGTGTGCAATGACCAATAATTTATTGCCGGTTGTGCACCAATCCTTTAATGGTTTATTAGATTTTCATTAAAGTTTAAAAAACTTAATTGTATCTACTCTTGATTCCTTACCTAAGGGGATGTTACATGAATCTTCACCTAAATAACATGATTCATTCTCATTACATTTATCACCATACTTCTATAAGAATTACTAATATCACCCGCAGACTTATATATATGGTTAAAATTAGAAATTGAGCCAACTATCTTTTCTATCATAATTTTGTGAGGAAAATAAGGTTCTTCATATATATGCCACCATAAATATAATTATTTGACAAACCCTTTTTTAAGTAGATGTATCATCACAATATCTTTATAGTAGAACTTTTTATTCTTATACTTCACGCATGGACTTCTAATTTCTATCTTTTCTAAATATTCTTCGCTTTAGAGAATGTGAAATTAACAAAACTTTTAACCTCTTGAAGATAATCTTGCTTATATAAATCTTCAAGTGAATCTCAATACATCTAACAATGAGCATCCATTGCTTAATTAGAAAACCTATATGGAATAACATTTATCAGTTCCACAAAACATAGATGCGAGAAAAACTCACCCCTGAAAAGTATACTTTGTGGGTCAAGGTGAACGAGTACAATTGCAGTTATTCTAGATTTTTATTGAAGATACATGTTTTAATTTAAACTTGAGATCTGCTATGTAGATTATAAACCTCGTAACTGGGAGAGCTAACACTGTATTTATTTCTAGCCTCGAAATTGAACTCTCTATGCCAAACAAGTAATTTGATGGCATACTAGCAGTTATTGACTTATTGTGCTAGTTTTGGTGCTGCTTTTTTTTGGCAGAAAGTGAAAAGGTCTCTCTCCATTAATTGTCAAAACACCAGGTTCCTGTATTTGCACACTCAGGCGTTCCATTTTGAAATCTATACACAGAATAAATAAATAAAAGGATTGAAAATATAAATTCTGTTCAACTAAATGAAGTTCCTTGTAAATGGACCTCGAGTTTGTCAAGTCTTTCCTCTCTTGTTCACTTGCAAATGGGCTCAGAATCATCATAAGAGAGGTTCAAGGTAATTCCCATTTAAGGGCTACTTTGGCTTTCTCTAAGGTTATTCTTGAATCAAGGAGTTTGATGATGAAGTGAATTTGTTTTTTTATGCGAGAAAACTATATTTCCTGAAAATTGTATTTTATGGGTTTAGGTGAACAAGTAAAATCTCAGTTATCTCGGGCTCTTACAAGGAATGCATGCCCTAACTTCAACTCAAAATTTATTGTGTAGATTGCAAGCTCTCTATCATCACGGTATATCATGCAGTGAATTCTTAATGCATGACAAACAAATCGGAGGTTCCTTTTGAGCTTCATCTTGGAAAAGAATGAGTTCTTTTTTCAGCTTCAAAGGAAATGATTTCCTTCAATTATCTTTGGGTATACGTTTCCTTGTATTTTCCTTTTCTTAATATTTGTTTTGACTCACCATGAGCAAATTTCTGGGGGTCGGAAGACTAAATTCTACACAAAATTAACGAATATCTAGACGATGATTGTCTGTTCAAACCATGTATGAAACTTGATTGGAATATTAGAAAATCTTTAGACTCCCTGTCATGAAAAAAGAAACAAATTTTTTATCTATTGACGAGAATTTGGAAAACTCCAGTGAGATCAAAGGGTATCTCACAGCTGAAGAAACAAAGTGATTCCACAAATAAATGGTGAGACTCATCAGGTCTAGGATGGTCCAATAATTTAACCAAAACCATATAATAATGCAGAAATGCCATCGTTCAAAAGGTGAATCGATTCACTCTGCCAAGATTATGCATGTAGAATGAACAAAACAAATTATTATTGATTTGTGAGATAATTCGTAGCTTTTGAATTTATTGCGATGAAAACAGTTTCAGGAATATGGGATTTGTATCAACCATAGTGTATATTTCGTTTCGTTTCGGCCGAAATGGCCACAACATTTCGTACCAGTTGAAAAAATGAGACAAAACAATGTCGTTTTTACCTGGGTTTAAATTCCGGCTCATTTCGTATTTTTTGGATAAATACCTGCCGAAACATTCCGGTTTCGTTCCGCCCGTTCCGTTTCGGTCAAATAGTGCTTTTTTTAACTAATAAATAATTTTACAATATCAATCATATCTCTTAATCCAACCGTTAAATTGAGATAAAATTTTACGAGGAGTCTCTTGATATATTTATATATATTATGTTAAAATTTCAGAGCAATCAGAGAATGTAATGACATTGCAAGATTGATGATGACATTCTCATAATATTGTACATGTTTATAATTTATTCAGAAAAATCATTTCATTATGTCTTTTTTAGATTAAATTGCACAATTCTAAATAATTTTATTTTTGGATTTGAACTATAACCTCGAAACGGTACACCAAAACGCTTCAAAACCGAAACATTTTGTTCCAATTAAAAAACAAAACAACAACTGAAACGGTATTGAAAACTTTGGTATCAACCCTTATTATATTCATTAAAACGTTCCCTATGTTATTGAAATCCAAGTCCATTATTATTTCGAAGACCTTTTATAATGTACATAAAAGATTTTAGTTTTCAACACGAGGAGGCTGACGATTTTTGTAAATTACAAACGCCACCATGAAAACAACCGCTAGAGCTACATTCAAACCCATCTTTTTTCTCATTTTAAGCCTAAAAACCGCATCTGTGAGCAGCATTATAGCATTCCTGGTGGTCGTATCATCGTTTTCAACAGCACCAGCCAAGTTCTTGGTAACGTTATCTTGATTAATCTCGGGATTTGTTTGTTCATTTTCTGGGTTTTGACCTGGTTCTGTAACTTGATCCTGAGACGAGGGTAGCTTGGATTTCTTAGGCATGAATATGTGAAGAACTCCCCCAGTCAATTTTGCAGTAATTTCATTAGTTTTGCAGTCCTTGGAAACCTTGATTTCTTTGCGGAAACGAGCCCATCTGCTTTGATCAACACGACGTTCACCAGTAATCGTCATGCTGCCCAGGCTGCTGCGCTGAATCCTCACCTGATCCTTTCTGAAACCTGGAAAATTTATATGACGGAGTATAATTTAAGATGATCTATACAT
Source organism: Salix purpurea (assembly GCA_027405865.1). Taxonomy (NCBI): domain Eukaryota; kingdom Viridiplantae; phylum Streptophyta; class Magnoliopsida; order Malpighiales; family Salicaceae; genus Salix; species Salix purpurea. The sequence goes on along the minus strand of JAOWLH010000006.1, from coordinate 6,381,917 downwards.
ATATAGTTTTGCTATCTCTTACAAAACAGCCATCTCAGCTTCCTTAACTTTAACATTTGACAGGAAATTTCCATGATCAAGAGACCTTACTGTTTCAGACAACATGAAATGCAGAATTTGATGAAAATCGTGTTACCATGGAGTTGAATCTCAAGAATGTCTCGTCCTTCTTCTATTCTCCACTTGCAGTAGGGTTCAAAATCCTGGTAATTAGAGGGCTTGACGTGGACTCCAGCCATGATTTCTACTGAATCCTAACTTTTTTTGTTTTCGACAGGGATGATGACTCTTTCCCTGTTTCTCTTTTATATCCAGATTCTACGAGGTTTCTTCTGGGTTAACTCTTGACGAGGAATATTTCATTGTTTGATGCTTTGACGTCTTATGTTGGTTGGAGTCTTTCTGTTTTCTTTCAGCTGTCGAAGATTTCCTTCTACGTGGATCACACATTATTCCTCCTTTCATCATGAGCAAAGCTTTCTTAGGAATGTTTGTAACTATGTTTAAGCGTTTTTAAGAAAAAAGAAAAAAGTTTTTATTTTTATTTTTTATTTTAAATTAATATTTTTAGATCATTTTCATATATTAATATCAGAATATTTTTTAAAAAAAATATCATTTTAATACATTTATAAACGAAAAATATGTTAAGGAACCATCTCACTTAAAAGCTTAAGTTTTTAGATGAGACCCTAGAATATGATTTATATTATTTTTTAACATACTCTCAAGTGAAAGTTATTTGAGTTTGAAAATTGCAGAGACTTGCACTACCTTGTGCTTGATTTTTATCAAATAGAATGAGGAAGGTGAGATTCGAACTCGTGACCGTTGAGTTAATAATGCTCTAATATCATATTAAAGAATCATCTCACCTAAAAATTTAAGCTTTTAGATGAGGCCCTAGAATATAATTTATATTATTCTCTAATAAAATATTTTCAAAAACAATTTTAATCGCATTTTCAAACATAAATTAAATCTCCATGGATGCTTATATTTTGTGAATGACCAAGCTGATAATTAACGGGTATAAAAAAGTGGTGAATCACTTTTATAATTATAAGCAAATTTATTTCTTCATCATTGAGGTTAAAAATATGATAATATTAAAAATAATTTTTTAAAAATTCAGAATAATATATTTAAAAATAAAAAAACAATTTAAAAATAACCGTATATTCCTAAATCATGGATTTTAAAAAAGTGAATAAGAACAAGATTTCTGTGGACCTTCCCCTGGACTAATCACTGTCTCTGTGCCCTAATCACTGATTACCCTTTCTTTAATGATTAAATTTTAGGGTTTTTAGAGAGATTTTAAATATATAAAGAAGTAGATTGATTAAAGAAATATCATTGCCTCACATGAGTGCGCTCCTACAGCTAATCGTGTCTGTTTTTTTAGATTATTTTAATATATTACTATTAAAAATTATTTAAAAAAATATTATTTTAATATATTTTTAAATAATAAACAATTTTGATTATTTTTTAAAGTGTTATTTTTACTTTAATCATACTTAATCTAGTGATATCTTGCTCCCAAAAATAAGTGACCACTACTTTAATCATACATAATTTAAAAACTAATTGTTAAACTATGTTTTAATTGACTCTTTCTTTTCAACAACGAGTCATGAACTTGCTTTAATTTCTAATATATAGCATGTGATTTTCAAAATAAAATTAATATTTTTTTATGAATTATAATGTATTTTGATGAATGGGTTTATATATATTATGGGTCAAGCACCTCTCTATATGCTAAATTTATTTTAGATTAACGTAGGTATCTGGTCTAGTTTGTGCGTACATCGACTAATTCCATAGGTCCTAAAATTAACAACAATATAAACCTTCAGTGGCTATCATATTAACAACCATATATCTCAAACCTAAAATCACAAAAAAAAAAAATATCTTAGTCCTTAGCTCTATGTGCTAAATTAATGGAACCTTGTTCTTCGAGAAAACATGTAGAGTTATGGACAAAACACTTATATCCCTCCATGGGGGATGAATTTCTTTTTTACTTTCAAAGGGATCTTCGTATGGTCTTGTCGAGATACACTCTTATGTACCCAAAAATTGGAACTCTAAAGTATTTTTTTTTAATTGTAATATTCGGATTAATTTATGTGTATCTCAATTATTGTATAAGATTCTATAATTAATGATCAAATAAAAATCTAAAAACCATTAAAAAGTATACCAAAACCTAATTAATTGAGCTAACTCTCGTATGATCATGCTCGTGATTCAAATATTAGTTTCTAACACATGAAGGGTATGTTTGAAAGTGTAGTCGAGGTTGCTTTTTAATATATTTTTTCATTTAAAAATACATCAAAATAATATTTATTATATTTTAAAAAATATTTTTGACATCAGCATAACCAAAAATTTAAATTTAAATAAAAAAATCAAACTTTTTTTTTTAAATATAATAAAAGATAGTCCAAGGCAAAGGAGGAGACAAAAAGTCCAACTAATGCCGCCTTCAGCACTCAAAGTCCAAGGCTGAGATGAGTTATGTCTCCCTGCATGTTGACCGTTGACCATTGACCACGGAAAGAATCTAAAATGGCTTCTCTTTTTCTTGTTTGACAGCTGTACACTCCACCTCCTTAGATGGGTCAAGTGAGCTCATTATTTTTAAAAATTTTGCCCTTCAAACCAGTGGTGAAAATGGTAAGACTTTCAATAATATGATATGATTCTATTCAAATCGCTTCAGAATTTGTAGATCAACGAATTAGCTTATGATTTATCAACATTTTTAGGGAGAAATGTCTGAAAATTAAAAAATATTAATAAACATGAATGTACGGATCAGTTTGTATATATCGCAACTAATTTCATAGGTTAGTTTCCTGTAAAATATTAATAATAATGTAATGAAAATTTTAAATGATTCATTTATGTACAGGTGTGTGTAATGAAAACATTAATGATGTAATTTTCAGGATTTATGTACAGGTTTTAACATTTAGAAATAAAAGATTTTGAACTTGGAGGGGAAAGAAAGGGATGAAGGAAAAAAATGTTATTGTATAATATGAAAAGAAAAGTCAAGAAGATTATGGAGACTCGTTATTTCAAAATATTAAAAAACAATAATAGAAAAGGAACAAAAGGGAGAAAAATTTAAAGCCTAAGATTATAAAAAAAAAAATCAAAAATAATTGAGACATTAATTAATGAAGTTTTGAGGATTTTATAAGGTTTTTAATGGATGATAAATAAATAAGTATTAAATTCAAAGAAAGAAAAAGAAATATATTATGATATTCTCTAAATTTATGTTGGATATGAGTTGTAGGTTTATATATAAATCATTATGTGTATAGAACTCACTAGTTTCAACCTATGTGTTAGATATTAATGTGCTTGTTTGGAGTGTGGTTAAAGTTGTTTTTGAAAGTGTTTTTTATTCAGAAATGCGTCAAAATGATATTTTTATTTTATTTTTTAAAAATTATTTTTGATATCAACACATGAAAATTATCTAAATACACCAAAAATAAGAATAACTCTGTTAAAAAAATAAAGAAAAATCTTAAGAGTAAATAAAAAAAATTGACTATGATAATAAATGAAAAAATGATGATGATCTAGATCTAATTATTAGATAGACTTTTATGATAAGAAAGTGATGGAAAAAAGACTACATAGAGAAAACAAATAATCTACATGACCATGACATTGATGAACAAGCTCTATTAGAAGCATAATTTGTAAATGCGATGTAAAGAAGGTTCACCAATACAATCTCATCTCAATGAGTTTATTTATTTATTACAATTTTTATTTGTTAGTATTGAAATTGATAATAAATGATCTAAAAATATAAAAAAATAAGATATAAAAATAAAAATAATTTTTTTTTCAAAAACGCTTTTGAAATGCAGTGCCAAATACCCCTAAATCGAGTTTGATAATATTGATTACAATCATTTGCGAGACATTACTTATAATCATTATGATTCAGATCAAATATATATTTCTAAAAGGGTATATGATATTAAAGTTCATGATAAAGAGGATAAGGTATTGTATAATATTACTAAAGAAAAGGGAACATGGACAAAGAAAAAGAAAGCAATGTATAATAATTTTGCTTAGTTTTATTATATTAATCTAGTTGGTTTTGCATTATCTTTTTCACTAGATACATGTGAAAATTAGTGAGGATTTTTTATATTAACGTGGGTATCTAGACCAACTTGCACGTATCTCGACTAATCACACGAGTCCTAAAGTTAACAATCATTTAAGTCTATAGTGACTATCATATTAACAACCACAAGACTCGAACCTGAAATCACATGAGAAGTGAACCCTTGAGTTCCAAATTTGTACCACTCAGCCACTTACTAAATGATTTTAGTAAGGACTTGATAAGCTTAGTTAAACTTAGTCTTATGATATTAACCTCCTATAATGTTTAGTGAGGACTTGATGAGCTTAGTTAAGACTAGAATGTAATATTCAAAATATTAACATCATGACTTCTAATAAAAAAGATCAATGATAAATGTAAATATTTTGAATTATTTTATGAAAATAGTAGATAAAAAAAAGACTTTTTAACTTCTTAATTGTCATGCCCGATCACTCTTCCTCCCTCTACATGTTTTGTTTGTTAGTGCCTAGTTGAGAGTGTGATTTACTTTGCTTTTGAAAATGTTTTTTATTTAAAAATGTATCAAAATGATTTTTTTGATTTTTTTATATCAGCATATGAAAATAATCTAAAAACACAATTTTTTTAATTTAAAGTAAAAAATAAAAATAAAAATAAAAAAATCATTTTTTTTAAAAACTATTTTTGAAACGCAGTGCCAAATACTCCTGCACATGTTCCATTTCAACAATACCTCAAAAATCCTATTTTTTTTAATCTTATTTTATAACAAAAAATAAAACCATGAAATGAAGGAAAATACCATAAAGTTTTTTTTTTTCTATTTTAGTTTTTTGATAATAATGAAAATACCTTTTTTTTCTCATTAAAGAATCATTTGTTTACAAGATGTGTTGCATCTCGTGAAAAGTATTAAATACTATATTTGTGAAAACATTTAATGAACTTGATTATTCTATGAAACGAATATCAACTTAGATTTTATTTATTTATATGTATATATACGTTTTGCTTTAATAATATATTTAAAAATATTTAATTAATTAAGACACAACACTATAAACTTTCTCTTGAAACCATAGTTGTCAATACTGTTCCGATCGCCGTTCCAGTTTTTCAATTGGAATGGAACGTTCCGGTTTCGGAGCGTTCCGGCGTGCCGTTTCGGTGTCGTACTGTTCATATATAATTAATTATATATATATATATATATATATATATATATATGAAAAAAATAAAATATTAATTTAACAAACATAATTAAAATTTGAATTCTTTTTTATTTAAAATATTTTGGTGTTTTTAAATTATTTTGATGTATAGATGTCAAAAATAATATTTTAAAAATAAAAAAAATTGATTTTGAACCCGGAACGGCACGCCCAGAACGGAACCGAGGCGTTCCGGCCGGAATTTCCGGAACGGGCCGAAATTAAAACAGAGACGAAAACGACGCCATTTTGTCTCGGTTTTTTGAACGAAACGGAACAGAATTAACAACTATGCTTGAAACTACGTAATTATTTGAGAATATAATTAAAAATATTTTTGAAAGTATTTTTTATTCAGAAATATATTAAATAAATTTTATTATTTTTAAAAATCAATTTTGATATCAATATATAAAAATAATTAAAAAATACTAAAAATTATTAATTGTAAATAAAAAATAAAAATAAATTCATCTATATTTGCAAAAAAACACAAAATCAGACATTTATCACAACTGCCCACAACCTCGGAAAGATTCACAAAGACAATTAAACTGTTCTTGTCAGGTAAATAAATAAATTAATTGGGAATTTTAGGAGACGTAAATATAAGAGCAATGAAAGGCTTATAAATGGAATAAAAACATTCTCTGAGCTCACAATCTTCTTCATTAACTCTAACCTGTCAGTCAGTTGTCTTGCTTCTTTATCGTTATTAAAGCCCTCCCTCCCTCTCTTTCTCTCTGAACTACAAATAAACGGAAGAGAAAGATACTTGTTATAGCAATGGAGGTAGGGTTGTTTTATGCTGAAATTTTGTAGAGGCAGTAAAAAAGAAAAATAACTCTAATTTTGTCTTGGATATTGATTTCTTTTTATGTAGACAAGAACAGTAGAAGTGAAGAATGTATCGGATCTGGCAAGTGAAAGAGAGGTTCACGAGTTCTTCTCCTTCTCTGGCGAAATCGAACACATTCACATCCAACGGTACTTTTTTATGTTTTACCTTTTGTGTTTCGTTGCTGGGAAGACGTGGGAAACTGGAAAGAACATGCAAAACTGCATCTTGGGTCTTAAATTTTTATGTTTTCAGTTTAGTATTTGTGTTTCTTGAGTCGTTCTTTATCTTTATCTTTGTTTTTTTTTTCCTTTCCGTAGTTAATTTTTTTCATAAAGAAGAAAAAAGTGAAATTATTATGCTAAACTAATTTCAGGGCAAAAAGATAGGAGCTTGAGTTATTTTTCTGTCATGTTTGCTGAATTGAAGTTCTGGTTTTGTTGGGTGCAGTGAAAATGGGCAGTCAAAAACTGCGTTTGTTACATTCAAAGATCCTAAAGCACTTGAAATTGCATTGTTGTTATCGGTGGGTTCACTACTTTTCAATTACTTGTATATCCGAGTTGTTTTCTATTGGGGAATCAGATGAGTTATGTGATGTTCTTTAATCTCTGTAATTTGAATTTGAAGAATTGGTTTCTTTTTCTTTTCTGTTTTCACTAAACTTCAAGCAATGGAATGCTTTTCTTTTTAACTCTTTCCCATTCTATTGTGAAGGTATATTTTTTTTTTGTCAATATACTATTAATTATGGAAAATTTATTGATTATCGTTTTGATTTTTCCTTGAGGAAGACTTTTGCTTTGAAAAGTAGAGGTTGCCGGTCTGTCTTATGTTATCACCTCTGTTGTAATAAAAGAAGGATATGTCCATAGAAAGGAAAGGGGCTCCAATGATCATGAACAAATAGAGAAAAGCAAATGGTGCCAGTCAATCTGTATTTATGATTGATCATATGAGTAATCATGATGATAGTGAAGCTTTAGAGCGTAAGAGTTGTGTGTTTATGATGCAGGGAGCAACTATAGTAGACCGGATAGTGACTATAACCCCTGCCGAAAATTATATACTGAATCGTGAGCTACAGGTTTTTCCTCTATTCTGTTATTCAAATATATTTTCAACTGATTTTGCTAAATAATTCTGTTCTTGAGTGCAAATGTGCAATTTATGCAGGGAGTAAGGAACGTGGAAATTGCTGTCTCTGTAGTTCCTTCTGAAAACTTCCCATCAAATGTTGAGGTAGTCAAAATCATCAACAATAATCTTGCTTGCCATCTTTTTAGACATATCCATCTATATTTGGTGGATGTGAGAGACGTTTAATGAATAAAATTTCTTTTGCTGCCATGGAGCAATTATATTAATGATTGGTGATGTCTTGTATTTGCAAAATGATTTGACTAAATACTTGAAATACCTAATGCTTCTTGCTTATCTTTATGGTTGAGCGAGTTGAATCTTGATCATCACTATTCTTACCTCTTTTGTCTTTAGTAGCCAGGAACCATTTTGCTTGTGCTTAATGGTGATAGGTGGTTTTCGACTAGTCTCTTTGTCTTGCCATGGGCCAATTTGGTTAATAAAAATTCTGGTGATTTGGACTATATAAGATACCCTTGGTCTTGTCTAGTGATTCAGTCCTTAAAAACCTGGCTTCCAACTTCATTATCTTAAGGCTGTCCTGTCTCTCTTAGCAGGGGAAAACTAGCCCTTCGGGCAGTGGAAAAGTCTATGTCAGCAGAGCACAAGAAGTAGTCACGAGTGTGCTAGCAAAGGGTTCGGCTATTGGCCAAGATGCAATGAATAAGGCCAAAGCATTTGATGAGAAACATCGGTTGCGTGCGAGTGCATCTGAGAAGGTAACTTCTTTTGACCGGAGAGTTGGGCTAACGGAGAAGTTGACGGTTGGAATTTCAGTAGTTAATGAGAAAGTGAAGTCTGTTGACCAAAGGCTTCACGTGTCGGATAAAACAATGGCAGCAATATTTGCAGCAGAAAGGAAGCTAAATGACACAGGATCAGCTGTAAAATCAAGCAGGTAGTCTCTCTTCCTCGAATCATATTTTCTACTTCTCACATGTTGACACTAGCATTTTGTTTGAATGGATTGGTTGATGTCTTTCTTTCTAATTTTTCCTCCCTCATGGCATGTTTCCCTTGCTCCTTGTTTCTTGTTGTTTCAAACAATGGATATTAGAAGAAACATGCTTCTTATTTTGCTGTCTCTAAAATTGACTGCATCATGGAAGATGTGGTGGAAACTGTGGAAGAAGTGATTTCATTCTTGGTGGCATGACTTGTAAAATGAATCGTGATGTCTTTTATTTATTTTTTTTTATCACAAAACACATGATTATGTGATTTTGAGAATTATTTCAATTCCATTTTTTTTAGAATAAACTACTTTCTACTAAGAGCCTTTTTTGGAGTCTTGTCATGCTAGCCTTAGTAATAATCCAAGTTGCTTGCTAACTTGCTTGAAGGAATTTCTCTGTTGATTCAAAATACTTAGGGTAATAAACTGGCAACTGCTATAGATATTTTTGTCATGCCTGTGCTAACCAGTGATATATTTTTGGTTTCAATGAATGTTACTTTATTTTCCTGTTTCAATAGGACAGTCACATCAACTCTAGGAATTTTATTTTGAGGGATGTAATTTGCATATTTATTGTGCACATTTAAATCTGATTGAATGCCCTTTTCATGTTCTAATGAATCCTTGATGAGATTTGCCTCTAGGTAGGAAAATACACAATTTTCATGCATTTTTTAAATTGGTCAGATGACTTCAAAAATGATCTACATTCTGCCCTCCTTGTTCATCAATCTCAACTTTTTTTATTTTCTTCTAAACAAGCTTTGACTTGTCAATTAGTATTATTTGATGTTTGTTTATTTTCCACTACAATATTATCCTTGACATTTGATTTTGGTTTTAGTAATGTAATTGAAGAATTGAATCCACACCAAGAAAGAATTGTTTTGTTGAGGCATTAGAGTTCTTGTTTTGATTCGGGACAGGTATGTGAGTGTTGGAACAACCTGGCTAAATGGTGCCTTTAGTAAGGTGGCGAGGGTTGGGCAGGTTGCTGGTACAAAAACAAGAGAAAAGTTCAATTTGGCTGTTTCGAATTTGACTGCTAAGGTACGTTCTACTCGCAGAGCTAGTATATTACATGGACTTCAAAAATAATTTGTTTTATATATTACATACACCCTTTTAAGATTATATAAAAGAAAATTTATTTCTTTTGACTGCTTCTTTCCCCTTTTTCACATTGAAGAGACTATAGTCGACATTAATGACCTCCAATAGTGTCTCTAGTTGCCTATCCTGAAATCAACTAACCAGTTTCATGAAAATGTTGGCACGAACATAGCCGGTGGTGTCATTAACTATTTTTTTAAAAAACCAAGATAGTTAATCTTTGTTCTGTTATTTCCTTAGGAGGTTTTAGAGTATGCTAATGTCAAGGATTCTTGACATCATTAGCTTTCATCTCATAAAGCTGATCAAGTCTATTAATTTTGCCGATATCGACTTCACCTGCCGATATCATTAACTATTCTGAAACCGAATAATTAATCAAGTTTATAAATTATGCCGATATCGACATCACCCGTCGATATCATTAACTATTTTTTTCTTTTCCATCCCCTAACATTTCTTTTATCCCTTTTCTTTTCCTCATCAATAAGCACCCAAATTGTAACTTATAGTTCAATAACTAGTAAATAAAATAATTATTAGATATATAGGTACCAAGTACCTACCTGCTGTGAACGTTCGACTTACGTTCCCCTGTTGTTGTTGTCCTCCTCCCGCGGTTCCTCCTGAAACCACAAACACCCACCATTATTCCATATTAATCCACATATCACACACAACAACAATTATAATGGTAATAATATTCATTTCTCTTTTACCAAATCTTTTCTTTCTCACTTACATTCCTCATTATCTTCTTTTAACTTTTCAACTCATTTGTAGTCCAAGTGAACATCATAAATTCAATTTTAATCACCGTTTACTCTCTTTTATTCTCTGAATATCAAGACACTTTATGAAGGGCAAGGAACAAATTCTACCCTTAACATGGTTAAATTTTTGCTATTTTCTCAACTTGGCCGAAACTGTCAACACAGGTGACAACTTGACATCTCCTCAGATTTTTACCCATATCTGGAGTTCCAAAGCTCCAAATTAGTCAGGGTCAGACTCGTTGGAAAGCTAACACTCCTAGCTATAACTTCTATGAAGGAACCCTCCTTGAATTATGTATTTTTCAGGTCCAAATTCTCCTAAGAAACATGGTAGCAAATCTACCCAGTTATGCAAAATTGAAGGAAACATAACCGATTCATCTTCAATCCTTGCTTCCTTATGAATCACAACCATGTTTTTCCCTTTATTCATGAAAACCCTACTCATTTATGCATTCTTCCAATATTTTGTATTTAAAAACCCTAATTCCCAATTTAAGATGAATTATGAACTTCTAATCAAATTGAGGTACATTTCATAAAAATTGGAATTAGAACTCCTTACTTGGATGAAATCTTGACTTTAGTTCACAACTTTAGAAGAATCTTAGCCTTCTTCTCCTTAAGAACCAATCACTCATTTCTTCCCCAGATTCTTCACTTTCTTCTTGTTAATCCTCCCTCGAATTGTGTTTCTCCACTTTGGAATTCCTAGACTTTTATGGGTTTTCAAGCTTTTGGGTGTTTAATCCTAGTTTTTGTGAAGAAAAATTTGGGTTATCTCTCCCCTCTTTCTTCTAATTTTAGCTGGACATGGCTGAGGGAAGAGATGAGTATTTATAGTCTCATTTCGTAATTATATTTTTGACCCTGTTTTTTTTTTTACGGGTTTCACATTCTCCCCTCCTAATAGACAATTTCATCCCTGAAATTTAAACTTCATATCTGACTCAAGGAATAGGTGGGGTATTTTTCCTTAATATCTAATTCTCTCACCCACGTTTCTTTCTCAATTTGTGAGTTTCTCCTCACCACTCGAACTAGTGATACTTTCTTATTTCTCAATGTTTTTTCACTACGATCCGTGATCTTGACTGACTTGGTCTCGAGTGTCAAGTCTTCATTTACTTCAATAGGAACTGGAGGTAACACTCGGGAAGGATCCACTTCCGCCTTCCGTAATAGTGATACATGTAACACATAATGAATCTTTTCTAGGTGTGCTGGTAACTTCAAGCGATAAGCGATTGGCCCTATCTTAGCGATCACCTCAAATGGGCTAATGTACCTCGGAGCAAGCTTTCCTTTCATTCCAAACTGAATGATGCCCTTCCATGGTGCCACTTTTAAGAATACTTTGTCCCCTATTTGGAATTCTAAAGGTCTCCTTCTCTTGTCAGAGCATTTGGTTGCAGTTTCAGGGATTGAAATACTAATGTGATTCTGGAAAAATATTTCAGGATGGTTTGAACCAGACAGCACGCTAAAACTGACCCAACCCCTACACGAGAAAGGGGTTAAATTTACATTATGACAGTAGGACAGAGGGGGATTCCGTGGCAGATACGGCCTCTCAAATACCTGCGGTATTGGTTCATTCCGAGAGGGGAGAATCAACAGAAGGTCAGGAAAATTCTACATCTCGACGGGCATATGTGCCTCCAGCGGAGGCATCTGAAGGCGAGAGGCAAGCCCAAATATCTTCCCCAACAGCGCCAAAGGTTGCGCCAAATCTATTTTCAGATCCTGTCTTTATGGAACATATAGTACGGGCTGTGGCGACAGGGATGACGACAAGTACTTCCAATGTAGCTCCTAGATCAGAGAGGGTCGTCACAATAATACAATGGGTAAAAGATATGCAGGAAATGGGTTGCGGAACCTTCTCAGGGTGGATGATGCAGAGGTTGCTGGGCATTGAATGTGTAAAATTGAGAGTTATAGAACAAATTCAGATACTTGAGGAAACAAAGGTAGATTGTGCGTCCTAGTTATTGACAGAAAGTGCTCATTCTTGGTGGGAGACTATCAGGCTATGTATCAATTATCGCACCCTTCAACTGATCAAACAGGTCATCTATCCGTGTTAACAGATACTTGTTCTTTACCGTCACTTTGATCAGTTGACGATAATCGATACATAGCCTGAATGTACCATCTTTCTTTACAAATAACACTGGGGCTCCCCAGGGTGAATTGCTCGGCCGTATGAATCCTTTGTCCAACTCCTAAAACTAGATCTTCAATTCAGCTAATTCTATAAGGGCCATTCTATAAGGGGACTGTGCTATAGGGTTGACTCTTGGAAGAGTCTCAATAGAAACTTCAATTTCCCTAATTGGATGCAGTCCTGGTAGTTCTGCTGGAAACACGTCTGGGAACTCTTTTACAATAGGAATATTTGTTAAAAATGAGGTTTCCAGATGAAAACCCTGAATCTCGTCTCTCAAACCCTATCATATGTCCCTGCTCAACAACTGGCTTTGCCGTATCCCTCATCACCCTCTCTATACCTTGAGCAGCCTGTACCAGATCTCGTACAGATAGAAATTGCATAGCCATCAATATCATTCTCAGTTCTTGTCTTGGTCCATCACGAAACCTGTCTACTCTATGGCGCTCCGTGGGAAGATAGGTGGAGGCAAAATATGTTAAATCTTGAAACCTCTTCTCATACTCTAAAACTATCTTGTCCCCCTATCTCAATTCTAAAAACTCATGTTCCTTTTCCCTTCCATGCTCCCAGGAATAATACCTCTCCTCAAACTCCTCCTGGAAATCCCTCCATCTCAGCACCTCTCCTACTCTTCTCCCCCTAATAGTCTCCCACCAAGAATAAGCATTTTCTGTCAATAACTGGGATGCACAATCTACCTTTGTTTCCTCAGGTATCTGCATTTGTTCTATAACTCTCTAAATTTTACGTATCCAATGCCCAGCAACCTCTGCATCCTCCACCCCTGAGAAGGTTCCGCAACCCATTTCCCGCATATCTCTTACACATTGTACTATTGTGACGACCCTCTCTGATCTAGGAGCTACATTGGAAGTACCTGTCCTCATCCCTGCCGCCACAGCCCGTACCATATGTTCCATAAAGGCAGGATCTGAAAATAAGTTCGGCGCAACCCTTGGCATTGTTGGGGAAGATATTTGGGCTTGCCTCTTGCCTTAAGATGCCTCCGCTGGAGGCACATATGCCCGTCGAGATGTAGAATTTTCCTAACCTTCTGTTGATTCTCTCCTCTCGGAATGAACCAATACCGCAGGTATATGAGAGGCCGTATTTGCCACAGAATCCTCCTCTGTCCTACTGTCATAATATAAATTTGACCCCTTTCCTCGTGTAGGGGTTGGGTCAGTTTTAGCGTGTGTCTGGTTCGAACCATCCTGAAACATTTTTTCAAAATCACATTAGTATTTCAATCCCTGAAACTGCAACCAAATGCTCTAACAAGAGGAGGAGACCTTTAGAATTCCCAAATAGGGGACAAAGTATTCTTAAAAGTGGCACCATGGAAGGGCATCATTCGGTTTTGAATTAAAGCTTGCTCCGAGGTACATTGGCCCATTTGAGTCAGATATATAGTTTAAATTTCAGGGATGAAATTGTCTATTAGGAGGGGAGAATGTGAAACCCGAAAAAAAAAATGGGGTCAAAAATATAATTAAGAAGAAATGGGACTATAAATACCCATCTCTTCCCTCAGCCATGTCCAGCTGAAATTAGAAGAACGAGGGGAGAGATAACCCAATTTTTTCTTCACAAAAACTAGGATTAAACACCCAAAAGCTTGAAAACCCATAAAAGTCTAAGAATTCTAAAGTGGAGAAACACAGTTTGAGGGAGGATTAACAAGAAGAAAGTGAAGAATTTGGGGAAGAAAGGAGTGACTTTTCTTAACACGGAGAAGAAGGCTAAGATTCTTCCAAAGTTGTGAATTAAAGTCAAGATTTCATCCAAGTAAGGAGTTCTAATTCCATTTTTTATGAAATTAACTTCAATTTGATTAGAAGTTCATAATTCATCTTGAATTGGGAATTAGGGCTTTTAAATACAAAATATTGGGAGAATGCACAAATGAGTAGGGTTTTCATGAATAAAGGGAAAAACATGGTTGTGGTTGATAAGAAAGCAAGGATTGAAGATGAATTGGTTATGTTTCCTTCAATTTTGCATAACAGGGCAGATTTGTTGCCATGTTTCTTAGGGGAATTTGGACCTGAAAAATACATAATTCAAGGAGGGTTCTTTTATAGAAGTTGTAGCTGGGAGTGTTAACTTTCCAATGAGTCCAACCCCGTCTAATTTGGAGCTTTGGAACTCCAGATATGGGTAAAAATCTGAGGAGAGGTCAAGTTGTCACCTGTGTTGACAATTTCGACCAAGTTTAGAATTTAGCAGAAATTTAACCATGTTAAGGGTAAAATTTGTTCCTTGCCCTTCATAAAGTGTCTTGATGTAAGTTGAACGTTCACAGCAGGTAGGTACTTGGTACCTATATCTTCTTTATCTAATAATTATTTTCTTTACTAGTTATTGAACTATAAGTTACAATTTGGGTGCTTATTGATGAGGAAAAGAAAAGGAGTAAAGGAAATGTTAGGGGATGGAAAAGAAAAAAATAGTTAATAATATCGGTGTGTGACGTCGATATCAGTATAATTTATAAACTTGATTAGTTATTTGGTTTTAGAATAGTTAATGATATCGGTATAATTTATAAACTTGATTAGCTATTCGGTTTCTGAATAGTTAATGATATCGGCAGGTGAAGTCGATATTGGCAAAATTTATTGACTTGATCAACTTTCTGAGATGAAAGCTAATGATGTCAAGAATCCTTGACATCGGCATACTCTAAAACCTCCTAAGAAAATAACGGAACGAAGATTAACTATTTTTTTTTTAAATAGTTAATGACACCAACAGTTATGTTCGTGTCAACATTTTCATGAAACTGATTAGTTGATTTCAGGACGGGTAACTAGAGACACTATTGGAGGTCATTAGTGTCGACTATAGTCTCTTCGATGTGAAAAAGGGGAAATTAAGCAGTCAAAAGAAATAAATTTTCTTTTATATAACCTTAAAAGGGTGTATATGATTGTGTTTAGAATCTCATATGATTTAAGTAGATTGATGGATATGTTGTTTAAATTCTTCTGTAAATTGCTAGTATTTACTTAATTGTTTTACTCATGAAAAATCTATATTTTGCATGTTCTTCCCATTCTCGTCAGGAATAGATTTTAAGCCTTAATTCCTTTTTGTATAAGATAGGAACTTAGGGAGTTATGGTGAAATTTTGTTATGCAGAAGAACCTGTAAAATGTATAGGATAGTATATGTGTAAATTTTGTTTCTGGCATAGTAAATGTATCAACCTACGCTTGGGATATTAGAAAGTACTAAATTATCTTAGAATATTAAACTGTGTTATGTTCTATGTATATGTATCTATATGTGAAATTTTTGTGTGCGAATTGACTCTTTTAATTTTTATCTTATGCGTGAGATGTGATGGAGTTTAGGAATGAATATGTTCCTGAGCATATTCTAGAATGAATTATGCAGTTAATTATATTAAACATGGATGTGATTGTGGATGAGATGTGATTCAAATTGTGTGCAGGTTGTGTTATTGATAACTTGGGATCTCCTGATATAGGAGAGACTTGCCGAAATTTCGTTTCGGTGAGAGAAAAAAAAATTGAGGTTGTTACATCGAAGTTATAAAGTTATGCAGTTGGTATCGCAGCTACCTAGAGGATCTTTAGCCCATAACAATACTAAGCAAACCCCTATAGCCATTCCTCAGCTAGTTTTTGATTGAGGCTTAAGATGAGGAGAGTGAATTTGTCAATTTTCTTTCATGTCAAATCTATTTGGTTAGCCTTGTTCATGGAAATACATATGACCACCTCTTGAATTATAGTTTATTTGGATAGGGATCCCTTATTATATTTGGGTTTAGATTGAGACTCCCTTTACCATGTGAAACTATTGGTAAATCTTTCTAGTAGCTTTCATGTATTTTTTCCATTAAAATTCATCTGTAATGTAATTATCAACATCAAACACCTCATTAGAATCACTATTAACCATCTCTTACATGTCCCATCATCTATCAATCTATCAATGTATCTATCTATTTATCTAAAAAGAAGATGATACAAAGCAAAGAGAATGATAGGATGAAAAAGAATTATACAAAACATTGTGTAATAAAGAAAAAAAAACATAAAATTTGAATATAAGAATAGAAATCAGTACGTGGCATTGTTAAACCTCAATCACAATAGCTTAGATATCCTTTGTACTAGTAGGATGCAGGTCAGAGGTATTCCAGTTGATATACTTAAATTTTGAAAAATTTCTGATGTTAGGTGAACAAGGCAAGACCAATAATGTCAGGATCCTTGACTATGCACAAAGCATACTTAATTTGTAAAAATAATTAAAGAACAAATAATGTAAAAGATCTAAAGTTTAGATAATGAACCTTATAGTTTGTATAGAATTTGAACATGAGATATTTACAAGAGATATGAGTTTACAATTTAAAATGTAAATAGATACAGGATTTGGATACAGAGGAATAAGTATGAAATTTTTATGTTGAGAAAGTCAATGTTTATTTTCATGAAGTTGTGGAGTTTTTTGTTTTGAAATGACGTTCTTCGTTTTGAAAATTTGAAGTTTTGCTTTGTATTTGGATTATCAATTTCTTATAAAAAGAACTTGATGACATCTGAAAGGTTGGACATTTCTCATCGAAAGTTGTTTGTAATTTTGTGATAATAGGGAACATGTTTTTTAGAAGCGGGGTACACCTTTGATGCTTTTTAAAGAGTTTTGACTCTGCAATGAAAGTTGTTTTGTTGTTTTGTGCTAATAATTTTTAGACTCTTCAAAGTTTTGGAATGGGTGGTAGAATGCCATAGCAATCATTTTCATTTTCTTCTTCAAATGAGAGGGAATACGATGAAGAAGCTGTAGAGGAACTAGATTTGGACATGATTGATTTGGAATCGTGGCTTTGTATTATGCCTTGCACGAGGTATTCTTCCTCGGTTCTTGTAGAGGCTAAGAGAGTTGCAATTTAAGCCTTTGTTGCTAGGAATTAGGACTAAGGATGGTTGTCAATGATGGGTACCGACTAAACCTTTTGTAATCATTCCATTACAAGTTTCTTAGTACTTTTGTATTCTGCTGCAAACAAACCTCATCATTTAATTTTGAATTTTCGGATAAGAATTGGATGTCCTTGCTAAAGGTTGTAATTAAAGTACCATGATCATACCCATGGAACAATGAACTTTGTACAGAACTTTAAAAATGGAAGAATTATTCTTTCCCGTTGGAGCAAGTTGAAAATTTTGTTAGAAGTGGAGGTAACTGTTTTTAACCAAGGGATGTTCTTTTTGAGGTAGTCAATGTTACAACCAAAATAATCCCACAATTGAAGGAATCAAAGTGGCAGATTTGTTGTTTCTAGGGAATTGTGGAAATAGAAAAGCTAGGAGTGGATGTATTTTGAATTTTGTAAGGAAAAGGTATTAAACCGAGCTTGTTGGTAATCCTAATAGGTCTAGGAATGAAACATTTTTTGATTTGTGGAGCGGAGTTCAATCAGGAATTGGGAAGGTAACTGTTTTATGTAAAGGTTGTTTACAGTCTAAAGGATGGATGATTTTTTGGATTGTGCAAGTGGTGTATCTAGGTTCAGGATGGTGGTGTAGTTTGAAGTGTTTGAGTTTGACTGATCTAGTTATTTCAAGTATTGTTGAAAGTATTGTAGAGTAATAAGAATGGGGTTTGGTAATGTCCCATGGTTTGTAATGTCAGTTTGTAGGAAACAATTTTGAAGCGGGTAGAATAATAAGACCGGGGTTTGGTACTATCCCATGGTTTGTAGTGTGAGTTTGTAGGAAACAACTATGAAGTTGATCTTCATAGAAGAAAACTTCCATAAACAATATTTTGAAAATGGGTTTTGAATATATATTTTGATTTTGGTTTTGAAAAACTTCGTGGAGCAATTTGTAAAACAAGTAGGGGTTTTTAAGAGAAGGAACCTGCCATACCAGATGTCAAAAACCAAAATTAATGATAAGACCCAATTACAAAGTTTTTTAGGTAGTCTCAATTATGTCAGGTATGGTATTCTGACACCCATTCCAAAACACTGAGGCGTGTACAAAAATTATAGACACAAAGCGACAAAACAACTTCTGGTGCAGAGTTAGCTCTTTACTAAAAGCATTAAAGGTGTTCCCTGCTTCCAAAAAAGATATTCCCCACTATCACAAAATTACAAGCTTTCGATGAGAAAGGTCCAACCTCTTCAAATGTCATTAGATTCTTTTTATAAGAAGTAGATGGCCAGATACAAAGCAGAACTTCAGATTTTCAGAATGGAAAACTCATCATTTCAGAATGAAGAATTCTAGAACTTCATGAAAACAAACACTGATTTTCTCTACTGAAGTATATGATTAAGACAGAGAAAAGAGTTAGTGATGTTAGAGTTTGAAAATAATAAGGGAGTGTTAAATTTTTCTATTAAAATTTCAAGCAAAGAAGGTATTTTGATTGAAAGACAAAAAAAAGGGTCTACAAAATTAAGAAACCTTAATAGATCTCATCAGGCATTCTGCGTCCTTTTTGCTCTTCACTTGAAGTGTCCTGTCTACAGGTCACTTGCTTCAATTCTTTAGGAGAAAAGTGTCTTTGTATAATTAGGATTAATGGAGGGAAGTTTGTATTATTGGGGTGGGAATGAGTGGAGAAGTAAATGAGCACATGAAGGTGGGTGGGGTGTTAGCACGCAATGTTTTTACCTTGGAGAAAGTGGATGGAAGGTAATAAGACGGGTGTATTAATAGTTTCTGATAGCAAAAAGGGTGTCTATCCAAAGCCTAAAAATAAGAGGCAATGACATGATTACTTGTTTTCTTGGTTTTCTTTTTCTTGAGCATCAATATCCTTATTTTGTGAATTGCAGGAATCTCCAATCACCGTATGAGCCAGAAATTCAGTGTCAGCTGAAATTGCTTCATCAAACGTATTGTTGCATGCATTTTTCTTCTATGTTGCCCCAATCACCATATTTGGAGAAAATGATAAATAGAATTTGGAGGTTGCTGGCTTGCTACGAAGGATTAGAGTAATTTGTGCAGTGTCCTTCCATGGTTTGGTTCATGTGTGTCAATCAATTACATATTTACAAATTTTTGTGTTGCATTTTACAAGAGCTATTGGTTATGGCCTGTGTTGCTACTGTCAGTTCTTGGCAAATGACACAGCTTCCTCTTTTTTAAACTCCAACTTCATCGACTGTGCTTGACAGTATCCTCCCCTGCTTGCTTCTTTGCAAGTTACATGAAAAAGAAAGAAATTGTTGTGGCATTTCTTTGATCTGCACTGCTCATTGAAGGGAAGATAGAATCTATCCTGTAGATAAGGATATGTCTCCTTCATAGTTATTATTCTGATAAGTTCATTTCAGCCAGATAAATGTTATCTGGTGTGTAGTTCAATTGTCTTAGTGTGCAACAGTTAGAATTATATTTTGTTTATTAAGAGTGCGAATATTTTTTGTACAATACTATAAACCTAGGTAAGATGATAAATCTTTAATGTTTTTTATTTTTTATTTTTGTTAATTTTGAGTTTGTAATAAAACATATAAAATATAAATCGATATATATTTATTTGTTTAATAGGTTTAAATGAAACCTGATTTTTTTTAAAAAACTAATATTAAACAATAAAATTAAAAAAATAAGGTAAAAAATAAAACAAAACTTGTAGCAATAAGATTTTCTTAAACCAGTTAATCTAAGATATTAGATCTGTATATATGGAGATATTGTAACACTTAATTTTTAATAAATATAATATTGAATGATGAATTATTTTAATTATTATTTTCATCGTTAATTGTCACTATCATTATAGCTGTTACTATTACCAATACTATCAATAATTAATATCATAATTATTATTAGTATTATTACCGTTAGCATTATCATTATTGTTATTATCGTTGCTATCATTATTGTTATAATTATTATTGTTTATACAATTATTATAATTATTATCATCACAACAATAACTAACATTACCATAATTTTTATTCTTATTATCATCACTATTATTATTATTAGTACAATAATTTAATAATAATAATAACACTACCATCACCACTATTGTTATTACGATCATAATCACTATTATTATTACTAATATTACCATTGTTATTAATATAATTAAAATTATCATTATTAATGTCATCACTATAATTTTTTTTATTGATATTTTTAATATTATTATATGAATTATTGTTATTATTACTATCACTATCATAATTATTGATATCTTAATTACTATAAAATTATAATAAATTATTATTATTATTATTATTTTTATTATTACAATTTCTACAATTATTATTATTATTATTATTATTCTCTAACCAATAAAATTATAAAATTATTCCAAAGAATAAAATAAAAAACACAAAAACTTTGACAAAATGGCAAGCAAAAAATTAAAAAGAATATAATAAAATTAAAATAAATATTATTAGT
Organism: Salix purpurea; assembly: GCA_027405865.1. Lineage (NCBI taxonomy): Eukaryota > Viridiplantae > Streptophyta > Magnoliopsida > Malpighiales > Salicaceae > Salix > Salix purpurea. The sequence goes on along the minus strand of JAOWLH010000006.1, from coordinate 6,361,129 downwards.
ATTATATGCTGACACATGTCACACAATATGGAAAAAGACATAGTGGCACATCTAGAGATACGACTGTTGATCATTTTTAGTCATCGTATGGATCTTCATGCGCTGCTTATAAGGCGCAAACGACTCAAAATTGTTGGCGTGTCTAGCACACTTACTATCAAATTTCTATATTAAAAAGTATTTTTAAATATGAAATTACCAAAATACCCCTTGAAGTCCGTCCTAATAATGTATAAAAATCCATATACAAATATCAAAATACCCCTAAGTTCAACTCTTTTTTCGTATTTCTCAAAAGTAAATAGGTGCTTTTACTATTCATAAAAATAAAACACCAAAAAACTCTTGCCGTTAATTCTTATGTTGTCTCTTTTAAAGATAAAATCATTATTTTAATGTTCATAAAAACCAAAATACCTAAACTACTCTTGTCCAACAAACATTTTTTTTTTATTTCAAGGGTAAAGTCTTATTTTTACTGTTACAAAAATTGAAAAAGACACATACACCCCCAAACAATTATTTAATGATAAAATATGAAAAAAGGAAAAGAATGAAATATCCCTAAACCAAAGGATTAATTTTTATGAATCAAAGGGTATAATAATTATTATTATACTATAGCAATCCATATTAAACTAAATCTATAACTATAATTAATTATCGACCTAGTTTGTTTTTTTTCTTAAGAAATAATTAATGCATGTATGCCAAAAATTCAAGCCAAAGAATAAGAAAGAAAATCTTAATTCACAAGGACATTGATGTTTGGAGGTCTCAAAGTTGGTTATGTAAGTTAGTTTAAGAAAAACACCAAAACGGAGAGCATTGGCTGTTTTGCCAAGCAACTATAAATTTCATAGGGACAGATTGAGGGTTAATGCTTCATTCGGTCAAAGTTGTGTTTTATCAGCCTCTGGCGATGACTGTGAAGATCATATGATGCCCTTGTGCTCTTTTTAAAATCCATCACAGTTGTTAATTGTAGCAGTTGAAAGTTAGCATGAGAGGGGTTAAAATAAGGTGGAAGTACGTTGGAAGTGTTGATTATAAAGCTTATTGTATGTTGATTATATGGTTTTCTCATAGATAAAGAGCTCGTTTGGCACTGCGGCCAAACCGCCATTTTGCTGAAATTCAATTTTTTTAAAAAAATTTAAATGAATATGTTTTGGTGTTTGTAGATCATTTTGATATGCTGATGTCAAAAATAATTTAAAAAAAAATAAAAAAACATAATATTGATATATTTCGGCACGAAAAGCACTTTGAAAAGCTACCGCAACCGCTCTCCCAAACAGGCCCAAAAACATGAATTCTGGCCTCATATATATCTCTGGTGACAAGTTGTATATGGTGAGTATTACTGGTTAACAAGAATAAAGAGCGACAAACGATTTGAAGAATTGAATCCATTTTTTCATAAACTAAGACACATGTTCCTTTCTTCCACTGAAAATTAAGGATGCATATGGTTAAAGTGTTTTCAAGCTTCACCTTCAAAGGGGTGTATCATCACTCCATCAAAAATATTATGTGAACGGTGTCATGTACCCAATAATTTTTGATAACATGATAACCTCTGTAGTCTAGATGTGATTGAGAAATATTATGTGTGATATGAGTTTGTCCCCTACCAGTTCTGTGCTTAAATGTTTTTATTTTAAATTATTTTTTAGTGTTTTTAGATCATTTTCATGTGTTGATGTCAAAAATAATTTTCAAAAAATAAAAAAAATATTATTTTAATATATTTTTAAATAAAAAATAATTTCAACCACACTTTCAAACAAACATGCACTTAAACTGATAGTCAAGGGATGTAATTCAAAACTGCATTGGGAGTTAGGGATTCTTACGAAGTTTTTCAAACAATAAATTAAAATTATGGTCATAATATTTCGTGTATGTACGAGGTTGTTTTGTATTCTTTAAAAATGATCTCCGAGCAATAAAAAAGAATCAATTTTTCCCCACCCCCATCATCGCCAAAAGTTATTGAAGTCATGGGAACAGGAGAAGGTTTTCGATGTTCCAAAAGTAAAAGATCTCATCAAAGGCTGTTATATATGGCTACCGAAAGATGATGAAACCTGAACCTGTAACTGGTGCCACACCATGCTTACTGTTGCTGGACCCGCAATAGAAACCGATGATGATGCATGTTTCCATGGGGAAGAAAGTGGTAGGACCCATCGAGAAGGACTACTTTCTTAGCATTGATAGCAGCCATGGAAGTTTGAAGTTCATTGGCTGAAATAATTGAAACTTGCACTCGTAGAATTAAAAGGAGCATGGCCTGTTGGGGTGATTCCAGACCGGATTCTTGGTCAAGTTTTAAATTATTTAACCTTGACTCGCAATAAATAGCTTGTTAAAAACTAGAGTGACAGGTAAAATCTGATTATATATATATATATATATATATATATATATATATAGAATAAACTCAAAAAATATGAAGTTAATTTGTGAATTTTTATAGCTTATATTCCCATGAAATGCTTCTTATCTTTTCTATATGAGATATCTATATTTATAACCCACATTCCCAACATAGATGAGATATATCATGTTGTATATTTCCAATATATTAGATATATTGTTTAAAATAGAACTAGCTTAGTAGAAAATCATAAATGTGTTCTCAATAACCAAAATGATAATGATAGAAGAGAAACAATTTTGAGACAACAAATTGAAGCCTCCAGGACTAGATCTTAGCTGCCTCCCGAGAGAGAATCTCGTTGGTGTTGAGGAGTCGTCACCTGGTTGTTAAGGGTCGCTATGAAATCTCGGTTGTGCTAGTCTAGTCAGAGATTCAAAGATAGGGGACTGGTTGCGTAAAGAGAAGATATTAACACTCCTAGTACGTCTTATATGCGGTAAGTTGCATAATGTACTTTGATGTGATTTTAACAATTTTGATGGGAAGTATTTATTCATGTGAATAAATCTATCTTTTAAACTTTTATTATGAGCTCGTGAACCCAAATAAAATATCATGAAAAAAAATTCATGTAGATAGATGCCTTCAAAGGATCATCTAGAAAACGAATGAGTTTTCTGCAATTTATGCATCGTAAAAATATTCCGATTTAAAAAAAAATCAGCTACCATTTAAAATAACTCTGAGAATTTTTTGGTTGTTTCAAGATATTTAAATATTATTCTACTTGTAGGTCCAACATTTATCATTTGATTTTACACTTTTAATTCTCGTGAATTAAGTTCGTGATTTATTTAATATAGACCAAATTCTCAGGGATTTAACAAACTTGTTATTAAATCTAGAGTAATTTTTCTCGAAAGCTTGGGCCGTAACAAGTAAAACACAGTTTTTATTAAGTTTTATATTCTTTTTCTTACCAACATAAATAAATAAAACGCAACACACTCACACACAAAAACACATTCTTATTATTATTTTTCATTACAATTCACAAATCAGACAACTTTACTAATAATGTGCATGAAACCTTATTATGCCTGATGATATCATGCTTTGGTATGAGCGGTGGTGATCTTTTCTGTTCATGACGGAGATATCTATCTACCTTGCAGTAATGTATGGTTTTTCTTCTAAGATCACGAAAAATTAACAATAACAAAAAATAAAAAAGAGATCGTGGAGGGCCATGTCCCCTTCTCTCTGGGTCCTCGTTATTTTCAGTGCTAAACCTTTTCTCTTTTTTTCCACAGATAGAGCCTGTAAAAGCCTCCATAGTCGTCACTCTCTTTCTTTTCTAATAAAAAGTTCCTTAGAAGAAGACAACACCATCCCTCCAAAACCTACCAGCTTTTTCATTATTTTACTCATACAATGACCTGTCAATTATGCGCTTTAACACCCTTTGTCTCATCTCTTTATCATCTGGTCTGCGAGAATTTGTGGTGTTGGGTGCCTGTAAGTATATATAAAGAAAAAGATAATGCAGAGAACTTGAGTATATAGCAGCTAGCCTTGCTAGGTTTCGATTGTTGAATCATGAGAAAGAAATCATGACTCGGTTCTATAGAGAAGAAACCATGAAGAGGGGTGTCTGGAATGAAGTTTGATCCTAGATCCTTGTATCTCCCGTACGTTAATTTAGTCTCTGTTACTGTTAGGTTTCGATTGTTGAATCATGAGAAAGAAATCATGACCCGGTTCTATAGAGAAGAAACCATGAAAAGGGGTGTCTGGAATGAAGTTTGATCCAAGATCCTTGTATCTCCCGTGCGTTAATTTAGTCTCTGTTACTGTTAGGTTTCGATTGTTGAATCATGAGAAAGAAATCATGACTAGGTTATGTAGAGAAGAAACCATGAGAAGGGGTGTTTGGAATGATGTTTGATCCAAGATCCTTGTCTCTCCCGTACGTTAATTTAGTCTCTGTTACTGTTAGGTTTTCATTAGAGCAGGAAGTGCTGGCATGGTGATCATAGCTAGGGTTTGATTCAAGATCCATTCGACTCATCTCTTAGCATCTCTCCTGTGTGCTTCAGCTCATGTTAATCTGTAATAATCTTAATTATTAGGTTTGATCTTTCAAGTAATTATATGTGGAAAATATCATAAATTGATCTCGGACCAGGCTTCATTCCTTACACCTTGCTTTTCTTCTGGTATCATCTGATCACAAAAACCTAATTAAGGTATGATCCTAATCCCATCCTTTTTCAAGGCCTCGTGGAATTTTAAGTCTATATATATAGATTGTTCATTGCATTTTCTGATTTATTTTCAATCATTAATGTGAAGATCTTGAACAGATAATTCACTGATCTTGATCTTACCATGCTGCTCATGAGATCCTTCCATGTTCCTTTCCTTTGTTACTGATACTTGTTAAGCTTTCCATTGACCTAGTTGTACGATTGCATGAATTTGATCAGAAACACCCAATAATTAGTATGATGGATTTGAATTTGAGTAGAACATGTGAAGTAGTAATACATCCTACTTGTTTCTTTTCTTCTCCCCAGTTATTTCCCTTCCACCACAGAAATATTCTCTAATGACAATATTCCCAGACAAGCATTACAATACAAGACATGAAATGCTTTTATCAGAAATATATATATATATATATATATATATATATATATATATATATATATATATATATATATAATGTCATGTATATATAAATATATTCATCATATATATCTCTCGACTTCAATTCCTGTTTGGAACTTTGTATCAGATTTCCCCGATTGTGCCAAGTGTTTTTAACTCTTCAACACTTCTAGCCCTAAGCAATTTTTTTTTTTTAACGTGGGTGTCCTGGCTAACTTGTGCGCACCTTAACTAATTTTATGGACCCTGAAGTTAGCGATTATGTAAGCCTCTTAAATATTTTGATTCTTGGTAAAAGGTCTGCTTCACTGTGTTATGGATATCATAAGCATAAACCCTAACTGGGGCCTGAGATCATATATATATATATACATGCATCATTTGGGCTTATGTATCTGCATGTATAAGATGTTCTATACACATACAAACACATGCATCACATAATCACTGGATAGGAGTCAATTTGACATTCATATGGTCAGTGCAAGGGTAATATGTTTTTTTTCTTTTTTTCTTTTTTGATGAAGGTGATAAGGTCTTATAAATTTTAAGAAAATTTAGTATAAGACAATGTAGGGCGGTCGATAAGATTATGGCTATACATGGGGACGTATAAATTAAATTTCTGCATAATTTATTTATTTTCCACCATTTTTATTTATTTCAACCGATTTAACTGCATTTTTTTTATTTCATTATTACCTTAATTTCATGCTGATCAGTTTACAATATCGTAGACAGACAAACTAGTTCTTAATTATATATCTTGTGTATTGTTCACATTTGATCTTCTACCAGTAGCAAAAATAAATGTGTTGCAGAGTCATTTGATTTTATGGCGATTTTCCAATCACCAAATTCCACAAATAGTAAATGATGCGTCGTCAGGTTACATTAAGAAAAATCATAGACGAATGATAAGTCGTCTGCCCCTTGAAAAAAAACAAAAAAAACAAAAAAAAACTAGGCTAAGCATGCAGGCTAGGTTATAAGACCAACGTGCATTCGTATTTTTTCTTAGTAGGCTTAGGCATGCTGGGCCACCAGGCCCACATGTCTATCTTACTTTTTGATAATTTTATTCTTTTAATTTTTTTTATTTTAAATTTTAGGTTGGGTCATTTACAGAAAAATAATAATATAATTTTAAGTAGGTTATGTATAAAAAAAAGTGTTGCATATTAACAAGCACTTGATGAACATTCTAATGATGTAAGCTCGTCGATTACGAGTTATAGATTTTAAGGATCTATATTTCATATTCATAAATATTAGTAAAAGAGCTAAAAGAGCTCGGCCAATCCACTGTGCACGCACACTCATGTGCACTGTGGACTGACCATTTTTCTCCTTTGCTTCGCGCGAGTATGTGCACTTGTCTTTGTTTTTTTTCACAGAGATGTTTTTTTATAATTTCTATGGTGGAGGTGACTAAGAAAAATGCATGTGACCGAGTGGCTCGCTGCGCGCTTCCAGCGCGCAGGGGTTCGAACCCCTCAGCCAACAATTTGAATTTTTTTTTTCTTAAATAGGTTTTTTTTGGGAAAGGAACTGTCCCAGACTGTTGCTTTCCCCTTTTCTTTTTATTATTATTCTTATTAATCTTATTTCTTAAAACTACCATGTTTTTGTTTTTTCCTTCTACAATGCTGATTTTGAAAATGTCTGTCTGTAAAAGTTGCTTTCCCTTTTTTTTTATTATTCTTATTCTTATTATTTTTTAAAACTAGGGTATCAATGATAGTTTACACGTGGAATGATAATTTTATATTTTCAAACTTTTATTTTGCTATTGTTATACTAGGGGGTGTTGATCTATTTTATTATATTAAATTTCGTACAAATAAAAATTATATTTTTATTTGCATCCAGCAAATCCTATAAAAATTGTTTACTCTGCCCGCAATGTAGAACATATATTTTTTTAAATTTTCAAATTAAATGATTTTTTCAGCTAATAATTTTTTGTTTTTTTTTATCATCTATTATATTTTTTTATGTGCTCTTTTTTTTTTTGGTTTTATTGTTATTATTTTCAAGTTAGATGAATTTTCCCCCCTGATAATTATGTTTTTTTTTTAAAAAAAAAAAGTTAGTATGATTTTTTTTCTTTTATTTATTTCTGTTCTTTATTCATCATTAACACAATAATAATAATAATAATAATAATAATAATAATATTCTTTTTCTTGCTTACTCTTTTGTTAATGTTTTTGAGTGTTTTTTCTTTCAGGATAATTTGATAATTTTAATTGTTTTTACAATAATAACAATAGTTATTTTGTATCTAATATTATTGGGGATAAAAGACAATTCAAGAACAAAAAATAGACAAATTTACCTAGGTTATCTACAATTAAAAAACGAATCAAGTCACTTTTGTCTCGATTACACTGTTCATTTGAAACGGCAAACAAGTCATTATTATATGTTTTAATTTTTATTGCATATTATCGCCTAAAAATATATAAAGAGAAAAAAAAATGACCTCGGATTTTTTGCAGGAAAAAATTTTATATCAGCATTCTTAAATACATTTAATATAATAATATGATGAATAAATCTTATAAAATAATTACAAAAAAAATTTCTGTGAATTTTAATTTTGTGCTCTTTTGTTCAAGTTTATTTCTTAAAAAAAAACAAATTGGATTTTTAATATTTAAGATCTAATATTACCTGGGAAAAAATACAACTCAAAAACACAAAACGTAAACAAATTTGCCTACATTATCTACAATTAAAAAATATAAAAGGCACTTTCCGTTTCGACTACACTGTTCTTTTTAGACGGCAAATAAATAATTATAACACACAAAAAATTTATATTTCTTTTTTTAAAAATTTTGCAATATTTGTATTTATAATGTGTCATATCTAATATTACTAGGAAAAATAGGCAACTCATATTTTTTTTTTTTACAAATTTATCTAGGTTATCTACAATTAAAAACTATAAAAATCACTTCCCATTTCGATCACACTATATAGTATGTGAGACTAAGTATATGTGTTTAATATTTATTTAATATTATCGCCTAAAAATATATAAAGAGAAAACAAATGACCTACGATTTCTTGCAAAAAAAAATTAATATTGGTACTCTTAAATATATTTAATATAATAATATGATGAATAAATCTTATAAAAAAAACTTTGGCTTTGAGTTTAAATTTATATTTTAGACTCTCTTTTTTTCCTTTTAAGAAACGGTGACCTTTTTTTCACATGTATTTTTTATTTTTTACTGTCCAAGTTAGTTGTTCTTTTTTAACCGGGTTTCTTTTTTTTTGTTTTTTTTTAACTAGAGTATCCGTGACAACAAATTTCTAATGAATCATTTCACCTTCTTAGCAAATTTTCTAACAAATTTTATCAAAAGTTTTTTAGCAATAACAATATTCAATCACATTTTGGTTGAAAAAAACCTTTTTTAACGAATTTTATCAATTACAATTATACTAATTAAATATTAAAATTACAAAATACAACATTTATAAAATCAATTAATTTTCTACATAGATAAAAAAACCCAGCGAAGCGGGCAAATCAGTTTGTAGAAGCTATATGATCTAGCATGTTATATAGAAGCTATATAAAGGATAACATCAACAATGAAATCATTAATGGAAGTTCCCTTATTTCAATAAAACTAGTTTAAAGAGCATCTTGAATGGATGTCAATGGATGAGGCTTGGTGGAGGAATTTTAAGGCTAGTAAGTATATAATCAATAATTGTTTTTATTAATAAAAGATGTTTTTTTAAATCTATAATCTTATTATTTTATGAAAATGATTATAAGAAAAAATCTTGGTGGGATGAGGAAGACTCTAGAGTGGCAAGATAAGTTTAAGAAAATCACAACACATACTTGTATAAAAATCAATATACAACAAAAGAAATGTTGATAAAAAGAAATTAATCATCACATACTTGTATCATTTATATTACTATTTTATGGGGTAACCATCAATGATCATATCAACAAATATAAAATCAGCGACATGATTCTAGCCGATGACATTATTCTTTTGATGAATTCATCAAAAAATAATTATTGATAAAAAAATTTTATCAATAAAATATTTCTTACATATTATTCCTTTTATGGTGGTGAGACCATACAAATGGTAAGTAACATTTTGTTTTTCTTATTAAAGGACCTCCACAACTTCTTCTATATCATAATTATTTAAATGAGACTAATTATACATAGATTCATACACCTTTTCAAAGAAATCCATAACAAGATTTAAATTTTATATCAAGAAATAAAAAAATAAAAATTGAACCAATAACATAAATACATGTCTAAGCTCTAAATTTATATTATATACAAATTGAGTCTTTTGATTATTAGTATATAATAAATTTGTTTAAAGATTTGATTATATTCTTATTTTTGTAGTAAATATTTATTACAATTATATTTATTTCTACTTTTCTTATAATGTTTTAAACATTAATAGTATTAAATATATATCAATAAAAAAATTCTTAATCCAATATTAATATAATTTTTTTAGTGTTTTATTTTTTTCTCCCAAATTGATATCAATGCTTAATTTTTTTTATTGATTGAAATTTAATGTGGGAATTTCCTGTCCTAAAATTAAACCAAAAAGGTAAAAATAAATCTTGAACAAATATAAGATATATTGAATGTAAATTCTTTATTTTTTTTATTTGTGTTTTGTTAACTGAAGTGTCCAAGTCAAGTAATAAGCACCTCGACTAATTCTTAGGTTCTTGTGCCTATGCCCAAAAATATTTCTCAAATAATAATATGGTAAAGTCATTAATTTTCATACCTCATTACAATAGTAATGTGTTAGAGGTTGTGATATTAGCTCACCAAGAGCTAGGTCATTAATGCTCATGAAATAAGTAGAGGTTCAAATAAAAGAAATTTTTTGCTTAGAAAAATAAATAAATAAATCATGCTCAAATAATATTAGTTTCCAGGAAACTCTTCATATTTTGACAAATAAATCTACATTAGATATTTATAGTTTTAATTAAATAAACAAGAGGCAAGGATAAAAAATAACTTCCCAAAAACATAATTAATTGAAGAAATGTGTTTTATGTATACTCTTTTGTGAGCTAGAAAATTGGGTATGGTTTTGAAGACATAGCTTTATTTTGATAAATTGAAGGGCAAAAAAAACTTTTTTTTCATATTCTATTGAGTAAAAATTTAATTTTTCATTGTTAAACAAAAATTGAAGTATTAATCTCTAAACTTCTTCTAGCTCTTCAACCTTTTTATTTCCGATTTTTTTAAAAAGTTAAATAAGACCCACCTTTTAAAAATATAATATTTTTTATTAAATTACATTAAATTTGTCATAACTGAATTTGTTTTGGATGCGATGAAATATTACTCCCCGAAAAGTATATTTTATGGATTCAAGTAGACGAGTAAAACCCTGGCTATCCTAAACTCTTACCAGAGATGTATACCCTGATTCAAATTCGAAATCTGTTATGCAACACACCAAGTTCCTTAGAAACGAATCCATATCTTTATAAAATACATTACCAACAGCTCGAAAATCTCATAATACTTCAACAATTTAGCATGTGTTTAAATTTTGCATGAGTTAAATTTTTTTTTAAAAAAACACAGACAATCGACCCGTAGCAACATGCAGCCGTGTAAAGACGACGACCTAGCATGACAGAAAAACACAATAAATTTCAAAAAAATAAAAATAAAAAATTAGCTGAACTCTTATAAAGAATATATATCTGACTTGAACTCGAAACTTGTTATGCAGATCACAAGCTTCTTGTCATCACGCCACATCCTTTAAAAACAAATCCATATCTTTATAAAATACATTACCAACAGCTCGAAAATCTCATAATGCTTCAACAATTTAGCAAGTGTTTAAATTTTGCATGAGTAAAAAACAAAAAAAAAAATATATTAAAAAAAAAACACAGACAATCGACCCGTAGCAACATGCAGCCGTGTAAAGACGACGACCTAGCATGACAGAAAAACACAATAAATTCCAAAAAAATAAAAATAAAAATAAAAAATTAGCCGAACGTTGTTTCAGATCAAAGCTCCAAAACAGGGGGCTTAGTATTCGCAATGTAGATTAGTATCTCGTCAAATGCCAACAGCAATCGGCATCCTTCGAATGCTTGGAGATAGCTATCCTAATTTTTATTTATTTATTTATTTATTTATTTATTTCGGCCAAGAACTTAATACGTGGAATTGAAAGCTACTGATTCGGTTGACTTTCAAGATCTTACGTGGTGGTGCTAAGCAGAAGGTAAAAATTTTATATATATAATTGTTAGAATTTGAGGTAGGGTTTGATTATTATCTTGTTGTAATAAATGGAATGAGACAAAAAAAAGGTAAGAATATGTTTGGTTGGTTGAAGAAATAGAAATAGAGATAGAGATATAGAAATAAATTTATTTTTGATGTAATTTTAAAGTGAATTTATATATTTTAAAATACAAGGAATATAAATGATATATCTTCGTGAACAATATTTTTTATTTTTCATTTCTAAAATATCTGTGTGAAAATATTTTATGTTACTAAGTTCATGATAAAACTCCTTGATCTAGGATATTAGAAATTAGAAATTTGACATGTGTCCGAATTTTTATATTATGTATTACCCTAAAAACACGAAGTTTAAAGAGTATAAAACATATAGGCATTCTCCATTATAAACCCAAAACTGGCAAGGAACGAGTTGCGGTCGCACACAAAAAACTTAGATATTTTCTTATTGTATTTAGACTGTATACGTTATTCATATCACTAAATTGATTGTTTTTCAATTCATCCTTCAATTTTTTTTTTATTTAGAAATTAAACTTTATAATTTGTTTAACGACATCTCAATATATCGATTATAATATATGTGATAACATTAAATATTAAATCCATCTTATTATAAAATTGATTTAGGTCGTTAGTTTTAATGTTAAATTTATCATATCATACTCCCATGCATGTCCCTACATCCTGGTGCTCTGGCCCCTTATATATTGATGATATTTTACACTGTATTTCAAAAGTGTTTTTAAAAAAAATTAAATTTTATTTTATTTTTATATTTTATTTTTTTGATGTTCTTAGATTATTTTCATGTACTGATGTCAAAATTAATCTTTAAAAATAACTTCAATCATACTCCCAAAGCACCATCAGCCATTTATTTTCCTTTTTTTATAGATATGTGGTGAAACTTGAAATAGAAAAACAAAGTTATGCTGTTTATGTCTGCCATTAACTCATCATTGATGTTAATTAATTTCTCTTAGTTAGAGAAGACCATGTGTCAACAGAAGATTCATCCATCAGTATTCATTAGTGAAATCACCTTTCAAAATCTTGTTTAAGGAAATAAATCATGATTAGCAAGAGGGTTTTTCTCCTGCCTCCAAAAAATTATGAAAATTCCCATCCTCCAAGAATTAAATTACTGATGAAGACATATTTTAAGGTCAACATGAACAATAGATTAGTGGAAAGGATATATATTATCTGAAGCACGATGTGGAGAGGGAGTGTCTGTTAGTATAATCTATCAATAACTTGCACGCCATTGAAATTTTAATATTTTTTATTTTTTTTGGACAAATTATATATATATATATAATAAAATCATAATGTTGCGTGTCGTTTAAATAGGGGTTTGAAAGTATGGTTGAGTTTGTTTTTTAAAATGTTTTTCTTTCGAAAAAACATTAAAATAATATATTTTTATTTTTAAAAAACTATTTTTGATATTATCACATAAATAATTTAAAAACATGAAAAAAAACTAATTTAAAGTAAAAATAAATAAATAAAATTTCAATTGTTTTTAAAAGCGTTTTTGAAATACAGTGTCAAACAAAAATATCATTGCTCATAATTTAAAATTAATTTATTAGTGTTTTTAAATTATTTTTATGTATTGATGTCATAAATAATTTTAAAAAAAATATTATTTTGAAAATCAATTTAAAAAGTAATCGCAACCATATTCTCAAACACCCTTAAAAAGTCTAATTGGAGTTCTGGTTTTCTCTCTGCTGCGTATATATAATATATGTTGATATAAAAATAAAGAAATATATATTATTTTAATATATTTTTGAACTAAAAATATTTAAATTCACTTAGATGGTAAAATTTCTAGACATCTTGTGTTTTTTATATGGCAAACAAACCATAAATTGCTTCTGATTTATCAACTACTTCCACGCCATTAGCTTAAACAAAGCTAAAATCAATGCGGTGCTTTTAATGTTCATATTTTACTATGCACCCTCTCACATATCAATGTGAATTAGAGTATTTTTATTTTATTTTTTATTTTTTTCTCTTCGATTGATTTTTTTTTTTTTGTAGCTAAATTGATAGTTAATTATTTTGTTCCTCATTTGTTAGGAAAGAGTAAGATTCAATGATAGAGGACCATGGTGAAAAACAAAGGGAAACTAGGTGGTAATTTCATAAATAGCATTGAAAGCTCACTTTGGTCCTTCTACTTTCTAATTAAAATATCGTTGATCCTTTTAGTTTTTGAAAAATCAATTTTAGTCAAAACTTTATTTTTGTTATTTTAAAGTTCTTTGTCTGAGAAAAGAAAGGGAAAATCATAAATGATTGGAATATGAATTTTCAGGTCCAAAAATTGCCTCCCTCTATTTGTCTAGAAACCCTTGTGGTGGTAGAATGCTATATTACAAATGATCTCTTTTTTTTTTCTTTTTTTTTTAAAAACAAATTAGGTAGACAATGCATCCTTCGTCCACCCACTTCAATAAAAAAAAAAAAAAAAACCATAGGAGAGTAAGGTTGGGTTATTAGACCCACATGTATTTTTGTAGAGATTCAACATGGTTTTTTGATTTGGTTTGAATATTTAAAAAAATATGTCAATGTCAATATCAATATATTAATATTTATAAAAAGATATCATTTAATATTTAATTAATAATTAAATTTTCTTGAGTTAGAAAACGTATTAGCAAAGTTCGGATATTTTTTATATTAAAAAGAATCTAATCCAACTCCAGTCAAGCCAATGATATATTAATTTTCTATTTCATGCTAATAAAAAACCTTATAATGAGCAAAAATAAATAAATAAATAAACAAAGTGGAAGAAAAGGATGAAAAGAAGAGTAAAAAAATAACTCCTCCACCCACCGGTCACGGGAATACTTGATTAGAATAAGCTTACGATTTCCTGATCTCAATCAATTACAATAGGAAATACTTATTATATTTTTTGAATTGGAGTTCTATTTTGTAATATATCTTTTATTAGATTATGGCCTTTTTCGGTATTATTTTTCAAAAGCATTTTCGAAAAAAAATAATTTTTTTTACTTTAAATTAAAAAAAAATGATGTTTTTAGATCATTTTCATGTGTTAATGTCAAAAAAGATTTTTTAAAAATAAAAAAAAATATCATTTTGATGCATTTCTAAATAAAAAGTACATTAAAAAACAGCCTCAACTACACTTCCAAACAGATATTATATCATAAACAAATTATATCGATATGTGACAAACAAATTCATATAATTCTTAAATTTATCGATTTGTTTTAATAAGAAAGATTCTCAATTAATTATAAGTTGATTATATATAGATTAAATGTTGTATTTATTTATTGCTCTAATTTTGGAAGCAAATATATAAGAAATTTATAGTTCTTTAACTTAATCAAAGAAGACTTGAAGTTTAAAACTATATAGATTAATTATTGGTAGTTTGTGATCACATATTTGGTTCCACAATATAATAATAGGGTATGGATAAGGATTCACAAATTAATGCACATTGCTCATAATTTGGCATTGATTGCTGGCATAGTTTAGGCAAAAAGAAGAAGAAGAAAATGCCATTGATATTGATTTTTTATTTGACATGGATGTTTGTATGAGTTATTTGATTTTTTATTATATGGATTTGGGGCTTAAATCATGTAACTTCTAAGCTAATAGCAAGCATAATCAAAATTGATAATTGAGGACTGACAATTGAATATGCAGATTATAGGTTATTTATAACAGTTATGATCTTTATATCATGAGGGGACAAGTGATTAAACGTGAAATATAATTGAGATTGCTCTATAAGTCACTAAGATCATGTGAACATTAGGAGAATTTGTTCAATACTTGTTAGAAAACAATTCACTAAGGTTCATGGAGGAGAAACTGCCATTTTATATCCTAGAAAAAAAGGATGTTGGCTCAGTCTTTAAAATCACTTATATTTGTCTATAAATATGTTGGGAGTCCTTGACTGTATAACATGCAATCTTTGTGCATAACACACATATACACTTGTGTATGGTGTAAATCTTTTATTTACGAGATTAATGAAGATTGAAATATTTTTTAGTATTTGTCGTGTTCTTTAAGATTATTCATTTGTGTGTAATTTATTTGCTTATAACTAGGCAATTGTGGGAACATCTTTGAGTGAACAAAACATATAATTGTAGACAAACACGATTGAAATGGGAGGAAATATTTAGTCTAGTAGGGACTAAATTACTACACAGGGCAAAATTTTAGGGTGAAATATTTAACCTTGTGAGAGAACCCATCATTATAATTTATGTTTTAGAAGTTAGGCTTCAATTATATATATAACAAAAACTCAAACTTTTAATGGGGTTAGCCCAATGACAAAAAAAAAAAAAATGATCCCTTCTAATTTGTTTATATATATATATATATATATATATATATATATATATATATATATATATATATATATGTATATATATATATGTATGTATATATATATGTATGTATAAATTTTAAGACCATTATTCTAAAATATATATTAATATTCTAAATGTAGAGGTGGAGTATGTTTTTAATTTTGATTTTTAGAAATCAAATAACTTTTTTTTTTTGGATTTAAGGAAACCTCACCCCCTGGAAAGCGTATTTTATGGATCTAGATGAGCGAGTAAAACACCTACTATGTCAGACTCTTACAAAAAATACACGTTTTAACACGAACTCAAGACTTATTATATAGATCTCAAATCCTTTACCACCATGTCATGTATTCGGGGACATAAACCAAATCTTAATTGATGTACAAGTAAGATATCTATTTCTATCAAATAAAACAAAATCGATAATCCAATCACAAAATATTAAAAAACAATTTATTATTATTTTATCAAGTTACTCAAAACAATGTTGACCACAGCAAATTTTGGCCTTCTTGAAAATAAAGGAAAGTAATGTCTAGTTGGAATGATTAAAGCTAGCAATCCACCTGCTATGCCTATGGAACTTGGAAGTGATGATATCTTTGACATGTTTAAGTTTGAAAAATAAAATAATAAACATTTTATTTTTTAAAAATTTATTTTTGATAAAAAAAAAAAACTAATTTAGAGTATAAATAAAAAATTCAAAAGAATTAATAAATCTGCGATTCAACCAGCACATCATCATCTTTTCCAATTCAAAGTTTAATATTAAATAGGAGGGAAAAAAAAGGTGGGCGACGTGGAAGATTGAATTTTATTGCTGTCCTATCCTGGATAATATTTTTTTTATATAAAATCCTTTAAGAAAAAGTAACTATGCATGTAATCAACAGTAACTGAACAGGAAACGGATAGCACAGAGAGATAAATTTAAGACTTCAAAATTCTATAAATGCCACCTCCGTCCCATCCATATACCAAGTTCGAACTCCACCACCACCACCACCACCACCACCCCGCCTCCCTCTCTCAGAACATAGAGGTTATTGGGTTCTTGTTGTTTCCCTGTAAGTCCTGAGTTTAGTCTCTCATTCCCATTTTTCTGTTCTTTCTGGCAATGCATTGTTTCAGCAGTTTGGTTCTTTCGAAAATGTGTGTGCCTTCATTCAACTGATAAAAATTGTTTGATTTGCTTCTTGTTTTAATGCTAGCGGCAGAGTAAACCAGATGCATTTGTTACGTTTTGCTGTTAAAAGCGAAATTTCTTTCCTATTATTAAAACTCTTAAACAGCATTTTATATTTTCTACTTTGTTCATCATCACAGGAAGGTCGAAATGGGTAGAATTCCCGTCTTCTTGATGGGTCTTGTTGTCATCTGGGCAGCCTTGGCAGAGGCAGAATACATGATCTATAAAGATGCAGCAAAGCCTTTAAATTCTCGCATTAAGGATTTGGTGAGCCGGATGACTTTAGAGGAGAAAATTGGCCAGATGACACAGATTGAGCGCGGTGTTGCATCAGCTGAGGTGATCAAGGACTACTTCATTGGTAAGCAGAGCTTCACTCGGGCCTTTACTTGGTTTAGAAATTGTTCCGTGATGTGGGTTTTTGCAGTATAAGAAAGCTGAAGAACTCTGTTTCCATTTTTGGCAGGGAGTGTGCTGAGTGGAGGAGGGAGTGTTCCATCTAAACAGGCTTCTGCTGAGACTTGGATTAACATGGTGAATGGATTTCAAAAGGGTGCTTTATCCACCCGATTAGGGATTCCTATGATTTATGGAATTGATGCTGTTCATGGCCATAACAATGTTTACAAGGCAACAATATTTCCTCACAATATTGGGCTTGGAGCTACCAGGCAAGTAAATAACTCTAGTTTTTTTCCTTCTGATATATTGATATTTCATCGAGAAAGAAAATCTTCTGTCATCCAGATCCTGAATTTGTTTTCTGAAAGCAATCCATATGTTCATATTTGTCGGCCAAGTAATCAAGAAAGAGGACGAGTCATATTTGAGACAGCAATCATCATCACGAGTGTCATCCATTGTCATATTTTTCCACTTTAACTGCAACCCTTTATTTATCATCTCCTCGGAGCTTTCACAAGGAAAGTAGTGATATGATGACATCTGCACCTATCCACATTAGGACATAGGATTATATATTCATCTGTCCTTCCAGTTTTACTGCTGCCTTTTTGTCTGCTACTGATACCTAGTTAGGTTTGTTATACAAAGAATTTCTTCCGATCAATTCTGTGATGTAATGCTAATTTAGAAGTGATACGCAACTAGTAAATGAACTTTCTTCTTCCTCTTCTTCTTATTCCCATCTGCTGAAACTGTAGTAAGACATTAGGGACCAAGGGAAGAGAAAATGTAATGGATTTTACTTTTGATGAAACGAAATGTCTCAACATGTATCTGGAATTCATGATGAAACTCGCATGTCATCGAGCAGGGACCCTGAACTAGTAAAGAGAATCGGAGCTGCAACTGCACTAGAAGTTAGAGCTACAGGAATTCCATATGTTTTTGCACCCTGTATTGCGGTAAATGTTTAATCCAACTAGTAATAACTGGTCAGAAAACCAAATTCATTTCCATTTAAATTCTGATCTCTTCTATTTCTCCTGACTATACAGGTTTGTCGAGATCCAAGATGGGGTCGGTGCTACGAAAGCTACAGTGAAGATCCCAAGCTTGTTCAAGCAATGACTGAGATAGTACCAGGATTACAGGGCGACATCCCTGCAACCTCCTCAAAGGGTGTTCCCTTCGTTGCTGGAAAGTAAGAAATCTGCACGTTTCATTCTTTTTCCTATAAAATTGTCGTGAAACAATGAAGAACATTGTCCCAAGTAGCAGAGAACTGTAGACAGTAATTTTCTGTGATATATTTGAAATCAATCTCCACGATATCAGATTCCAGCTTGGTCCATGAACTTGCTTTGCTGTATTTGAAACATGGAATCAGTCAACAGCTTTGAATTCGTGTCTGTATTTGAAAAAGAAAATGAAACCATTTTCTGCTAGATTCATCAGATAATGGATATGTTAATTATTCATTTGATGGAAACTTTCTTGGACTTTGTGTAAGGTTGAAGTCCTTGTTGGTGGCATGAGAGTTGAGACATGTTTTCCACCAATAATTATTAGTATATGAGAGGTAACTTGTTAAGAAAACTGCATAAAAGCCATAAAATGGATAAAGATTAAATATGTCCACTTGGTACTATCAAACTTCAAGTTTTGACCCTTAGGATCAACTTGATGAGATCTCAATTCTCCACCCTAAGTGTTTGATACTGTATTTTAAAAATATTTTAGAAAAAAAATGAATTTTTTTTATTGTAAATTATTTTTTTTGGTATTTTTTTTTATTTTGATGTGCTGATATTAAAAATAATTAAAAAAAATATTTTGATGCATTTCTAAATGAAAATCACTTTTAAAAGCAACCTCAACCACACTCCCAAACATGTATTTTTAGTGGTCCCTTTCTTTTTTTATCTTGTTTCTTTCGCATCTTGGTTGGGAAGGCAATGAGACAGTTTTTGAAAATTTTTGAAATTTTTTTATTTTTATTTTTTATTTTAAATTAAATTTTTTTAGTGTTTTTAGATTATTTTCATGTGCTGATATTAAAAATAATTTTTAAAAATAAAATAAAAATTATTTTGATACATTTCTAAATGAAAAACATTTTAAAAAACAATCACAACCACATTTCCAAACATTAAGGGGTCCCTTTCTTTATTTATCTTGTTTCTTTCCCTTCTTGGTCGGGAAGGCAATGAGGCAGCCGAGGAGTGGGAAAAATAGATAATTTCTGAATGATTTTATTTATTCCCACAACCCTTCATTTGACTGAGGCATCTTGTCCATTTTAACAGATAGAAAACAAATCATTAAGGGGAGAGAATCGTTTTTCATAGTTCCTGTAAAATTTATGAATGAATTCAGTAAAGTAATACTTGTGAATGCATGAATCCTGATGATCTGGGGCTTCTCACAGAACAAAAGTTGCTGCCTGTGCCAAGCATTATGTGGGTGATGGTGGAACAACAAAAGGGATTAATGAGAACAATACACAAATAAGCAGACAAGGCTTGCTTAGCATCCACATGCCAGGCTACTATAACTCAATTATCAAGGGTGTGTCCACTGTTATGATTTCTTACTCGAGCTGGAATGGAGTCAAGATGCATGCCAACCGTGATTTGATCACTGGATATCTCAAGAACATTCTTCGTTTCAGGGTAAAGTGATTTCCTTATCTTAGGGTTTCTTATCTTGAACCGTTTGAGAATAAAAATCCAAGAGCTGTGTGCTAATGCCTGTTGATTTCCTCAGGGTTTTGTCATCTCAGATTGGGAGGGTATTGATAGGATCACCTCTCCACCCCATGTTAACTACTCATATTCCATTCAAGCAGGAATCAGCGCTGGAATTGACATGGTAATTCTTATAAATGGCTCTTTACTTCAACCTTTTGTTTTTTGATTCGGGAAAACCCTCCTCCGGAAAAATGCACTTTGTAGACCCAGGTGAACAGGTAAAACTCCGGTTGTTCCAGGTTTTTACAAGAGGTGCACGTCCTGACTGAAACTCGAGACTTGCTATGCAGATCTCAAGTCCTTTGTCATCACGCCACGTTCCTTGAGAACCTCTTTGCTTCAACCCATTCCCGGAAAACACACTTTGTGGGCTGGGGTGAGTGAGTAAAACCCTGGCTGTTCAGGCTCTTACAAAGGTTGCGCACGCTCTGACTCGAACCCGAGACCTGCTGTGTAGATCTTAAACCCTTTGCCATCGCGCCACGAACTTGGGGACCTCTTTACTTCAACATTAATCATTATCTTGTGCTTTAGAATTCTAATACTTGTTCTGGAAATTGCATGCTGCAGATCATGGTTCCAAACACCTACAAAGAGTTTATTGATGGCCTAACATCCCACGTGAAAAATAAAGTCATCCCCATGAGCCGAATCGATGATGCAGTGAGGAGGATTTTGCGAGTTAAATTTACGATGGGCCTATTTGAGAACCCACTGGCTGATAACAGTCTGGTCAACGAGCTTGGTAGTCAGGTTAATTAGCTAAACTAAGATATTCTCTGCCTCGTGTAACGAGTAAGAAGAAGATAGAAATGAACTTACAAGAATATGTAATGATAACAGGAGCACAGAGAATTGGCCAGGGAAGCTGTGAGGAAATCACTTGTTCTGCTAAAGAATGGCGAATCTGCTGCTCAGCCATTGCTACCCCTTCCTAAAAAGGCAACGAAAATACTCGTTGCCGGCATTCATGCAGATAATCTAGGTTATCAATGTGGAGGATGGACGATCGAGTGGCAGGGACTCGGTGGCAACAGCCTCACGACTGGTACATTCTCATTTCATCCCATATTCAGATTCTACTGATACCATCTGTTTTAATGGATTCTGTTCTGATTTCCCAGCAAGAAACTAAATTTTCTAGTGGCAAGGAGAATGAGGTTAACTAAAAATGAATTGCAGGTACCACGATCCTATCCGCCATACAAAATACTGTCGATCCGAGCACTGAAGTTGTGTACAAGGAGAATCCTGATGCAGACTTCGTCAAGTCTAGCAACTTCTCTTACGCCGTCGTGGTGGTAGGAGAGCCGCCATATGCAGAGACATTTGGAGACAGCTTGAACTTGACAATATCAGAACCTGGTCCGAGCACGATCCAGAACGTCTGTGGAGCTGTAAAATGCGTTACTGTCATCATTTCCGGGCGTCCTGTCGTAATCCAGCCATATGTAGGCTTGATTGATGCTCTTGTTGCTGCCTGGCTGCCGGGAACGGAAGGCCAAGGTGTCGCCGATGTTCTATTCGGTGACTATGGTTTCACCGGCAAGCTTTCACGAACATGGTTCAAGACTGTAGATCAGCTGCCTATGAACGTTGGTGATCGGCATTATGATCCCCTCTTCCCATTTGGATTTGGCCTCACTATCTAGAAATCATTTTGTAAAATCTGTCCGATAAAGAGCCATTAATATTACGTATTGTTTGGTCATTATCACAAAATTAAAGGATAATTAGCGAAATGATTCCAAAATTTCTGCCTTTATTTGGTGTGCTGAACAGTGCTGTTAATATCATTCAGTTCTGATCGAAATATTTTATACCAGTTAAAAAAATAAGATAAAACGACGCAGTTTTTACCTCATTTAAAATTTCATCCCGTTTTGTTCTGCTCATTCCGTTTCGGCCCAATAGTAGTTTTTTTAAATAATAAATAATTTTACAATATCAATCATATCTCTTAATCCGACTGTTAGATTGAGATGAAATTTTACGAGGAGTCTCTTGATATATTTATATATATTATTTTAAAATTTCAGAGCAATCAGAGAATGTAATGACCTTGCGAAATTGATGATGACATTCTTGTAATATTATACATGTTCATAATTTTGTTCAGAAAAATAATTTTATTGTGTCTTTTTTTAGATTAAATTTTTCTCAATTGCATTATTTAACAACAAATTTATTATGAATTGAACTTTATAATTTGATTTGATTTACTTTATTTAAGATTATCATAATTTTATAACGGAGGTTATATATTTAAAAGGTTAACTAAGTATTGTGGTGTTTATAGTCTTTAACATTGTCATATAACTAAGAAGAAACAGGAATTGATTGGAAGAACAATAATCATATCATATAACTAACAACACTTAAGAAGTCTGTAATCAAGAAGTTGGTACCAATATAAATCAAAATTTTAAATAAGTTAAATATATTAATTTATTATCAATTTAATAATTGATTGATTTATATTTAAATTTTTTTTTCATAATACTCCAAACATTAGAAAAATCATAAGTGGTTTGACTTCAACTTTCAGAGATTAGTTTATTAGTGTAATTATTTTTTCATCATATATATTTTGATTTAGGCATTACACCTTGAAATATGTTTGTTTTTGTCAAATAATGTAAGTTCTCATCCTTATAATAATTGATTATTTGAATAAAATTTTAAAACTCTTTTCAAAACTCATTTCATTTTGGTCAAATCTAAAGATCACTTACACAACAATCACAAGAGCATTTACGTATACATAAGTTATCTCTATATATGATATTCTATTTTAAATCAGTTTAGTACACATATCTTCTGACAAATACCTACATATTAGCTCTAAGTATCTTTCATACCTTAATATATGAGAGCAATTGTTTCCTTATTAAAAAAAAAAAAAAAAAAACATAATATACATTTGTCTTAACAACTAGTTAATATCTAATCTTAATTGGAAACATTTAGAGAAATAATATTTTGATGTAATATAAATTTTATACTTATAACAACTTTATAATGTTTTTTTTCCAAAACATTTAGAAATATTTTTGTCTAATTAACTTTATCTTTACTTTAAATTTATTAATCAAGTATAAATAAATATTAAAGATAAATAAAAAAACCTTTATTAACAATAAATATGTTTTGTAGCCAATCAATTAACTACGAGGCATATTCATTAACATCTCTTACTCTCTCATTAGTCCTTTTTCTTTTTGTTGTTCATGTCATTTTCTACTTCATCTTTGTGCTTCTTCTCTTTTTTTTCCTTCTTGTTTTCTTCTTTCCCTTCATATTCATCATGTTCTTCATCCTCAATTGCATCCTTATTTTTCTTCTTTTTTTTCTCCTTATCTTTCTTCTTTTCCTTCATCCCCCCTTCTTCTATGTCCTCTCCACCCTCATTGTCTTTTTTTATTTCTTCATCAATCTTCTTCCCTTTATTTTTGACCATTTTCTCTTTTCCTTTCTTCTTCTCTTCATCTCCTTCACTTTTCTTATCCTCCTCAACACTCAAATCTATATCCTTGTACTCCTCGATCATTTTTTCTGTAACCTTCAAATCTTTATCCTCGTCTTCTTTCTTCTCTTTTTTATCTTTCTTCTTCTTCTTCTCATCTTTCTTATACTCTTGTTCATCCCCTGAAACCTCATGATCTTTTATATTCTTCTTCTTCTCTTCTTTCTCCTCATGTTTATCCTCCTTGTCATATCCAGAAGCCGCACCATCTTTCTTCTTATTCTTCTTCTTCTCTTCCTTTTTCTTAGCCTCTTCAGCTTCATTGTCCACCTCTGACTCTTCACCTGCACCATCCTTAACTTTCTTTCCTTTCTTCACCATGTCCATCTCTTTTGTTTTCTTCTCCTGCTCTTCATCCTTCTTCTTATCTTTCTTTTTCTTCTCCCCCCCTTCATCTTCATCCTTCTTCTTGTGTTTCTCCTTTTTCTCTGATTTCTCTTTGTCTTTCTCTTTAGGCTGCTTCTCCTCCTTTGGCTTTTCCTTTTCAACTGATTTGGCCTGCAATGCAACTTCCACCTCAGCCTTCTCTACCTTCTTGTCATTTGGTTCTTCATCCTTCCTCTTGGCTTTCAGATGGATTTCATCCTTCGAAACCATTTCTTGCACCTCAGCAGCAGAAATGACAGATTCAGATGTATCTTCCATCTCAGGATTCTGTGAAAATTGAGATAGAAATGTAGACCCTTTCTCGATTAAGCTCGAATTTCCTGAAGAAAGTGGCATGCCGATTAGGAAACAAGGAACCAATCGTAACAAATAAGCAATGAGAAGATTCTGATATGAATATTCAAATGAAACTAATACATAAGCATTTTCTAATTATTTCATTTCTTTTCAATTTTCATTGCAAAATCCCTACATTTTACGCAATCCCACAGCCCATTCCAAATATCACTGACATCTCGATTTACTTTCTATTCACAGCTTCAAAATGAACTAATTGGTGATTAAGAAAAACTCTGCAATTTATATATGATCTACAAAACGCCGTTGATGTTTTCTCATGTCTCCATTGCAAAAGACGTTAAACAGATGCAAAAAGGCATCCCAGAAGATTCCAAATACAATCGCATAGACCAAGAATCAAAAAATTATTCTCCCATCTGGGAGGATTAAAGACCGAGCATTGTCAAAATACAAGACGAAAATGAAGATCCTAGTCCATGCCACCAGCTATATTCAATTGAATAACCCGTATGGATGATTTATCTCAAAACACTCCACAGTCACAAAATGAATAATACCACAGAAACAAGATGGCAAGAGGAGAGTCTTGTAAGCCCAGCAAATCAAGAAACAACAGATTAGAGGGAGGAAGAAATCTAGGAACAACCTACAAAAATCTAATAGAATATATTGATAAATTATGAAGAGCAAGACGATAGGTGGAATTACACACACACACACACAAGAATCATAAAGGAAGAAGCCAAGAATCTGTACCTTCGTTTAAATTTTCTGAAAATAACAATTTTTACGGCAAGAACTGGCAGGAAGACGAGCTCTGGCTTTGCTTTTGTGTCTGGAACATGGTGGAGGTCTCTTGTCTTGTATTTATAGAGTTTGGATTTTTATTTTTATTTGTTTTAAAATATATATTTTTTAAAATAAAAATAATGATGAAGGTAACAGCTTGATTGTCTCACCCGCTAAGAATAAAGGCATGTCGGTCACGCGCAAACGACACGACTCCACTGCTTCTCTCCCCATCCCACCCCCTACGCGGTGAATTGTTTTCTTTCTTTCTTTCTTTTATTATTGAAAGCATCGAGATCTTGTAACTTACATGTAAATTAAAATTAAATTTTATTTTAAAATATTTTAAGGCTGATTCCTATGCAGCGGCATCTGGGCATCTTATTTTTTTATAATATCTCAAAATATTTTTTTTATTAAATATTGATTTGTAATAAATTGTTAGTGTTAAATATTGTGAATTGTTCATACACCATGAATCTAATCAAGTGGATCGATAAGAAATTGTAGGCTTTGTACAAGCCTAAACGAATGAATCAAACAATTCAAATAACTTTTCTTATTAATCTTGAAGTTTGATTTCTTGTTAGAACATATCTTATACAAATTATGAGATTTTCTATGGAGAAATTACAATGTTGTAAAATTGTTGAAAAAACTATGGTATTTAGACACAAACACATGATGAATCAAACTTTAGAGTATAGTCTATCACTCTTGTCTGTAAATATCATTTTTTTATTTGATTAAGTAATATCATGTTTCCTTCTTGAAATATTAATTGTTGAAAAAAAATATGGATATAAGCATTTAAATTGCACAATTCTAAATAATTTTATTTTTGAATTTGAACTAAATTTGTTTTTAAATTAATATATTTAATTATATATATATATACACACACACACACACACACACACACACACACACGTATAAACAGTACAACCCCGAAACAGCATGCCGAAATACTCTGAAACCAAAACATTATGTTCCAATTGAAAAAACGAAGCACCAACTGAAATGGAATTAACAATTTTGATTTAAATATAGATAACTTAGACTCCTAGATTGATAAGTATCCGATTTCTTTGCCTTATTATCATGGATGTGGATGATTGTTGATGAAATCCTTGACAGGCCCCCTCAATCTCAAGGTAGCTCATGAACATTGAAATTGGAACGCAACTGAATAGCTGCTAGAGGTTTAGTGAGCAAGTATGCAATCTGATCTTTAATGGACAAGAACTAGCTAAATGCCTGCGTTACGTTGCGGGTGTAGTGCAGGCGGAACAAATAATTTTTACAGCTATTGAGATTAAAATATAATATTTTAACATGTAAAGTTTGATATACTGAAAGGGATCAATATTCTTTATTATACTAACAGTAATATCAAAGTCTTAACTTCTAAAATTATCATCATTATTACTATCAAAACAATAAACACTATTCAACAAGTATGAGAAAGAAACAAAAAAATATTAATAAAAAAGCACGTTGGAACAAAAATTAAAATTATTATTATTATTAATAATATTAAATTATTATTATTATTATTATTATTATTATTATCGTGTTAATAATGAAAAAAAAAACTAAAAAAATCATAATAATTTTAACAAAACATCAAACAAAAAAAACTATGAGGTAAAAAAACATTATTTGATTTGAAAATAATAATAATAATAAAACAATATAATAAATAAAAGTAAGAACAAATAAAATAAATGAAAAAAATGAAAGACTAAAAAAATCATAATAACTTTAATAAAAGATCAAACAAAAAAATCAAATAAAAATTATGACGTAAAAAAAATTTATTTGATTTGGAAATAATAAAAGAAAGAACAAATAAAATAAATGATAAAAAAAATATAAAATATTAACTGGAAAAAAAAACATTTGACTTTTTTTTTGTTACAGAACTGGGAAAAAAAACATTTGACTTGAAAATTAAAAAAATAGACTGCACTACATTACGGGCCGAGCAAGCAATTTTGATAATTGTTGAATTTGAAGTAATTTATAGATTTTAATAATTTAAAAATAAAATATAATATCAACACATGTCAAGTTTGATATGATATAACACATTAATACACACTACCGTAACAACAATATCGAAGCTTTAACATCAAAGAGACAGAAATAGGTAATTGCCTCGAAAGTTATTTAACAAAAAATATGAGAAAACATAGTTTTTTTCCAACATTAACATCAACCTTTGTGATGTTGTCAGTTTGAACTACGACGCGGGTCGAATAAATAATTTTTATAACTGTTGAGATTAAAATAGAATATTTATACATGTAAGGTTTGATATAATGAAACAGATGAGCATACCCTATTATAACAGCAGTAACATCGATGTCTTAACATCTAAAATTATCATCACTATCATGGCCAAAATAGTAGAAATTATTAAATCACCCCGAGAAAAAAAATTAACAAAAAACAAATAAGAACAAAAATTAAAATTATTATTATTAATATTATTATTAATATTATGATTGCGCTAATAATGAAAAAAACAAAATTAAATCAAAGACTTAAAAAAACATAAAAACTTGAACAAAAGAGGGAATAAAAAATATAATATATAATAAAACAAAAATAAAAATTATTAGCCGAAAAAAATTATTTAACTTGAAAATTAAAAAAAAATTGTTCATCCTATATTATGGGCTGAGCTAAAAAATTTATAAGATTTACTGGATCAAAATTAAAATATAATGTTTATAGGAATGGTAAAATGACAACGTTTTTATTTATTATATAATCGACGTGGGGTTAAGAGCATGTCAAGAATCAATTAGCGGATCCTTCCACTATTAATTTAACAGTAGCACTTTTGTCACGTGATGAGTGCATGGTGACAAACTAATTAACAAAGTGGCCGACAGCTTGATGTCCATATAATTGATTAAATTTTGTCATCACTAGCAAAGAGAGCTACGAGCATTTAGATGCCTACTCTATCATTTCGATGCTCAAGCAAGAAAAAGAATTAAATAATAATAATAATAATAATAATAATAATTATTATTATTATTATTATTATTATTATTATTATTATTATTATTATTATTATTGTATTTTTTATATTTTTCTGTTAATAATGAAAGAAAAAAAATAAAAGATTAAAAAAATCTAAAAACCTCAACAAAAAATCAAATAAAAACAAAAATTATCATTGTTATCACTGTCAAAACAATAAAAATTATCAAATTATCTCGAGAAAAAAAACCTAAGAACATTAACAAAAGAGTAGGCAAGAAAAAAATTAAATTATTATTATTATTATTATGTTAATAATGGAAAAAATAAAATAAATGAAAGATTAAAAGGATCTTAAAAACTTTAACAAAAGATCAAACAAAAAATAAAATAAAAATTATCAAGTAAAAAAAAGTCATCTTATATAAAAATAAAAAAAACGAATAAAAAACTAAAAGAAAGAACAAATGGAGAAAAAAATACATAAATATCAATTTTCTAATGATCATAGATATAAAACAAAATTTAAGAGCTAATTTTTTTTGAAAAAATATCACCTCAACAAATAAGAAAATAACAAAAATTAAAAATCAAAACGAAAAGAACACTTATATATACATGGACAAAAGTAGATATTATTCTAGAAATAAAAAGAAATAAAAGGATTAATATAAACAATTAAAAGTATAAGGGCCGAAATGAAAATCAAATATAAAGGGATTAAAATCCAAAATTAAAAGTATAAGGGCCAAAATGAAAATTAAATATATTATCAATTTTAATAAAGGGATCAAATTGAAGAAATCGAAACTTATGTATTGTATTTATTGAATTATTTAAACCCAATCTGAATATTAAAAGAAGGAGGATCGAAGTGAAACATTGACATTCAATCAATTCCAATCGGAGGACCCAATCGAACTAAATCAAAACTTATATAATAAAAATCAAGACAAAAAACAAAATTGAAAGTCAAGGGACCTAAGTGAAAGGTAACAAACAATGGGGGACTCTTCTGCACTTTGACGTGCAGATGAGAGAGAAACATGGTCAGCGGCTTTAACCGACCGCTGCCGTATCCACGGATATTTTTATGCGAAACGCGCCGCTGCGGGAGGAATACCACGTGGAGACGAATCGAGTGAGTCTCCAGAATCACTTATCCGGCCACAGTATGCGTCCGCACGCACCACCTAAATAGGGTGTGGGGCAAAAAACCGCCCGACATGTGCCCATCACGCTCTGACATTCAGCGAAAGAAATAATAAAAAAAAGATGATCAATTACCTTCCTGCCCTTGTGCCCCAAGTCACCATTTTTGTCTTATTAGGGGCTAAAACTATATTTAGCCAATTTCGAATAGTAATAAAATAAGCAGAAGACCGGCTGGCCGGACCGGTCCGGTCCAATGTGCGTAATGACAACGAAGCCCCTGATTCTGGCAGCGTTATTTGTCGTTTTCGGGGGATAAAATCGACAATCCACTGTTCATAAACGGGCAAAATAAAAAAAAGGCGCCAAACACGCACGAAGCACAAAACGCAAATGTCCACTCCACAGTGCCAATGAGTCTAGTGCTACAGGGAAATGCTGAGCTCTATTAGATTGTTTTATAATTTGACTCGGACCTTCCTAGATTGGACAAGATCATGCACAAAATGGAAGTCAATCTTGGTATGTTTTGTCCGGGCATGAAAGATAGGATTCAAAGAAAGATATGTTGCGCCAATATTATCGAGTGAAGACCAAGTTCAGAGGCAAGTTGTTGAAGCCACTGCGATTTTGCTGCTGCATTAGCAAGTGCTTTATATTCAGCCTCTGTGCTCCTGCGGGAAAACTATGAAATATGATTTTTTATGATGATGATGCCATCAACTTAGATCAACAAGAAGAGATGAATAGGTTACTTGTGGTAGATGAAAAGAGAAATATCTGATTTGGTTCTAGTAAAACCATAAGTGTTTGGGAATTCGTTTAAAAAGTTTTTTTTTTAAATGATTTTTTTTTATTTTTTTATATATTTTTAGATTATTTTGATGTGTTGATCTCAAAAATGATTTAAAAAAAAATAAAAAACATCATTTTGATGCATTTTTGAACAATTGTTTTTTCAAAAGCAACCTCAATTACTCTCAAATAGGCGGATTTGACACTGCGTTTCAAAAGCGCTTTTGAAAAAATTTAATATTTTTATTTTAAATTGTTTTTTTGGTGTTTTTAGATCATTTTGATGTGATGATGTCAAAAATAATTTTTAAAAATAAAAAATATATATTATTTTGATATATTTTTGAAAAAAAAACACTTTTAAAAACAATTGTAACCACACTCTCAAACAAAAACTTTGGGAAATGATGGCATCATCAAATCACATTTATGATGAGGAAATTGAGGCATGGGAATTGTAAATCACCATAAAGAGATGCGCTCCATAAAGAGATGCACTGTGAACATCAGTTTAGTGCATTGGCTAACCAAAGGAAACATTGATGGTGAGTACTATACGGATTGTTGCATGCTGGCTTAATAATTGGACTAAAGCTTTTTTAGAAAATCAAGACTCTCATGGAATCATCTTATCTAAAAATTTAAGTTGTTAGATGAGATAACAAAATATAATTTATATTATTCACAAACAATAACAATGACATATAATTGTTTATACATAAAATTAAGCACAGGCCTCTTTTACAACATAGAATTTATATATATTACCAATATCTATCTAATATTCTAACCAATTGTCGAGAATAATTTCATCTTAGAAATCTCAACACAACTCAATGATTTTGAACATTGTGTCTTTATGAATCAATTCTATTTTATACTAAGATATTATTCATTTGACATCAGTATCTTATCCCCTTCTTTTGAGATAACTAATCATTATTTTTTTCTCATATTCTCTGGAGTTATCGATACTAATTAATCTTACTAGTATCATTAGTCTCCTGATACCAAGTTAGATTAATGAATTTCATTCAAGTGTTGATATTAGTACAGTTTATTTATATCATTAACTATTTCTACCTTAGAATAGTTAATCAATTATAATCTATAGATGGTTTACCATCAAAGTTGCAAATGTCAAGAATCCATAACATCATTAGTCTTCTTACCTAGACTAACTAATCAGACCAGAAATGGTTGTTGATACCAATGTAACTCATTAATATCACTAATTATTCTCGTCCTAAAATAGTTAATCAACATATCTTTTTTCCTTTAACCAAGAGTAATCATGTTAATATCAACAATCTTTACCAATATCATTAGTCACCTAATTACCCGAGATTGACTAATCAATTTAAGGAATGTTGGTACCAATGGAACTCCATTGATACCATTAGCTATCTAAACCTACCTAAATAGTTAATCAATGTCATTTCCATAATTGCTAATCAATGTCATCTTAACCTTTCATTTGTATTAATCTTCTTTTATTTTTCTTATTAGCATTATATATATAGGATATCAAGTTCAAAGAAGTAACATGTCCAACAAATTTAAATTGACTAGAAATAAATGGCATAGGTTTTATGCACTTACATATAGTAAAAGCTTTATTGGTAGTCTCCAGCTATTGTTTAGGTCCTATCACTCTCCATGCATGAACAAGTATATCACATCATTACTCATAAACATTTATTCCTAGTAAATCAAAATCTATACAAATTTATCTTTAATCATCTCATTCATTTTAACTTTTTTTTTATTAAATTTATATTTCATGTTCCCGTCAAATTTTCCTTAAATTATTTAATAAAAATGCAAACCAGCATCACAATCAACATAATTCCTCATTTGAATATTGTTTTGTGTTTTGTCCATAACTAACATTATATAGTTCAATTTAAGGCATGACTTAATCCCTCAAAAAGCTAAGACATGGGGCTATAATTCCATTGAAAAAAGAAGAGACCATTTCTTCTCCTAGAGCCCTCAAAACTATCTATTATAAAAAAGATGGTCAAATATCCATTAGAGTCTACCCAACCCCCTCTATGTTATTAGCAAATAGCTAGAGTTCTAAAAGTCCAAGTTAAGAAAGATCACCTTCATTAGATATCTAACATCCAAGGCAACAATTTACATGAGATACATAGTCCAAATTCTTTTATTTTCATGTTCAAGTTCCCTTTGGAAGACCAAGAGATGAAACTATCAAGTTTCGTCAACAATTCTATAAACTTTCACAAATCACCAATTTAACTAATCTTCATTCAAAATCATTTCCTTGTTATGTTATATACATTATCATATGGCAAAAAAAACACCTTTTAAAAACTAGTTTACCTAATTTATCATCATTTTACAACTTATCACAATTGTAGACAATTTTTCAATTTCATCAACTTATCAATCAACACTCTTCCCATCCTTCTCTAACACCTTCATTGTTATTCCTTCATGCATTCTCATCATTATGATTCATATAAACATATACATCATCGAGCCAAATACTCAAATAAAACATCATTCTTCTTATTACATCAATGAGCAGTCATAAACTTAATAAGGAACTACCAATTTCTTTTTAAAATTATTTGTTATTTCAACTCATTTCAACCCTAGTACATGTTGTAAAACATTAATTTAATTCAATTTCTAATTTTCCCCCGAAAGTCTTCATGAAATCTAACCTCAATTTGATAAAAATAAATAAATGGAAACTTAGCAAATATTGCAAGAACTTGTTAAATGGATGTTGGAACACCTTACCAAGGAGTAATCTAGGCTCTGAGTACTAAGAAGCCAAGGATTTCCACCTTTTCTTCCTTGTTTGTTGTTGTTGTTGTTTCCCTTTCTGTCTCACTTTATTCCCAAATTATTCTTTCAAAAAAACTTTAAATATAAGTGATTTGATACTTGTCCTCTCTTTTACTACAAGTATCAAATCCTCAATATTTGTATTTTATTTGCTTAATTTCTTTATACACTTACTTTAGAAATTTTATGGAACTCCTCAGGTGTAAAGAGTTTATATTTTTTAACCAAACATTTATAATAAATTATTTTGGATCAATTTTTGCATCATTTCCTAATATATATACCTACACACACATATATAAAACAAAGGTTGCATCTACCTTTATTCATTTTATTTGTATTCATTTTATTTTCTTTATTTAATTTAAAATAAGAAACCATGTAAAAAAATTAATTTTTCCAAAATAATTAGAAGTATCCAATTGAACATGATTTATTACTTTTTGTAGCATTTTGTTTTGCTTATATGCACGCAAGCTCTTTCAATAAGATTCATGCCTTAGTTCTCGAAACCATTTTTTCTAAAATGAAATGTTGTCTTTAAGTAACTGTTTCGAAATATAATTGAAGTAAATATATTAAAATAATATTTATTTTTCAAAAATTTATTTTTAATATCATCGTATCAAAATGATCTAAAAAACAAAATAAAAATTAATTTAAAATAAAAAAAATTGTCAAACACCGCCTAAGCAAAAAGGTTTAGTAAATGAAAGGATATGAGCACACTTCAAAGATGTTCTAGCTTAGGCAATGCTTCCTTTTCTTTTTTTCTTTTTTTTTGTTGGCACCAAACGTTTATATACGTGAAATGAAGAATTAAAGATTGTCTATAAATGATTTCAAATATCCCCATTTTAATTCAACCTGAAGAAACGAGAATAAAGTGATGGCGTAGAAGAAGCGTACAAGTTGTGATACCCATTGGGTCCTCGTTTATAGAAGAATCTCTCACACTCGATGTAGATACTTTACTGTTCATTGAAGCAAGGTATTTCGAGCTAGGCTGTCCGAGTGGTTAGCCTTCGTGATGATTGTGCGAAGGAAATGAGGTCTGATCTCTTCCTCTATCTCTCTGACTCAAGTTTTGATTTTCTGTTGTTTTGATTTTTCTACGCTGCAAGTTTAAATTGAAGAGCACTGTTTTCCATCTGCATTAGTGGGTCTTGTAATCTCAGACGAAAAGAAAACATGTAATACTTGTTCAGTCATTTCATCAAACAATTGGAATACAAAAGGATAATTCCAACTGGTCTCATGCTGCTGTTCGAATTAGCCACGCATCCAGACATGAATGGAGATAGCCTGCATATGCCTTCCAAACACTGAATCAACTCCATCATGAAACATGGTTCTTCTGTGTTTATGAAAATGAAATATCACTTCTGAAAATCATTTTTAAATATTACTCGCATTCTTATGGCTCTTTCTCATATTTTTCCTTGACCTATTATGTGTATTAATTATTTGGAATCACTTATATTTAAGAAAAAAATAGAGAATAATTAACGATGGTTAACAATCACTAGTTTTTTTATTATTAATTTATATCCTTTATTTATTTTCTCCCATTGGGGTTCGATGGAAGGATAACATAAAACCTTAAGTAGAATCCATAAAAACACTACTACAGGGGCCAATTTCATAGAGAAACAAGAATACAGGGACCAAATGTGCTGCTAACTCAATATATCTTACGACAAATAATTTTTACAGGAGCAACAATGAGTGGACTTTGAAGTAAACGCTTCCATTCTTCATCGGCGAAGAGATAGCAAGGTGTGCTCATAAATTATAAGCAAAATTTTCTCTCTTTTTTTGCTCTTTTGATCTGTTATATAAGGAGGGATCAATGTCAATCCAACAAATTC
Source organism: Salix purpurea (assembly GCA_027405865.1). NCBI lineage: Eukaryota > Viridiplantae > Streptophyta > Magnoliopsida > Malpighiales > Salicaceae > Salix > Salix purpurea. Next base: position 6,326,355 of record JAOWLH010000006.1, on the reverse strand, counting down.
CGGAGAAACCAGTGACCGCATTGCGGAAGCGTCTGAATCAGGCGAGAGAGCTGTCTGTTGGCCCCATCGATGATAGCATGAAAGAAAGTGAATTGGTTTTGAAATTCGAAGCCATTGATCTCCTGCTTCAGGACTTGGAAAACAGCCTTCTTGGCGTCAAGGCGTGGGAAAACAAACTCGGGGGTCATTTCACTGAGATGAGACTCCAGATTTACAAAACTTTGACAAATGCAAAAAATAAAGCTCCTGGTGGCGACATAAAGGGCGATCTGCAACTGGTTGAAGGCAAAATCAAAGACTTAAATAAAGTATTGGAGCCGCCACCAGATCTTGGAAGAACTGGCCAGGGGTCGCAAGGTAAGAGTTCTCAGTCTCAAAAGGATTCGGAGAGGAAAGTGTTGAAAGAGTGGAAAGAGCAAGGAGTGGAAGAGATTATCCATGAGAGCTCGGAAATGCTGAATTTTCAGGCAAGTTACGACACTCTTGAGAAACTTGAGTTGAAACTCTGCTTTCTCTTTTTCTCTGTTTTCCCAGAGAATGCTAAAATAAAAAAGAGACCACTGATCTATTGGTGGATCGGTGAGGGATTGATTGCGGCGGCTGCTGGCAAGACAGCTGAGGAGGAAGGAGAAAGTATCTTTCAGGAATTAATAGATCTCCAGTTCATAGAGCCATACCACGAAATACCAAGCCCAGATGTCAATGCGTGCAAAATGCATCCTTGGCTTCGTCACTTGGCAATATCTTTGGCCCAAAAGGCTAAACTCTTTGAATTCGATTCCTCAGGAACACCATCCGATCGTTCCTCCGGATGTCAACGTGAATGCTTGGTTTTGGGAGGTGAAAATTCTTTGGTTGATCCATCTCGAAACGTGGAGAATTTGTTGACGGTGTTCAATGTAAGCGAGAAATATCTTGATTTGAATCCTGATTGTCTTTCAAAGTTGAAGAAGGTCGAGGTGCTTCAGCTCGGGGCATGGCATTGCTCACCTGAACATCACATTGAAGTTGAAAAGGAAGAAGTCTTGAGAGGCTTGAGGGCTCTAAAGCACTTGAAATATCTTAGCCTCCGAGGAATATCTCTAATAACCACAATTCCTGCATCCATTGGCGAGCTCCTTTCCCTTGAAATTCTTGATCTCAGAGCGTGCCACAATTTAGAGGAATTGCCTTCTGAAATTGAGTCTTTGACGAGGCTTACTCATCTTGATGTGTCTGATTGTCCCTTCATAGAAGGCATGCCAAAGGAGCTTCAGAATCTCACTCATCTTCAGGTGCTCAAGGGTTTTGTGATTGGAAACTCAAAAACTTCCTGCAAGATAGATGATCTTGCTAATTTTAAGGAACTGAGGCGGCTTGGTATAGTTATAGGAAATGAGGCAGTAGCCCGAGAAGGGGAGTTCACAAAACTGAAGGACGTTGAAAAACTTCACAGCCTAACAATTTGGTGGGGAGTAAAAAAATCTACGGAATCACCAAGAGGAAAGCCTCAGGAATTATCTAAAGCAAAGTCATTGAAACTAGCTGCCATGGATAACTTGACATTCCCCCCAAGCTTAGAGAAATTGGATCTGAGAGGCACTCCACATGCAAATCTACCAAAAGAACTGAAGCCCAGTACACTACAGAAGTTGAAAAAACTCTACATAAGGGGAGGAAAACTCACGAGGTTGGATGATGGAGGAACGGATCAACAGTGGAATGTAGAAATTTTGCGTCTCAAGTATCTCAATGATTTCAAGTTGAACAGACAACAACTCCTGCTAACATTCCCTCGGCTTGGATTTTTGGACGTCAAATGTGACAAGGGTGAAGATGATGTGGAATATAGAGAAAATATCGTGTTAAAAAGCAGCTCTGAAATAGAAAATTACTGCAAGGAGAAAGTAGTTGAGAAGAATGCCATGCCAGCAGAGAATCATAATTCCGAGATCGAACAACAAGCTAGTACCAGCTACGATCATTCTTCGCAGTAGCCCTACTGATATCCATGCTCTGTGAAGCCAGATCGATCATGCTGTGTGAGAACTCTGTTAGAATTAATGTGCTGAATTGGTCAAGTTTTTTTTCAATAAAACAGGAATAATCCTAGTCGTAAGGTGTTGTTGCAGTCAGTATGTTTAGGATAATTAATTTTCCTTGTGTTTCTAATTTATAAGAAATCTGTTAAGTGTGCTGCCTATAAAAAGGCTTGTAGTAGTTGCAGTAAAATCATCCATCAATAAAGAGTGTTTTCTTAATGAAATTTCATTTCTTAAATCAGTTGTTTCTGTTTTGTTCTGTCAAATGCATACAGATGTGATCATGAATTTGGCCCATAAAATTTTGATGTGCGATCCGAGATTCATGAACAGATTAAAATGGTTTCAAAAAACTAGAAACTTTCAAAAATCTAGTGATGAAAACAATTCAGACAGGAAGTGGGGCTTTTCATGGCCAAGTCCTGGGTTGAGTTGGCCTCTGGTTGTTGATGAGCTTCACTTGTGGCTGAACATTTGCTTGAAAAAGCAAGTCTTCGAATAGACCTGTCTGTCTGTGTGGCTTGTTGTCCAAAAATTACTCAAAGTACACATATTTGTTTAGTTTATAACGAGTTGCCTTCCACGTGCGCTGTGTCAATTGATTGATTGTGATTTATTTATTTATAATCTTGTATATTGTTTTTTGGAAAATTGATGCTTTAAAATAATTTTTTGTTGAGATTGTATTTAGATTATTTATATTTAATTATGAATGAATTGTGCCAACATTTTAAAAAAAAGTCAACGTGTTAACGTGCGGAGATAAGTAAACTTATTTCAATCATTGAAATTAAATTTATCTCACTTCTATGTAGGATAAACAATTATAGAGAGTTCTAAGTTTCTTCTAATTTTACAATATTAACTATATCTATTAATCTGATAGTTAGATTGAGATGAAATTTTATGAGGAATATCTTAATATATTTATATATATTAATCTTAAAATTTCAGAGCAATCAGAGAATATAACGACCTTGCGAGATTGATTATGACATTCTCGTAATATTAGACAAGTTTATAATTTTGTTAAGAAAAATTATTTTATTGTGTCTTTTTTTAGATTAAATTTGTCTCAATTTCATTATTCAACAACAAGTTTATTACGAATTAAACTTTATAATTTGATTTGATTTGATTTGCTTTATTTAAAGTTATCATGGTCTTATAACGCAAGTCACGCATTTGAAAGGTTAACATAGGTTGACCCGAGTTGATTCAATAAATCGTTGCTTTAATTTTTTTTTTAAATGTCAACTTTATTTTTTTAGTTAAACCATATTTTTATCAATTTTCCATATTATCTTTGAAATTATCAAGTCAGTCGAGTTATATCAGTTCAACTCTCATTGTTTTTTACTTATATTTGAAATTTAAATTGAACAATTCTAAATAATTTTATTTTTGTATTTGATCTAAATTTTTTTACTGAATTAATATATTTAATTATTTATATATATAAACATAAACAATACAATCTCAAAACAGAGCATTGAAATGCTTCGAAACTTCTATTCCAATTGAAAAAATAAAATACCAACCAAAACAAAATTGACAACCTTGATTATATTGTAGACCCATAATTAATATATAAAAAAGATTCATTTTGGATGCTACAATAAACATGAATATACATGGTCAATTATTTTTTCATTACCTTGTATATTGTTTTTTGGAAAATTTATGCTTTACAATAGTTTTTTGTTGAGATTGTAATTAGATTATTTATATTTAATTATGAATGAATTGTGGTAAAATTCAATTTTGTTAATACTATTTTTTTTCACTTGGTATTAACTATTAAATAATAATTGTAAAAAATGCCCATCGTGTCCCAAATCCGACAAGGAAGATTTAACCTCATTGCCATCGTTGCCAAGAAATGAAAGAATAGGGACTATACCGCCTAGTGTTGTAATATAGGGACTTATATGAAAGGAATACATAAATGGAGGGACCGTACTTTCAATTTAGCAGATCCGCTTTTCATTTTCCCATGGAAACAAATAAAATACAAAAAAATAAAGGAGAAGGCAGAAGGAAGGGAAGGAAGAACAGACAAGAAATCAAGGGAGATCAACTGGTCGAGTTTAAATCCAAGGTTAGCACTTTCAAGTCTCTCTCTCTTTTGGGTGCTTAAATCCAATGTTTGTCACGCATTAACTACAACTGTCACTTTTTATGGCTTTCTGTTTGAGAAAGTTTGATGTGTGTGTGTGTGTGTGTGAAAAATGAATGGAAGGATCCATGCCATGTCTTCACAATTTTTCATCCTTCTATTTTATTTTATTTTGAAAGATATTATGATGATGGAATTGGGAAATTATCCTTTGTATCTTTTAACTAAGTAATGATATGATAAGAAAGAACTCCAAGAATATACATGCATGCTGGATTCGTAGGACCTACAAATGGGTTTTGCTTCCAACGTTTTTTTTGGAGTTTTTTTACCATTACAAACATGGTTAAATTAGGAAAATGTAGTGGATTGGATTCTGGGATAATCTAGTGTATATCAGACAATCTACTTCTTTCCAAGGTATTATCAACTCGTTGTTGATTGATTCTATTGTCATAATGTGATTCTGGCAATAGGGTAATGGCCAATTATTGATGACCTTAATTTGTGCTCAGTGATCAAAACTAGCTTGAAATTAGCCGTGATTATGCATGTATATGGATCTTGCAAATGCTCTCTCTCTATGTCTGTCTCTCCCCTCCTGTGATAAGAAATGTATTAGTAATAGCAGGATCAGTATGCCTCTCTGTACAATTCAGCTGCATATTCATCAGAAAAAGAAAAGAAATATAATTTAGTTGCATTTTCTATGTAAATTATAAATGCTAGAAGTCAAACTAGTAGATGTGGTGTTACTGCTTCCCATAGGTTTTTCATTTTTGTACATCCAACAAGTCATACATGAGACCGTTTTCATATACCTAACAACAAGCTTTCCAAATTGAGACCCAAAAATTTGACGGATATTTTGAAACTAATTGTATGTTTATGGTAATCAAATTTGACTGGAACTTGATGATTTGGGGAAATTAGAGACCAATGGTGGCTATACTTTAAAACTGAGGAATTAAAATTGCTTGTTTTTTCATGTTTGGGGAGATTAATTGTGTTGGAACTATTATCCTCCTAGTCTGTAGTTGCTAAATTGTTAGCATAGGTGTATGGTTGACACCAATTGTTAGGTTTCAATTTTATTTGTTTAAAAGAAGTTTGAATCACACTTCTACTAAGTGAAAGTGTTCACCTTGCCTATTGTCATAAATGTGATTATTCATATAAATGAGGGATTTTTAATAGACTTGTACAAGTCGTGTGAAATTTTATATGTTTATGCAACTTCTTCTCATAGTTGTTGAATTTAATTTTCTATTCAGCTAAATTATTTATTCCAAATTTCAAGAAATATTTATAAGTTGTTCATCTGGAAGTGTTATTTTTGTGTTTACCAAAGAAATTGTGATAATCTCACAGGATATGTTTTCTAGTTAGTTTTAGACCATAGCTATTAGTATCAGTCTATCAGATAACAAATATGTCACTTGGATGTTTATTATTGAAGTATATTTTTAGTGTATTCAAGTCTTGAGGACACACTACATTCATAGGATTTCAATTTATCCACCATAGCTCAACATGGGACTTTGGTGGTAGAAATATTCTAAATTAAATTGCTAAAAAATAGGTTTCTTATTGGCATTATCCTAATATAGGATAGAGCTACAGTTGTAAGATAGCAAAACATTTTCAAAATTATAGAACTGTAATAAAATTAAATTTGCGTAGCTTACCCTGTAGAAGAAAATTTGCTTTGCTTTACAAGCAATAACAGTAGCGCAAGGTTTTGTTTTCATTTTATCCTTTACAAAGCTTCAGAGAATACAGTGCACCCAGGATCCAGGCAGAATATCTGGCTTCATCTCAGTTTTAACAATTGGCTTTGACTAATTCAATGCTCTATATTTATTCACTCAATGCTTTTATTCTCGTTTGAATTTATTTTCATCATTGTAAACAAGAACAAAAAAAGTCAGCTTTCTCACGAGAAAAAGGATATGCTTGATATGTGAGCTCTCAGGTTTGGATTGCCTTCTTGTCTGTCCAGTCTTGTGTACTATTAGTACTTTAGTGTCAGATATATCACTTGAACTGGATTAAACTATTAAATTTTAGTATGTTCAAATCTTGAGAAAATTAGTGAGGATCTAATGGTAAGCTAAAAAGCCATTTTGACTAGAGTTGTGTAGCATGCAAATAAAAATTGATGGATGTATTGCAAATTCCAGTAAATGACATACCAAAACCATTGTTTATTCTGCAGATTGAAGACGTGTAAGAAATGGCAGCAGACGTGGCAGAGTTCCTTTGGAACAAGTCCTTAAATGCTCTGCAAGAAGCTGAAACCGAGTTCTCTCAATTAAATCTTGCTTCTCATTTTGAGGGAATCAAAAAGGTCTTGGAAAGTCAAAATAAGAACATATGCTCATCGTCAGCATCAAACATCTGTGAAGTGCTTTATGAACTCAATGATATACTTACAGAGTGCCGAATCTTTGCTCAACAAAGAAAATTATTCAAGAAAAACTGGGTACATTTTAATCAATATACTGAAAATCGTTTTGTGCGCAAGAGGAAGACACGGTTGGTTAGGGTTAAAGAAGACTTTGATAAAATGGTCGAACGTTGTAGAGGGAAATCCAGTGAATGCAATACCCCTAAAAGTCCTGGGCTCAATGAGTATGTGGAGAAAATTGAGAACATACTTTTCAAAGATGACGCTGATGTTGGATACAAAGCAGTTGGGATATGTGGAATGGGTGGCACAGGAAAAACTAAACTTGCAAGGGACATTTTCGACAGGGAAAAAGTGAACAGTCGGTTCTCAAAGAGAATTTGGCTTTGCTTATCAAACATTCAGAGGAATGACAGGGACACAGTGAGAGAAAAGATTCTTGAGCTGGTTAAAACAGAGGCTGGTGAATCTACTTTCCATGAACTGGGTATCAATGACAGTGATGAGCCTTTAGACATCCTTCATCGTATTTTACAGTGTGAGAGTTGTTTGGTTGTGTTTGATGATGTGTGGCCCTGGCATGCTGAGATCCTGGGAAAAAAAACTTTATCTGGGGGGCTTCGCGATGGTGCTGCAGTCATTATCACGAGCAGGCTTCCAAGAGTGGCTAGAAGAGTGGCTAGAAGGATGGGATGTCTAAACTTGAACTTGATCCCCCTTGAGCCCCCATTGTACCATGGGAAGATTTGTGAGCGTACTCCGACATGTGGCATCAGCGACGGGTCCAGTATCATTGGCTTTCAAAGTTGTGTGCGAGATATTGAGAGCAAACTGTGCGAAGGTGGATTCAAGATAATTGGAATATCTGGGATGTGTGGCACAGGAAAGACCACACTTGCGAGGGAGATTTTCAATGATAAAAGTGTGAGCGCAGCATTCTCAACCAAGATTTGGGTCTGTTTGTCAGGCATTAAGAGCAATGAGACGAATATCGGGATTCAGATTTTGAAGTTGGTTTTGAAGGAGCTGGATTACAACATTGATGAGTTAATGATGGACAAGCATGACATGGCTGAGCTTCTGGGAACTATCCATCTCCTAATATCACATGAAAAATATTTAATCGTGTTTGATGATGTGTGGCCTTGGCATGCCAACTTCTTAGCTGCAGAAATCAACTCGGCTGGTGGATTGCCTAGAGGCAGCGGCGGTGCAGTCATTGTCACTACCAGACTGAAGAAAGTTGCTAGAAGGATTGGAGGTGAGAACATGATTGACCTTCAGCCCCCATTATTGGAAGGTGAGGATTGTGGAAAGATTGTTGAAGATACTTTGGGTGGTATTGACACCTCAAAAGTATTTGATGATGTCAAATGGAACAAGATTAAATATGAAATCAGGTACCAATCTCACGGTCTCCCATTTGCTGCTAAGATTCTAGGGGAGATTTTCTTGGAAAAGATACAACGTTCTTCAGAGATCTCATGATTTTTTATTCAGAAGATCAGACATCCAGAATAACAGAAGACCAATTACCTCTATCATATTCTCCAAAATACCCGCTTTGTGTAAAATTAGTTATCATCACATCTTTAAAAATTCTTTAACTTTGCTAAGCTTTCTTTATAATTACAGATATTGAGCTAAATATGCCTGCCTTGCCTTGAATTTGCGATGGTGATGTCTTATTGTGAGAGAATTAGGAGGACAGGGGCAGGGCTCCTTGAATAATGAAAAGCTTGAAACAATGATTTCCATATTAGAGCATTGGAGTTTCTGAGAGCTTAATTTATTTTAAAACACAGTATAGAATATACAATATTAATGTAAAAAGACAAAAATAAATTAAATTAGCATATAGCATATTTGTACGTGCTCTTGTTTATCTATCCAGAAGCCGTGTCAAACACTCAAATCTCAATGTCAACCTAGAAACAAACCACCCATCTTAACCATCTCAGAAGCAATTAGTTAATGAGTAAATACTCATATTGATTATAAAAAATAAATACGAAAATGAAATTCAAGCGACCAACCCCATCTACCATATGGATTAGTCTCCTCTCCTGTCCTCTTCTACACCTCACAAAATTAAATCTATGAATCACTAGCAATAATTAATCATTATTACTAAAAAATAAAATTGCGCCGAACAAATGAGTATAATACCTGAAGAATTAATTCATATTACTAAAAAATAAAATTCAGATCCAATATGGTCAAGAATCACAGGCCCTATAACAGCATGGATTTAGTCCACGTGTTGTGGCATCTAAGCGTGGAATTTATACATACATACATACATGAAGGAGAAGAAAAACTGTAATACCCTGTAGCCAGTTCATATCCGACTGTTTCATATACAAGGGCACCTTCTCTTTGTAAGAAGCTCGGAACTGGATTGAAAAAACGAATCTACTTCATCGCGGTTCACGGTCTCAAAGAAGTCGATTTCTCTCAGCCTTCTTTTGCACGAAACAATCCTCTTTGCTTTTCGTGGCGCCGGAGGACAGCTCAAAACGGCCGGAATCCTGTGTTCTTCAGATTTCGGCGTTTGGCAGTCGTCAGTTTCGCTGTTTTCTTGCTGAATTATGGCTTTATTGTCATCCTCATCACTGCAAGATTGTAGGGTTCCAATCTTGGTTGCAGGCCGAACTTGAATTAATGGCAAATCTTGGCGCAATTCAAGATCGGCAGACATGGTTTCTTTTTCTCCCTCGAAGAACCAAGGAGGAGGAGCTCAAGAGGCAGAAAAAGAAGAGAGAAATATGTGGCTTGTCAAGGTTTTGTAATCTATTTATGCAGGGGGAGGAGATGAAGACGTGTCTAGGAAGGTAAGAAACTCCAACGCTCTAATATGCTCTAATATTCTTTTACATTTACACATACATAGAGATATGATAAAAGACTTGCCAGGAATCCACTGCCTGTTCTTCGAGTTCTTGTTGCTTTGGACGAGTCAAAACACCACCAAGTAATGCTTAAAAATGATCTGTTAATCTTCTATAACAGGCTGTAACTTCTGTTCTCAATTCAGAATGTGATTTTTGAAATCTTAGGATCTCCCCCATTTGAAAGAATCAAATAGAGAATACCACAAGCTCGTTGAATTCGTGAAGCTATTATCTGATGATATGAGGTGGAGCAGTCACTTGATCATGAAAGTGTTGCAATTTTATGATTTGAACAGTTACTGTTTAGAACAGTTACTGTTTGAATTAAATTCTGGGAATTACAAAACTGAGAAATTGTAGAGGAAGATAAATTTGTTTTACTGAATTGAAATGCCTATTATAGAGGCTTACAAGAAACTCATTTGTAATGAAAAACAAACTCTCAACAGCCATGAGAGATTATTGGCAATTTATAGCAGATTTACAGCAAATCCCGAATCAAACTCCGCTATTTGAAATCAAAATTCAGAAAACAACCAAATTAATTTAATTCTGTCTTCAAGGCAGCATCTCACACGTAATTCTAACAGAAATAACTGAAATACCTGCACTCGTGTTTCAAAGGAAAACTGCTATCAGTTTCAGCAAATCGATGCAAAACAGGTAACCATATCAATTAGGAAAAGAAAACCAAGAATGGAGAGCGAAATATTGGTTGAGAAAAATGGATCTACCTTGCGTCACAGTTGGAGCATCCAGTAATTAGAGCATACTGATCTTCGGGATATCAGAAATCTTGAACCAATCAGGGCCACTCCCTGTGACAATCTATAATCTCCAGTCTCTTCAGCATGAAGAGGCTTTTCATGCTTGTCGGTAGATACCTCAGATTCTTACATCTCCAAATTCTGAGCCGCTGAAGGGATTTAAGGTCACCTAACCATTCTGGCAACTCTTCCACTTTGTTGAATCGCCCTATATGTAATGATTTTAAGACAGTGAGTTGCTGAAGTTGATCTGGCAGAGACTTGAGTCTATTCCACCCATGTATTTGTAGCTCTTCAAGGGGTGCAAGGAAGGGTTGGATTGAATTCAGACCAGGAAAAACCTCCAACTGCTCGGAGAAAGGACCAATTGTCAACTGCTTCAGTTGATTGAGGGAGTATAAGCTGTCCTCTGGGAAGTAAGTCAAGCTTGGACATTTTGTGATCTCTAATTGAACAAGGGAATGCAATTCTTTCAACTCATCAGGGATAGAGGTTAGCTCTATGCACCATTGTATAGACAGATTTTCCAGAGACAAGCAGGACTGTAGCCCAGTTGGAAGAGAAGTTAATTTATGACATCGTTGAATGCTGAGTGTTTTGAGAGATGACAGGTCCCCTACACTGGGAATAGACTCCAGATTAGGACAAACTTCTATTCTTAAATCTTCAAGAGATGTTAGGTTTTGCAAACTACCAATGTATTCTAGATCTGGACAATGTTTTATTGCCAGGCCTTTAAGAGAGAGGTTTTGCAGATCAGGAATAGAGAATAGATCGGGAAAATCTTCAAGCCTCAAATATTGAAGAGAATTGAAGACCTGCACACTTGTCATTAGAGGAGAGTTTGACTCATTTTGGCACTCAGCTGAAGGAATGGACTCCAGGTTTGGACAACATTTTATTGTTAAATCTTCAAGAGCTGTGCTAGCACTGGAATCCATGGATAAAGATTTCAATTCTTCACAGAAGCAGATTTCCAGTTGAGCAAGTGATGGAGCATTCAGTGAAATAGATGCCAACAGAGGACAGGACATGATGGACAACTCTTCAAGGAAAGGAAACACAGCTGAATGGCCTTCACGTACTGCTGGCACTATCCATTCAACTAGATTGACCATGCGACGGAGAGACAGTTTTTTTAATGCTGGAAAATCTGCCATTGTTTCACTGAATCCAGTGCTTCCGTAAAACTTCATGTCAATAGTTCTTACCTTATCTAGCCCATCTATCTCAAGACTTTTAAGACGAGGAAGATGTCCAAGCATTGGCAATTCGCACCTCTTGCAGTCTATCAATTTCAGATTCACCAAACTATTGATTAGCAAGGAATCACCATGAGTAGGAATTTCCATCAATAGCCAGGATGGCAGCTTTTCACCCCCATAGTGTTCAATCTTCAAGGTCTCTAAGTTAGAGTGAGGCTGAAGGGCCTCCAGCACTTCCTCGTCATTCTTGAAGCATTTTCTTCCTGATCTCCATACAAATTCCAATTTGTAAATCTTTGTTTTTCCTCGCAAGTTTGCTTTCTCAGCTTCTTTTTTGTTTTTCACCTCCTGAAGATTGTATATCGACAGTTGTCCTCTTAGGCCATTTAAGGATTCCAGTTCTTGAATTGTACTGTCACTGTCTTTCCCCACAACAAAGAATGGCAGTGTTTGAAGAGAAGTCAAGTGCCCTACCTTAACTGGCATCTGGTGATGATAAGTGAAATAAATATGCCTGAGGCTAAGTAAACCTCGCATATTTCTAGGAAGTGATTCAAGAGATGCACACTCAATGAGTCTTAAAGTTTGCATATTGTGGAGCTCGGTGATGGATTCGGGTAATGCTTTGATGCAAGTCCGTGAGAGATCGAGGAATCTCAAACATTTCAATTTACCAATTGAATCAATCAACTCTTTGATATCAGCACCATCTAGGTTTAGAGTTCGCATATATTCGAAGTTCAATGACCAGTGAAGGACATCAGCAGCATGTGTGAACAAGGAAACCAGACTGTTGTCCTCAATAATTGGCATTACCCGTGCAAGCTCCACATCACAAATGAGATTTGCATGATGGATAAAAGGGTGTACACTATATATATCGGAACAAGTCTCCAAATTCAAAGTACGAAATTTTGAAACATGCAACGCAAGATCATGCATAAGCCTATTCATCTTACAGCTTCTGATATTCCCACGTCCATCCCATTCCACAACTTCAACAAAAGAACTATCAACAAACTTATTGAAAAACACTTCACCTGTATCTTCCATCCTCTGATCATTAGATTGCACAAGAAACCCTTCAGCCATCCAAAGCTGAATCAATTGTTCCTTTTCAACAGTAAAATCCTGAGATAAGATTGAGCAATACGCAAAACACAGTTTCAAAGCTGCCGAAGGCAGATGATAGAAACTTTTTAGTAGTATCGGAATAATTATATCTTCATATCCAGGAATGTCCCTAAGGCAACTGTTTTTAACTGACAACCATTGTCTCCTCTCCTTTCCAGAACACATCTCACCTAAAAAATGTGCAACTAAGGGCACACCTCCACATTTGCTTGCTATCTCTTTTCCAATAACCTCCCAGTCCCGAGGCAATGGCTCTCCAGAGACTTTTTCCCTGAAAATGGACCAACATTCAGCATCGGATAGCGGTTTCAAATCATGCCTGCGCCCAGGAAAAGTCTCCAATATTATGGATGCCGCTTGCCCGCTACGAGTTGTAACAAGAACAGCACTCCCATTACTTCCACCAACTTCTAACAAGCATTTCTTCAATCCATCCCACTTGTCGACATCCTCATTCCAGACATCATCAAGAACAAGAAGAAATCGTTTCCCTTGCAACTCTTTAGAAAGGTGTTCAAGCGTCTCTCCTATGCTGTCTGCCCCTCCAGCCATGTCTTCACCAAGAGCCTTCAGCATCTCTCTTAACACGGTCAATTCTTCAAAATTATCAGAAACAGAGATCCACACTGTCTTATCAAAAAGCTGTCCCTCTGACACTTTCTCACACACCGATCTAGCCAAGGCTGTCTTTCCAAGACCTGCCATACCCACTATAGGGAAGGCATGCAGAAGTTGGTGATTGGTCGACGATCCCATCAGAAATTCGACAATTTTTAAGACATCGTCTACCCTTCCAACAATTTTCACATCATCAGATATAACGCCAAGACCGGATGATTCAACTTGTTGTCTGTTGGATCTGATCTCTTGCAACGAGTGAGAGATTCTATTGAGTACCCCAAGTATAGCTTCTAAGTTCAGGTCAAACAATCTTCTGTGGTCATCTGTAGACGAGGTAGGTAACTTGCCAGGGATAGCAAGCTTGTCTAATGAACATTCAATCAAAGCAACATATTCTTCAAGTTTGAAGAAATCACCTGAAAGCCGATTCGCCATTACCCTCTCCTCGGTATCTTGTATCCAAGCATGAACGCTCGGCAAAACCTCTTCCAAAGCTTTCACTGATCTTTTTACGTAACGAGGATCTATCTCTTCAAAACCTTTCAAAGCTTTCATCAGCGTGTTCTCCAAGAAATAGGTGATCAACAGAAACCTGGCCATTTCTTTCTTTCTTTAGCAGAGGAGAAGAGTGTAAGAGAAGTGAAAAGAACACCTTTGCTCTTGCAGAACCCTAAACATAGTTGCCTAATCACCGCCTGTCAACAATACTTTACGTTTGGGATAATTAGTACACATATTTTACAATTTGTTTTAATCGACTCTGTATATATAAACAAATTATTCACATGTTTAAATGCTTAAAACACCGACTAAAACAGAATTGACAATCTTAATTATATTATAGACCCATAATTAATAAATAAAAAAGATTCATTTTGACAGTTCATTTTTTATTATCCATATAGCTCTCTAATGACGATGCTACAATAAACATGAATATACATGGTCATTTATTTATTTATTTATTATCTTGTATATTGTTTTTTGGAAAAATGATGCATTAAAATAGTTTTTTTTTGTTGAGATTGTATTTAGATTATTTATATTTAATTATATATGAATTGTGGTAAAATTCAATTTTGTTAATACAATTTTTTTTCACTCGGTATTAACTATTAAATAATAATTGTAAGAAATGCCCATCGTGTCGCAAATCCGACAGGGGAGGTATAACCTCATTGCCATAGTTGTCAAGAAATAGTGTTGTAGTATAGGGACTGATCTGAAAGACATCCAGAAATCGAGGGACCCTACTTGTAATTTAGCAGATCCGGTTTTCATTTTCCCATGGAAACAAATAAAATACAAAAAAAATTAAGGAGAAAACAGAAAGGAAGGAAGAAAAGACAAGAAATCAAGGGAGATCAACTGGTCGAGTTTAAATCCAAGGTTAGCACTTTCAAGTCTGTCTCCCTTTGGGGTGCTTAAATCCAATGTTTTTCACTCATTAACTACAACTGGACTCTGATGTTGTCTGGACATTATACTCTCAGCTCTCTTAGTCACTTTTTATGTCTTTCTGTTTGAGACACTTTCATGTCTGTGTGTGTGGATAATGAATGGAAGGATCCATGTCATCTCTTCACCATTTTCATCCTTCTAAAGTTTTTTTCGCTTTTATGGATTTCTGTTTGAGACACTTTGATGTGTGTGGGTGGGTGTGGGTGTGGGTGTGGTTGTGGGGGTGGGTGGAAGGATCCATGTCATCTCTTCACCATTTATCATCCGTTTAATTTTTTCTCGAAAGAGATGGTGATGATGGAACTGGGAAATTATCCTTTGTATCTTTTAACTGAGTAATGCTATGATAAGAAAGAACTCCAAGAATATGCATCTTCTTTCCAAGGTATTATCAACTCGTTATTGATTGATTCTATTGTCATAATGTGATTCTGGCAATAGGGCAATGGCCAATTATTGATGACCTTAATTTGTGCTCAGTGATCAAAACTAGCTTGAAATTAGCCGTGCGTATTCATGTATATGGATCTTGCAAATGCTCTCTCTCTATGTCTGTCTCTCCCCTCCTGTGATAAGAAATATATTAGTAATAGCAGGATCATTATGCCTCTCTGTACAATTCAGCTGCATGTTCATTGGAAAAAGAAAAGAAAATATAATTTAGTTGCATTTTCTTTGCAAATTATAAATGCTAGAAGTCAAACTAGTAGATGTGGTATTACTGCTTCCCATAGGTTTTTCATTTTTGTACATCCAACAAGTCATACATGAGACCGTTTTCATATACCTAACAACAAGCTTTCCAAATTGAGACCCAAAAATTTGACGGATATTTTGAGACTAATTGTATGTTTATGGTTATCAAATTTTACTGGAACTTAATAATTTGGGGAAACTAAAGACCAATGGTGGCTATACTTTAAAACTGAGGAATTAAAATTGGTTGTTTTTTCATGTTTGGGGAGACTAATCGTGTTGGAACTATTATCCTCCTAGTCTCTAGTTGCTAAATTGTCAGCATAGTTTATGGTTGAAACCAATTGTTAGTTTTCAATTTTATTTGTTTAAAAGAAGTTTGAATCACACTTCTACTAAGTAAAAGTGTTCACCTTGCCTATTGTCATAAATGTGATTATTCATAAATATGAGGGTTTTTTAATAGACATGTACATGTCATGTGAGATTTTATATGTTTATGCAACTTCTTCTCATAATTGTTGAATTTAATTTTCTATTCAGCTAAATTATTTATTCCAAATTTCAAGTGAATCAAATATTTATAAGCTGTTAATCTGGAAGTGTTATTTTTGTGTTTACCAAAGAAATTGTGATAATCTCACAGGATATGTTTTCTAGTTAGTTTTAGACCATAGCTATTAGTATCAGTCTATCAGATAACAAATATGTCACTTGGATGTTTATTTTTGAAGTATTATTTTTAGTGTATTCAAGTCTTGAGGACACACTACATTCATAGGATTTCAATTTATCCACCATAGCTCAACATGGGACTTTGGTGGTAGAAATATTCTAAATTAAATTGCTAAAAAATAGGTTTCTTATTGGCATTATCCTAATATAGGATAGAGCTACAGTTGTAAGATAGCAAAACATTTTCAAAATTATAGAACTGTAATAAAATTAAATTCCCTGTAGAAGAAAATTTGCTTTGCTTTACAAGCAATAACAGTAGCATAAGGTTTTTATTTTCATTTTATCCCTTACAAAGCTTCAGAGAATACAGTGCACCTAGGATGCATGCAGAATATCTGGCTTCATCTCAGTTTTAACAATTGGCTTTGACTAATTGAACACTCTATATTTATTCACTCAATACTTTTATTCTTGTTTGAATTTATGTTCGTCATTGTAAACAAGAAAAATAATAAAGTCAGCTTTCTCACGAGAAAAAGGATATGCTTGATATGTGACCTTTCAGGTTTGGATTGCCTTCTTGTTTGTCCAGTCTTGTGTACTATTAGTACTTTAGTGTCAGATATGTCACTTGAACTGGATTAAACTATTAATTTTTAGTATGTTGAAATCTTGAGAAAATTAGCGATGATCTAATGGTAGGCTAAAAAGCCATTTTGACTGGAGCTGTGTAGCATGCAAATAAAAATTGATGGATGTATTGCAAATTCCAGTAAATGACATACCAAAACCATTGTTTATTCTGCAGATTGAAGACGTGTAAGAAATGGCAGCAGACGTGGCAGAGTTCCTTTGGAATAAGTCCTTAAATGCTCTGCAAGAAGCTGAAACCGAGTTCTCTCAATTAAATCTTGCTTCTCATTTTGAAGGAATCAAAAAGGTCCTGAAAAGTCAAAACAAGAACATATGCTCATCGTCGGCATCAAACATCTGTGAAGTGCTTTATGAACTCAATGATATACTTACAGAGTGCCGAATCTTTGCTCAACAAAGAAAATTATTCAAGAAAAACAGGATAAATTTCAATCAATATACTGAAAATCGTTTTGTGCGCAAGAGGAAGACACGGTTGGTTAGTGTTAAAGAAAGGTTTGATAAAATGGTCGAAGATTGTGAAGGGAAATACAGTGAATGCAATACCCCTAAAATTCCTGGGGGCAATGAGTATGTGGAGAAAATTGAGAACATACTTTTGAAAGATGACGCTGATGTTGGATACAAAGCAGTTGGGATATGTGGAATGGGTGGTACAGGAAAAACTAAACTTGCAAGGGACATTTTCGACAGTGAAAAAGTGAACAGTCGGTTCTCAAAGAGAATTTGGCTTTGCTTATCAAACATTCAGAGGAATGACAGGGACACAGTGAAAGAAAAGATTCTTGAGCTGGTTAAAACAGAGGCTGGTGAATCTACTTTGCATCAACTGGGTATCAATGACAGTGATGAGCCTTTAGACATCCTTCATCGTATTTTACAGCGTGAGAGTTGTTTGGTTGTGTTTGATGATGTGTGGCCCTGGCATGCTGAGATCCTGGGAAAAAAAACTTTATCCGGGGGACTTCGCGATGGTTCTGCAGTCATCATCACAAGCAGGCTTCCTAGAGTGGCTAGAAGAGTGGCTAGAAGGATGGGATGTCTAAACTTGAACTTGATCCCCCTTGAGCCCCCATTGTACCATGGGAAGATTTGTGAGCGTACTCCGACATCCAGCATCAGCGACGGGTCCAGCATCATTGGCTTTCAAAGTTGTGTGCAAGATATTGAGAGCAAACTGTGCGAAGGTGGATTCAAGATAATTGGAATATCTGGGATGTGTGGCACAGGAAAGACCACACTTGCGAGGGAGATTTTCAATGATAGAAGTGTGAGCGCAGCATTCTCAACCAAGATTTGGGTCTGTTTGTCAGGCATTAAGAGCAATGAGACGAATATCGGGATTCAGATTTTGAAGTTGGTTTTGAATGAGCTGAATTACAATATTGATGAGTTAATGATGGACAAGGATGATATGGTTGAGCTTTCGGAAACTATCCATCTCCTAATATCACATGAGAAATATTTAATCGTGTTTGATGATGTGTGGCCTTGGCATGCCAACTTCTTAGCTGCAGAAATCAACTCGGCTGGTGGATTGCCTAGAGGCAGCGGCAGTGCAGTCATTGTCACTACCAGACTGAAGAAAGTTGCTAGAAGGATTGGAGGTGAGAACATGATTTACCTGCAGCCCCCATTATTGGAAGGTGAGCATTGTGGAAAGATTGTTGAAGATACTTTGGGTGATATTGACACCTCAAAAGTATTTGATGATGCCAAATGGAACAAGATTAAATATGAAATCAGGTACCAATCTCACGGTCTCCCATTTGCTGCTAAGATACTAGGGGGGGTTTTCTCGGAGAAGATCAGTAATCCACAACGTTCTTCAGAGATCTCATGATTTTTTATTGAGAAGATCAGACATCCAGAATAACAGAAGACCAATTATCATATTCTCCAAAATACCCGCTTTGTGTAAAATTAGTTATGTGCGCACTATCATCACCATTTGCGATGGTGATGTCTTGCACCATTTGGCCAAGAATTCAGGGCAACAATCTATGGAAGCTGTTTCACGCATATGCACTTTGATTTATAGATTAAGTGAATGTTTGTGAGTTATTTTTTAAAATGTTTTTTTTTTTCAAAAATATATTAAAATAATATTTTTTTATTTTTTAAAATTATTTTAGATATTATCACATGAAAATAATAATAAAAAACACCAAATTTTTATTTCATCGAGATGATATAACAATGGATCATCCGACCTGACATTTTGTTTCCCTCTTGAAGTCTTTAAGCCAGAAAACATTCCTCTCCCTAATTTTTCTTTTACATTTACACATACATAGAGAGTTGATAAAAGACTTGCCAGGAATCCACCGCCTCTTCTTCGAGTTCTTGTTGCTTTGGACGAGTCAAAACACCACCAAGTAATGCTTAAAAATGATCTGTTAATCTTCTATAACAGGCTGTAACTTCTGTTCTCAATTCAGAATGTGATTTTTGAAATCTGAGGATCTCCCCCCATTTGAAGGAGTCAAAGAGAGAATACCCACAAGCTCGTTGAATTCGTGAAGCTATTATCTGATGATATGAGGTGGAGCAGTCACTTGATCATGAAAGTGTTCCAATTTTATGATTTGAACAGTAACTGTTTAGAACAGTTACTGTTTGAATTAAATCCTGGGAATTACAAAACTGAGAAATTGTAGAGAAGATAAATTTGTTTTATTGAATTGAAAAGCCTATTATACAGGCTTACAAGAAACTCAATTGTAATAAAAAACAAACTCTCAACAACCATGAGAGATTATTGGCAATTTATAGCAGATTTACAGCAAATCCCGAATCAAACTCTGCTATTTGAAATCAAAATTCAAAAAACAACCAAATTAATTTAATTCTATCTTCAAGGCAGCATCTCACACGTAATTCTAACAGAAAGAACTGAAATACCTGCACTCGTGTTTCAAAGGAAAACAGCTATCAGTTTCAGAAAATCGATGCAAAACAGGTAACCATATCAATTAGGAAAAGAAAATCAAGAATGGAGAGCGAAATATAGATTGAGAAAAGTGGAGATAAAATGGATCTACCTTGCGTCACAGTTGGAGCATCCAGTAATTAGAGCATACTGATCTTCGGGATATGAGAAATCTTGAACCATTCAGGGCCACTCCCTTCGGCACAAGTTTTCTTGAGAATGTGACAATCTTTAATCTCCAGCCTCTTCAGCATGACGAGGTCTTGCATGCTTGTCGGTAGAGACCTCATATTCTCACATCTCCAAATTTTGAGCTGCTGAAGGGATATAAGGTCACCTAACCATTCTGGCAACGCTTCCACTTTGTTGAATCGCCGTATATCTAATGATTTTAAGACAGGGAGTTGCTGAAGTTGATCTGGCAGAGACTTGAGTCTATTCCACCCATGTATTTGTAGCTCTTCAAGGGGTGGATGGAAGGGCTGGATTGAATTCAGACCAGGAAAAGCCTCCAACTTCTCGGAGAAAGGACCAATTGTCAACTGCTTCAGTTGAGTGAGGGAGTATAAGCTGTCCTCTGGGAAGGAAGTCAAGCTTGGACATTCTTTGATCTCTAATTGAACAAGGGAATTCAATTCTTTCAACTCATCAGGGATAGAGGTTAGCTCTATGCACCATTGTATAGACAGATTTTCCAGAGACAAGCAGGACTGTAGCCCAGTTGGAAGAGAAGTTAATTTATGACATCGTTGAATGCTGAGTGTTTTGAGAGATGACAGGTCGCCTACACTGGGAATGGACTCCAGATAAGGACAGACTTCTATTCTTAAATCTTCAAGAGTTGTTAGGTTTTGCAAACTACCAATGCATTCTAGATTAGGACAAAGTTTTATTGTCAGGCCTTTAAGAGAGAGGTTTTGCATATCAGGAATGGAGAATAGATCGGGAAAATCTTCAAGCCTCAAATATTCAAGAGAATTAAAGATCTGCACACTTGGAATTGGAGGAGAGATGAACTTTTGACAACCTTCATTATGGAGTCTTTTAAGAGATTGGAGGCACTCTGCTGAAGGAATGGACTCCAGGTTTGGACAACATTTTATTGTTAAATCTTCAAGAGCTGTGCTAGCACTGGAATCCATGGATAAAGATTTCAATTCTTCACAGCTGCAGATTTCCAGTTGAGCAAGTGATGGAGCATGCAGTGAAATAGATGCCAATAGAGGACAGGACATGATGGACAACTCTTCAAGGAAAGGAAACACAGCTGATTGGCCTTCACTTACTGCTGGCACCATCCATTCAACTAGATTGACCATGCGACGGAGAGACAGTTTCTTTAATGCTGGAAAAACTGCCATTGTCTCACTGAATCCAGTTCTTACCTAATCCAGCCCATCTATCTCAAGACTTTCAAGACGAGGAAGATGTCCAAGCATTGGCAATTCGCACCTCTTGCAGTCTATCAATTTCAGATTCACCAAACAATTGACTAGCGAGGAATCACCATGAGTAGGAACTTCCATCAATAGCCAGGATGGCAGCTTTTCACCCCCATAGTGCTCAATCTTCAAGGTCTCTAACTTAGGCTGAGGCTGAAGGGCCTCCAGCACTTCCTCGTCATTCTTGAAGCATTTTCTTCCTGATCTCCATACAAATTCCAATTTGTAAATCTTTGTTTTTCCTCGCAAGTTTGCTTTCTCAGCTTCTTTTTTGTTTTTCACCTCCTGAAGATTGTATATCGACAGTTGTCCTCTTAGGCCATTTAAGGATTCCAGTTCTTCAATTGTACTGTCACTGTCTTTCCCCACAACAAAGAATGGCAGTGTTTGAAGAGAAGTCAAGCACCCCACCTTAACTGGCATCTGGTGATGATAAGTGAAATAAATATGCCTCAGGCTAAGTAAATCTCGCATATTTCTAGGAAGTGATTGAAGAGATGCGCACTCAATGAGTCTTAAAGTTTCCATATTGTGGAGCTTGGTGATGGATTCGGGTAATGCTTTGATGCAAGTCCGTGAGAGATCGAGAAATCTCAAACGTTCCAATTTACCAATTGAATCATTCAACTCTTTGATATCAGCACCATCTAGGTTTAGAGTACGCATATTTTTGAAGTTCAATAACCATTGAGGGACATCAGCAGCATGTGTGAACAAGGATACCATGCTTCTACCCCTAATTTGTCGATATACCTGTTCAAGCTCCACATCACAAATGAGATTTGCATGATGGATAGAGTATTCACCATCTATATCGGAACAAGTCTCCCAATTCAATGTACGAAATTTTGAAACATGCAACGCAAGATCATGCATAAGCCTATTCATCTTACAGCTTATTCTGATATTCCTACGTTCATCCCTATCCACAACTTCAACAAAAGAACTATCAACAAACTTATTGAAAAACATTTCACCTGTATCTTCCATCCTCTGATCATTAGATTGCACAAGAAACCCTTCAGCCATCCAAAGTTGAATCAATTGTTCCTTTTCAACAGTAAAATCCTGAGAAAAGATTGAGCAATACGCAAAACACAGTTTCAAAGCTGGCGAAGGCAGATGATAGAAACTTTTTAGTAGTTTCGGAATAATTATATCTTCATATCCAGGAATGTCCCTAAGGCAACTGTTTTTAACTGACAACCATTGTCTCCTCTCCTTTCCAGAACACATCTCACCTAAAAAATGTGCAACTAAGGGCACACCTCCACATTTGCTTGCTATCTCTTTTCCAATAACCTCCCAGTCCCGAGGCAATGGCTCTCCAGAGACTTTTTCCCTGAAAATGGACCAACAATCACCATCGGATAGCCGTTTCAAATCATGCCGGCGCCTACGAAAAGTCTCCATTATGGATGCCGCTTGCCCGCTACGAGTTGTAACAAGAACAGCACTCCCATTACTACCACCAACTTTTAACAAGCAATCCTTTAATCCATCCCACTTGTCAACATCTTCATTCCAGACATCATCAAGAACGAGAAGAAATCGTTTCCCTTGCAACTCTTTAGAAAGGTGTTCAAGCGTCTCTCCTTTGCTGTCTGCCCCTCCAGCCATGGGTACACCAAGATCTTTCAGCATCTCTCTTAACACGGTCAATTCTTCAAAATTATGAGAAACAGATATCCACACTGTCTTATCAAAAAGCTGTTCCTCTGACACTTTCTCACGCACCAATCTAGCCAAGGCTGTCTTTCCAAGACCTGCCATACCCACTATAGGGATGACAGGGAGAAGTTGGTGATTGGTCAATAAGATCAGAAATTTGACAATTTTTAAGACATCGTCTCCCCTTCCCACAATTGTCACACCATCAGATATGACGTCAAGACCGGATGATTCAACTTGTTGAATGTTGGATCTGATCTCTTCCAACGATTGAGAGATTGTAATGAGAACTCTATGCACCTGTTGCAAGCGCATCAACTCAGCTGTAGAAAAGTACATCAACTCTTGATGGTTAGCCGACTCGCCACTACCCTCGAGCCTGTCAAGCACGTCTAAGAAATCTTCAATGGATTCAACATGTTTTTGAAGATCCAAGAAATCGCCTGAAAGCCGACTCGCCACTACCCTCTCCTCGGTATCTTGTAACAAAGCTTGAACGCTCGGCAAAACCTCTTTCAAAGCTTTCACTGATCTTTTTAATCCGTAACGAGAATCTATCTTTTCAAAAAATAAGCTCAACTTCATCAGCGTCTGCTCCAAGGCATAGGTGATCAACAGAAACCTGGCCATTTCTCTCTTTTTTTAGCAGAGAAGAAGAGTGTAAGAGAAGTGAAATAAACGCCTTGCCCTTGCAGAACCCTAAACATAGCTGCCTAATCACTGCCTGTCAACAATACTTTACGTTTGGGATAATTAGTACACATATTTTACAATTTGTTTTAATCAAGTCTGTATATATAAATAAATTATTAACATGTTTAAATGTTTATTTTTTAACAAAATAAATGAAATTCATGTGATTCGAAATAATTAGAAACAATTAATAGATTTCCAAAGAAGTACTCGATTGACAAATATCAAAAATTCAGTATGCAAAAAAGAAAAAAGAAAATTGCATGTACTTCATTGAAAGAAATTGAAAGTTGGTGTACCAACACTATACTTTGTTCTTTAGAAAAGGTCAAGGACACGCAAGTACAGAAAAAAGATGATGAAAGAAGCAGTATAGAAGTAATTGAAAGCTGGTGTACCAACACTATCATTGAAAGTTGGTGTGCCAGCACTTTAAAAAAAAGTCAACGTGTTAACGTGGGGAGATAAATAAAAGCAATTTTTACAAGTGGGATAAAAAAAAAAAGTCAACGTATTATAGTATTTTTTTAATAGTTTAATTGTTGTCTTCTTGAGTACGTAAGAAAAATAACCCACTTGTAAAAATTGCTTTTATTTATCTCCCCACGTTAACTTTTTTTTAAATTGCTGGCACACCAACTTTCAATGATAGTGTTGGTACACCAGCTTTCAATTTCTTTCAATCAAGTACATGCAATTTTCTTTTTTCTTTTTTGCATACTGAAATTTTGATATTTGTCAATCGAGCACTTCTTTGGAAATCTATTAATTGTTTCTACTTATTTCGAATCACATGAATTCCATTTATTTTGTTAAAAAATAAACATTTAAACATGTGAATAATTTATTTATATATACAGACTCGATTAAAACAAATTGTAAGAAATGTGTACTAATTATCCCAAACGTAAACTATTGCTGACAGGTGGTGATTAGGCAACCGCTGTGATGAAGTTGGATCTATTCGATTCTGAAGTGATGGGCTGATTCGGTTTTGAAGTGATCAGATCCAACAGAACAAGTTGAAGCATCCGGTCTTGGCGTTATATCTGATGATGTGAAAACTTTGGGAAGAGTAGACGATGTCTTAAAAATTGAAGAATTTTGTTGCTTGCCGAATTGATAGATCGAAAAAATCATTAAAACAAGTCCAAAGCCGATGTAGTCTATCAAATAACAAATGCAATATTAAAAATAATAATTAAGACGTTAAATCATTATGTTATATTTGCAAGAAATTTATAAACATCTTTAGTTAACCAAATTTTAAATCGTCATAATAAAATTGGTCTCAAAAAAATTTTATTGTTTCATTACGAGATCCAAGAAGATTGCAAAAAAAATAGCTTGACTTTTCTATCATCTTCTTATTACCATTCACTGAATTGTTGCACATGTATTTTGAACCTTCATTTATTTTTATACTTTTATACATTTTATGCTTTATTAAACTCAATTTCAAATAATCTCAATATATATTCAAATAATCTCAATATATATATATATATATATATATATATATGTTTTTTTTTTATTCTTAGGAAAACAAAACTTTGTCAGCACTGTTGCTTCCTTATGATATTTCAACCTAGAAATTCCAAAAGTTTTTCCATATAAGCATTTCGGAGCTTCCTCTTTTTTTGATTGTCTTATATCAAATATTATTTCTTTGATCTATTTATACCAAACAACTTTTATGATCACTTATAAAGATATTCCTGTTGAGATCCATTAACTCCCTTCTTCAATGAATGCTCAAGCCATTTATCAACAAAAAAAAAAAAAAAAAACAAGAAGAAGACAATCAAAGAAATCCTTTGCATGGATCCATACCAATACCAAGTATGTCAACAATGATCTCCACTTTTCTTTCACCACGTTAGCTTTAATTTGTTGTTTTGTCAACTGTTCAGGAATATATTTAAAAATTTTATTCTGATTAAAAATATTGCAAAGCCAAAGATTTACATGTAAAGCCTTAATAGCTGACTATGATCTTCATCGAGGTTGGTGGTATCATAGTTGCCCAGTATGCACAAAGTCACTTTCTGACAAAGGCATGGGTTTTAGATGCATTGAACACAATGAAGTAACGTCGATTCCATGGTCAGCAAAACTCTTTTATTGCTTTTCATGTCCAAAACTAAATTGTGCATATTCTTCACAACTTTTACTTTATGCCTTATGTCATAACTCAATTTCTGGGTTATTCCTCAAATCTATCCAAACATAACAAAAATAAAATAAAAGGGGCTGATGTCGGTAGAAAAAACAAGGTGGAAATTTGGATGTTTTCGACAGCCCGGTTGTACCTCTTTTTTGCCTAGAAATGAAGGAAAATGCATATTCAAGGCTAAAATAATTTATTATTGGATAAATATGTGTAAAAATTAAGTCGAAAGGCATAATTATATTTTATGGGCCAATTTAATTTAATCGTCGGCCAATTTAAAGTGTAATTATGCTTGGGAATTAATTGAGAGCCCAATTGAAGGATTTAATTAAGCATAAGGGCTTAATTATACTTTAAATGGATCAAATTAATTTTATTAAGGGCTTAATTGGTGAGAAATTAAGTTTGGAAGCCTAATTTGGGTTAAATTGAGAAGATCGGAATTTTCGGTGACAAATTTTTTTGGGTGAAATCAGAAGCTAAAATTGAAGATAAAACATCGTTCTTCCTGATTTTTCCTGTCAAAAAACTCTAGAGTGCTGAAGCCATGCCAGCAGCCATGCTTGGCCAACCTACCACCATAACACACCATTCATATGCGCCATTCCTGGACACCTCCCCCATAACTTTCCATGCTACATATTGTCTATAAAAGGGGCGAACACGGATGGAAAAGGGGGAGAAAAAAATTGGACACGAGGAAAATTTACATAACAAGGGAAAATAAAGTGAAGAGGAGATAAACAGAGGAGAGAAACTTACAGAGAGGGGAAGAGGAGATAAATTTATGTAACGAAGGGAGAAGGAAAGTTTGAACACAGATGAACGAGGCTACTCCAGCAGCTCATCTCTCTTCCCCGTTACAGCTCCTTTCTCTTCTCCGCTGTAACTCCCTCTCTCTCTCCCTGGCGACTCCTCTCTCTCTAAAGTCAGTTGCACCGTAGCTCTCTTGCACCACCAGCCAACTCCCCACATCACCTGGTCTCCCTCCTCAGCGCCAAAAGCTTCACCAGCAGCTCCAGCCCAGCCTTCTTCTCCATCTTCGGCGAGAGCTCGAGCCGTGACAGTTGCAGCGGCAAGCAGCAGACCAGCTAGATTCCAGCCCTCATTCTGGACACCACAGACCGTCATTTTCGACGTCACCATCATAGGGACAACCACCTCGGCCTCCTCTACCCGGCGGCAGTGACATGTGAGCCTCTCGTGGTGGTTGGCCGACCACCACTTTACTGTACACGAATTAATTCATGCAGCGTGAAATATATATATATATATATATATATATATATATATATATATATATATATATATATATAGGGGGGGAGAACTGGGCTGCTCTCAGCCCAGCCCATGCCCAATAAAGTTGGGCCTTTGGCCCACCTTGGCTGGGCCGGCCCATTTGGGTGGTCTAGGCCCAACCCCAAATTATTATTTTTTATTATTTAAAAAAAAATATTATAAAAAATACAATAAAATATTATAAAAAACAAAAAATGTATTGTTTTTGTGCATACAGCCGAATTCCATGATTTTTCAAGCATATTTTTCATGAAAAAAAATATATGTTGCATCTTTCACATATTTTGAACGGAAATTGAATATCGTAACCAGTTTATGATTATCTGTTGGAATTTGACCAAAATATAAAAAAATTAACAATTATTTTGTTTTAGTTATCATAGTGTAAAATTACATTGTAAAGTACACTCGCAGATAGTTAAGAAAAAAATTGTTTTTTTTTTAAATGCAGTGTAAAATTCTTTTGGTTAGTCTTTCAACTCCTAACGAGGTAGAGATTCTCTCACAAAGAGAGATCTACGTCAAACTTTAGAAAAGACAAAAAAAATCAAACTTAGAAAAAACAATCAAACAACAATGCAGCTTGCCTTAGGTAGGGTGCATTGGGGGTGATGTGTCTTCCCCTTGCATAACAAGTCCCCTTACTCAAGACTCTCGATGACCATTAGGTTCCTAGTGACCTTAATACTAGGTGGCGACTCCTAATAATTATAGTTGTAATTTTACGACTATAAAACATACCTCCCATTTCACTGCGCGCCGTTGTCTCCCCAATCCTGGGATAGTGGGGCACGAAGCGTGAAAAAATCATCGTCGCAACACCTCATATTTAATTGTCTTATTTCTAACATTTTCTTAGGTTTAAAGTTGATTGTATTATGACTGATGACACTGATGTAACAATATTTCTCATGGTTGGAAAAATTGTTAAAAACTTATTTGGCTCCTCTGCCCACAGTTATGTCTATGATAAAGGGTTTATTGATTTCATTCCACCTCCCATGATTGAAAAATTACACAAACCAAAAACATTTCAGTTGCGATTCAGAACTTTTTGCTCAATTATGAACCATTGCGATATCATTGCTGCCAATGTTTTTCATGACATTATAAATGTTGAACCTCCACAGCAACATGTTGAACCAGAAATTCATGATATTAATGTTCTTTTTATGGAACAAGCTGTTATATCTTCCTCTGAAAACCCCCTTCTATTAGACCCACTAACTCTAGCACCTATTCCTCCATCTAGAGCTCACGTTGTTCCTCTTTCACTATCACAAACCATAAGACATCTACTATTTAAAGATGAAACACCTCTTAAAAGGTAACACATTTCTTCCTTTCTTCAAGCCTATTACCTTTCAATTCCAATAATATTATTTATATATTTTTGCTTTATCAATTCTAAATGCACAATTTGTTAGTTCTTTTTAAATTCACAGCTCTGCAATAGATGCCACAACTAGACCTCCAAATATATTCCCAATGCTCGATCATGATGCATCAACCATGGTTAAGGAAGATGATCCACCAAAAAAACATCAATGTCGATCTAAATCTCATCATGATTACGTGATTTTAACATACTCTTCAATTATGCCATTTCGTCAACTATAGCATTTCTTTTCAAAGCCTTTTCCTACCACACAAAAAACCAAAAAATGCTATATACTATTTCATGCAACGTCACTTATAATTTTTTTACCGGACGCTTCATATACAAAAATCTAGACATCTTTATCCTAAATTTATTATAACTTTTATGCAAACCAAAAATATACTTTCTAAATAAACAATACCAAGACAAAGTGTTTGAAATCATAAAATCAATTCATATGCTAACAAAATTACTTATAGTTGTTAACATATTTGTTTTTTTTTATAAGCATCAGTATCAATGTCAATTATTTTTTCATTCAAAAGACCTCCCAATGAACACCATTTGTGCTCATTTTGCATGCCTCCATGCGTTGTTTCAAGGTCATTATCCTCTTTTAAAAAACAATGATACTTTATGACATTGCGAGGGCATTATTTTGTTGTAATAAAGTAATATGTTTCTTTTGTTGTGCTTTCAACTCTTGAATCAGTAAGTTAATCCATATGCTATTTTGGATGTAAGATATGATAAATAGTATATTTTAGCGGCTCTAATCATATAATTGTTTTATCTCATAACAACTGTGCGCTTCAATGTTTTGGTTCTTTAAGAAAATAACTTCAATGAATTATTTATTTTTATACCCTTTTATTAGAGTGGCAATTCACTTTAAAAAATAGGCATAAAATGTTAGTTAATTATAAGAGAGCTTTTGTTAGTACTAAGTTCTCCAACATTTCAGAAAAATATCAACAATATTTTTCAGCAATAACATGTGAAAATATTTTATTGTGCCAAATAAAAGCTTGAATTGTTGTTTTGTATCTCCTTTCCATTGATATACAACTATCCTTGACCAGCGGGTTTAACCGAACAATTGAAAAAGAGAAAATAAAAATATAAAAAAAAATTTAGATGTTTAATGAGCTTTATTTGCTCCATGTGTTTTGCGCTTTTGGCTTAACAACATCAAAGATGAATCAAACCTCTTTCAATTCAGTTAACAAAGTGTTTGCCGCAATCAACGTCGTGCTTTTTTTAATGTGACAATCTGATTGATTATTGTATTTGTTTTTGTTAGTTGACTAATTATTTAATTAGTCAACTCGTCATCAATAAAAACCATTAAAGATGAGTTATTTGTTTTTTATCTATTGAAATGCTACCTATATTGTTAGAACACAACTAACAATAAAATAATTTGTTACAAAAAACAAATCACTATTCTTTAATCCATTTTATCAAAAATAATTCTGCAATTTGCCAATTAAATAATTTTTCAAATAATTATAACATGTCTGAAAATCAATTAATTTGTTTCAGAAAGCAAATAACTCATATTTTATAAATTTTAACAATTACAATTTTGCTATCGACCAATAAAATAAATCGACAAATAGTTTAAACAAGCTTGACAATTAATCAATTGGCTACATTAAACAAATAACTCATCTTTAATGGATATTATCGAATGCAATTTACCTATCACCTTATTAAATAATTATCGAAACAATTAAGACAATACCATTAGTCAATCAATTTGCACAAAAAACAAATAACACATCTTTTATAGGTTTCAAGAATTGCAGTTTAACTATGTACTAATTAAATAATTCATCAAATAATTAAAACTTTTTTTTTTTTTTGGATCGATCCTTACGAGGGAAACCCCACTCCCCGGAAAGCGCACTTTGTGGGCCCAGGTAAGCGGTTAAAACCCCCGGCTGTCCCAGGCTCTTACGAGGGGATGGAGAATCGAACGCTAGTCTGGCCTAGGCCAGTCCATATGTTCGTCCGCCACACTAGTCCCTCGGGGACCAAATAAACAAGCCCAACAATCAATCACTTTAATGCAAACAATAAATAACTTATCTTTAATAAATTTTATTGATTGTAGTTCTACTATCTACCGATTAAATAATTAACCAGTCAATTCAAGCACTCCTGATCATCGACCAACTTGCTACTAGAAAACAAATAATCCATCTTTAGTGAATCTAATTTATTAAATTTTTGCCATCTACCAATTACATAATTGTCAAAGCAGTTAAAACACGCCCAACAACCAATCAATTTGATGGGAAAAAACAAATAACTCAGCTTCAATAGATTTTAACAATTACAAATTTGCAATATGCTAATTGAATTATTACAGAATCAATTTAAACACGACCAATGATCATATGGTTTGCTCCAAAAAAAAAACACTCGTCTGTGGTGAATTTAATCAATTACAATTCTACTATTTGCTAATGAAATTATTCACAAAACAAATCAAATATACACAATCCTTAACCGTTGTGATATCATTTTATATTTTATTTTATTTTTTATACATCCTTTTCAATAGGTTTTAACAATTACAATTTTGATCTCTGGCAATTAAATAAATCGACAACCAATTAAAACAAGTTCAACCATTAATCAATTGACCACAAAATACAATTAACTCATCTTCAATAATATTTCTCGATTGCAATTTAACAATTAAATAATTATGCAGACAATTAAAACAACAACAACAATCAAACAATTCAAAACAGAAAGCAAATAACTAATCTTTAATAAATTTTAGTAATTGCCTTTTTGCTATCTATCAAAGAAATAATTTGTCAAATAGTTCAAACATGCCCAACAAACAATTAGTATGTTGAAGGCAACAAATAACTCATCTTTAGTCAATTTTATCAATTACAGATTTGCTATCTATAAATTAAATTATTACTGAAATAGTTAAAACAAGACCGTCAATCAAATTGTTAGCTGCATAGAGCAAATCACTCATCTGTGTTAAATTTCATGGATTGCAATTTTACTATTTGCTAATGAAATAATTCATCAAACAAAAAAAAATCAATCAATGTGTTACAAGAAGCACATAGCTGATTTTCAATGAATTTTATCAATTTCAATTTTACAATCTATCGATTAAATAATTATCTAAGCAGTTCAAACAATAACAACATTCAATCACTTCGATGCAAAAAACAAATAACTCATTTTAAACAGATTTTATCGATGATAATTTAATGAAAACATGCACAATAATTAATCATTTTACTACATCAAAAAAGTCCAGCGCAACGCGCGTGGAACTCGTTATAAACTAAACAAGTAAATTTTGGACAACAAGTCATACCGACAAGTCTATTCAAAGACTTGCTTTTTCAAGCAAATGTTCAGCCACAAGTCAAGCTCATCAACAACCAGAGGCCAACTCAACCCAGGACTTAGCCATGAAAAGCCTCACTTCCTGTCTGAATTATTTTCATCACTAGATTTTTGAAAGTTTCTAGTTTTTTGAAATTTTATGTGCCAAATTCATGATCACATTTGTATGCATTTGATAGAACAAAAGAGAAACAACTGATTTAAGAAATGAAATTTCATTAAGGAAAATAAATAAAAGTAAGGAGAGGGAAGATTTTGTTGAAATTCAGTATTCAGAAAGACAAACAAAAAAGGAAAGAAAACACTCTTTATTGATAGATGATTTTACTGCAACTACTACAAGCCTTTTTATAGGCAGCACACTTAACAGATTTCTTATAAATTAGAAACACAAGGAAAATTATTCCTGTTTTTTGGAAAAAAAAACTTGACCAATTCACCACATTAATTCTAACAATATCAGGTGCTGATGTTGATAATTTCTAGCAGATTTCACACACCAAAGATGTATAATAATCTCACACACAGCATGATCGATCTGGCTTTACAGAGCATGGATATCAGTAGATGGTACTGGCTTGTTGTTCGATCTCAGTTTTGAATGCTACTTCCTTCCCTTTACCTTTCTTTACCAAGGCTTCCTCTCCAAGGTTATCTTTTTTCAAAGATTTGCGTTCCTCGGAATTATGTTTCTCTGCTGGCATGGCATTCTTCTCGACTACTTTCTCCTTGCAGTAATTTTCTATTTCAGAGCTGC
The DNA here is from genome assembly GCA_027405865.1 of Salix purpurea. Taxonomy (NCBI): domain Eukaryota; kingdom Viridiplantae; phylum Streptophyta; class Magnoliopsida; order Malpighiales; family Salicaceae; genus Salix; species Salix purpurea. The sequence goes on along the minus strand of JAOWLH010000006.1, from coordinate 6,293,954 downwards.
TTTTTAACACGGTATCTTCTTTATATTCCACACCCTTGTCACATTTGACGTCCAAAAAACAAAGCAGAGGGAATGTTAGCAGGAGTTGTTGCCTGTTCAACTTGAAATCATTGAGATACTTGAGACGCAAAATTTCTACATTCCACTGTTGATCCGTTCCTCCATCATCCAACCTCGTGAGTTTTCCTCCCCTTATGTAGAGTTTTTTCAACTTCTGTAGTGTACTGGGCTTCAGTTCTTTTGGTAGATTTGCATGAGGAGTGCCTCTCAGATCCAATTTCTCTAAGCTTGGGGGGAATGTCAAGTTATCCATGGCAGCTAGTTTCAGAGACTTTGCTTTAGATAATTCCTGAGACTCTCCTCTTGGTGATTCCCTAAATTTTTTTACTCCCCACCAAATTGTTAGGCTGTGAAGTTTTTCAACGTCCTTCAGTTTTGTGAACTCCCCTTCTCGGGCTACTGCCTCATTTCCTATAACTATACCAAGCCGCCTCAGTCCCTTCAAATTAGCAAGATCATCTATCTTGCAGGAAGTTTTTGAGTTTCCAATCACAAAACCCTTGAGCACCTGAAGATGAGTGAGATTCTGAAGCTCCTTTGGCATGCTTTCTATGAAGGGACAATCAGACACATCAAGATGAGTAAGCCTCGTCAAAGACACAATTTCAGAAGGCAATTCCTCTAAATTGTGGCACGCTCTGAGACCAAGAATTTCAAGGGAAAGGAGCTCGCCAATGGATGCAGGAATTGTGGTTATTAGGTAAAAAAATTACTATATTGGTTATTAGATGGACGATCCGAAGAATTGTTACCTCCCATAACCAAGCATTCACGTCGACATCCGGAGGAACCATAAGATGTATTTTTTCAAACAAAAAGTATTTGAAAATTCATTTTTACCACATTCCTAGACATACCCTTAACTTAAATTGAATTTACCAATTAAAAATCAAATAAAATTGATATCATGTAAAATAAAAATATTATAAGAATAGGAAAAAAAATCATATTGAACTCATTTTATTCATATAACTCCATTTAAGCACAAGGAAATATTGAGTTGTGGGTATGTTTGAGTAATTTGTTTTTCCATGTTTGTGGCTTGTAAATCTGAGTGAGAACCTAGAAGGTGTTATTGTTATTATTATTTTCTTTTTTATAAGTATTGATCTTAGTACCCACGTTTTGTATAAAAATTGAAGTTCAAGTTTTGAAATTGGGTAAAATATAACGTAAAAAATTATTCATGAAAAACTTTTAACCACACTAATTAGAGATGAGCTGACTTGGAATACTCTCCCAATCATGCGACCTAGATTATGTGATTGAAATAACCATATATAAATATAAAGAGAGTTACAAAGTTTTTTTCTAAAAAAAAATCATGTTACCTATTCAAACTCGTGACCCAAGTCATTATACTAGAACACCAAATTTAGAAAAACCATAAAGTTCAATCCCAAATCTATTATATATTGAAAGATAAAATTCGAAAAAGAAAAATAGTAATGAAATTGATTTACAAAATAGCAATTAAAAAATAGTAATCAAAATTAAAATTAAAATAAATTTTATATTTAATTGAAGGATGAAATTGTTTTTTTTTTAAATCAATTTAGTAAAAGAAAAGAATGAGGCTAAAAATTAACTTAAAAAACAAAAAGCAATATTATAATTAAAGGGTGAATTGAAAGAATAATAACTTTTACAAAATAATATTTGTCTTTTCAAAAACAAAAGAGGTAAGCAATGTCTGCAAAGACCCAAATTTCAACCACCAATATTGAACAAAAAATTATGAGTTATTTTTATTTTTTATTAAGAACTTATTTTCATTATATTTTTGCATAAAACCACCTAAATTAACACTCTACAAAATCAAAAAAAAAAAAAAACTTGTTAATGTAAAAAATCGAAAACAAACAATTAAACCAATTGAGATTTTTCCTTATCAATCTTGATCCATCTATTTTTTTTTTATGAAATATTAAAATTCAAAATAATCATCATCAAACTTTTCTCGTCAAATAAAACTTATAAATACCAAAATTGATTTTTTTCAGTGGCTAAAATCCATGTGAACCAATGATTTCCTCCTTCGTCCCTAAATTTTAGTAACTTTCTCAATTCTCCTTACAACACAATGACTAAAAATTCAAAAAAAAAAAAACTTTAAACAAAAAATAAATTTTGTAAAACTATATTGGACTTTAAAAGGTGAGATATAAAACTTGGAGGATGCAATCTATGTTTCACACTCCGCCCCTCAGCGTTTAATATTTCTTTCATTAAATAATATTAATAAATTGGTTACTAAATTGGACTGGAAGGATAAAATTAAAAAACAATAAATCTTGGTAATGGTTACATGACTTATATTGTATTCCCTTCACCACCGAGCGTGTAGGTCAGCTGGCAGAGGGCTGTCCTGGCTTAGCTAAGATCTCGAGTTTGAGATCTTGGATATGCAGCGGCGCTATGTGGGAGAGTTTTGCTATCATTAAGGGTCTCACCCGGCTAGAATCCGGATTAGTCGGCAGTGGCCGGCCATCGGATGGTTATACCAAAAAAATAAATATTGTATTCCCTTCTGAGATATGAAGATATAATTATTCTGATACTACAAAAAAGTTTCAATCATCTTCCTTCGCCAGCTTTGAAACTGTGTTTTGCGTATTGCTCAATCTTTTCTCAGGATTTTATTGTTGAAAAGGAACAATTGATTCAGCTTTGGATGGCTCAAGGGTTTCTTGTGCACTCTAATGATCAAAGGATGGAAGAAACAAGTGAAGTGTTTTTCAATAAGTTTGTTGATAGTTCTTTTGTTGAAGTTGTGGAATGGGATGAACGTGGGAATATCAGAAGTTGTAAGATGAATAGGCTTATGCATGATCTTGCGTTGCATGTTTCAAAATTTCATACATTGAATTCAGAGACTTGTTCCGATATAGATGGTGAATACATTACCCGTCATGCAAATCTCAATTCTGATGTGGAGTTTGGACGGGTATTTCCAAAATTTTCGGTTAGACGTCTAGTTTCCTTGTTCACACATGCTGCTGATTTCCTTCACTAGCCATTGAACTTCACTGTTGAGTTTGGAAATGAGATTTACAGCTTTCATGTTTCTGTATAATACTCTCTCACTTTATTAATGAATTTCTTCGTTCTTTTATAGTGGCATTTACACAAACACTTAGCAACAAATGACTTGTAACTAACTACTAACCACTTGCTAACAAAGTTCTAGTACTGACTTGTTACAATTGATTTATCTTCCAACTAACTCTATATCATACCTAACATATCCTCCCTTAAACTGACTTACCGCATTAGTAATCAGTTTAATGGCATTATACATACTCCCAAGTGTTCCCTCAATTTTACATATGCCTCCAGTTTCAATGGTTTGGTCATAATATCAACAACTTGATCTTGTGACTTGAAAAACTTGAGTTCCACTACACCTTCATTTGTTAAGTCTCAGAGAAAATGGTATCTTATGGCTATATGCATACTTCTTCCATGCATTACAGGGTTCCTGGACAACTTTATTGTAGAACTGTTTCACAATAGATCACACAACACTCTTGATTCCAGCTGAGATGATTAAGAATTCTTAGTAACCATATGGCTTGACAAGCACACAATGCAGCAGATATGAACTCAGCTTCGGTTGTAGACAATGTAACCACAACTTGCTTCTTAGAACTCCATGATACTGCTCCAGAACCCATCACAAAACATAACCTAAAGTACTTCTTTTATCATCCATGTCTCCTGCATAATCACTATCAGAATATGCAATCACACTTCTGACCCTTCTCGTTTCTTGTAACAGATACCTAGTTCAGTGGTACCTCTAAGATATCTCAGGATCTTTTTTACTGCTGACATATTTAGTTCGGTTGGTTTCTCCATATATCTACTTACCAAGCTCATTATGTACATTAAATCAGGCCTTGTAATCGTTAGGTACATCAGACTGCCAATCATCTGTTTATACTGAGTAGGATCAACTTTATTTCCACCTTCATCCTTAGTTAGCTTGAATCCGGGCACAATAGGAGTCCTTGTTGCATTGTTGTTTTGCATTCCAAACTTCCACATTATTTCTTGCGCATATCTTCGTTGACTTATGTAGATTCCTTCCTCATTTTGAATTACTTCCACCCCTAGGAAGAATTTCATCCTCCCTAGATCAGTCATGTCGAATTCATTCTTTATAGAGCATTTAAATTCTTCCATTAGCAGTCTATCATTGCCTGTGTAGATCATATCATCTATATAGATGCTCACAATCAATAGTTTTCCTTCTCCTTTAGATTTGGTGGACAAAGTATGTTCACTTGCATATTTCTCAAAGCCTTCCTTTAAAAAATATGTTTTTATTCTACTATACCATGCCCTTGAAGCTTGTCTCAACCCATATAGGGCTTTCTTCAGTTTCAGTACCTTTCCCTCATCTCCCTTCTTAACAAACCCTTTAGGTTGCTTTACATAAACATCTTCTTCTAGCTCACTAGCTCACCATGTAAGAACGCACTTTTAACATCCTGTTGATATACATTTCATTCCTTTAGTGCTGTAAGTCCCAGAATCATGTGAATGGTGTCCCACCTAGCAACTGGTGCAAATACCTTTGTATAGTTGATGCCATGCTATTGTGCATACCCTAAAGCCACTAGTCTGACCTTATATTTATCTACCTCTCTTTTTTCATTAAGTTTTGTTTTATATATCCATTTCACTCCTATGGCTCTTGTTTCTACTGGTAGCATGGTTGTCAAAATCACGATTTTGACACGACACGGAAGGGACTTTGTAAACTCGAATCTTAAAATCGTACTTGAATTTTTCCGTACAAAAATCGTAAAATCACAGCTAAAATCGTGTAGGTAGAAAAATTGTAAAATCATAAGTAAAATATTTTCAAATACAATATAATATAATTATGGCCATAAAATTTTATTAGTTAAAGTTTATACATGATTTAAATAAAATTAAAAATACATAACAATTATATCATTATATTAGCATTTAAAAAATACTGATTTTTTTGTTTTTTTAATTTTAAAATAGGAGAGAGAGGGGGGCCAAACACGACCTTAATTCCAAAATTCAAAATTTAAGTTTTGTTTACTTTTTATTTTGTCCTAAGCGACACAAAGCCACTCACACATTATTTTCTAATATATATATATATCTAAATATATCTTCTGTCTCGTCCTTCTTTCATTTAATTGCAAGTAAAAATCCTCTTCAAAATTGATTATTATTTCTCTCTTTCCTCTCTTCTTTCCCGTTGTCTTTCGACTTAAGGAAAAATGACTGAATCAATCGAGTTTATTCCCATTCACTGCACCTCTCCCAGCAGGTACTCTTTTTTTATCCATTTCATTCTCTTCCGCTCCAGAGTCCCAAACTTTCTGGCAACTTTGGTGGATGTATGAAATGGGTTTTTGGAGATTTTTGAACACTCTGTTGTGTGAAAGGTTTATTTCTTAAAAGAGTTTGAGCTTTTTTAATTGATTTAGCATATTTTGGAATCTGGGTTTTTTGTTGTTGTTTAGTGAAATCAACACATTATAGTTTTTTTTTTGTTTTTTTTTAGATTTTTGGGAGGGGTTCGTGAATAAGAAACTCCCCCTTATTGCTAAATTAAAACAAACAGAACGTAACTCCAGATGGATTTTGGGGGATCATAGAATCGGACCGATCCGGTTCGATTTTACGATTCCGTACGATTTTGACCGAGTTTGACCAAAACCGATTTTTCTACTCGAGTTAACAAGGTTTGATGAGTTGACTTGCAAAATCATATTGCAAGTTAACTCGCGATTTTGACAACCATGACTGGTAGTGTAGTCAAGTCCCATGTTTTGTTGTTCTCTATTGCCTTTCGCATTCCATAGCCTTCTGCCATACAGGAATCCCTTCTACCTCCTCATATGTGCTGGAATCACCACTCCTAGAGTACATAGCCATAGTTTGATCTTCCTCATCTTCAAATAATCCCTCCCCTATTACATGCTCATTCAGCCAAGTTGGCTGCTTTGAGATCCTCTTTAGTAGTCTGCCTAATGTAGAAGTATTTCTATCACTTACAGTTTCTTGTGCATCTTCATTATCTTCAATCTCTCTATCAAGTCTATTAACTCCATTGACATTAGTAGCCGAGGATCCTGTATCTACATTATTACTTACTTTTATAATAGTTGCATTAGTATTTATCTCTTCAGCAGCTGCAATTTCTGGATTCACTACATTTCCAAGATTCACAGCAGCTGCAATTTCTGGATTCAGATTCACTGGATTTTCTTCTTTATCACCGTCTCCCCAGTCAAGTATCTTCTCTCCCATACTTGATTCATCTTTATTCTAGTCCCACTCTTCATTCTCATCAAATACCACATCTCTACTGATCACAATCTTCTTGATGGCTAGATTATACATCTTGTATGCTTTTAACTCACAGCTTATGCCCCAGTGTACACACTTAGTGCTCTTATCATCAAGCTTTCTTCTCTTCTGCTCTGGACAGTGCATATACCCAATGCACCTAAATTTTTTGAAATGCTCTACCGATGGTTTGACACTACTCCAAGCTTCTTCAGGTGTCATGTTCCTTACTACAATGGTGGGACTTCTATTCAATATATATGTACTGCCCAAGTAGTTGCCTCTGCCCAAAATTCCCTTGGGACTTTCTTCTCAACCAACATGCTCCTTGTCATATTTATGATGCTCCTATTTTTTTGCTCTGCAACCCTATTTTGCTGTGGGGAGTATGCAGAGGTGAGCTGTTTATTTATTCCATTGTCCCTGCAAAATTCATAGAAGGCTTATGAGGTAAACTCCTCTCCTCTATCTGTCCTCAGCCCACAGATTTTTCCATCAATTTCCTTTTCAACCAGCCTTTTGTAGTTCTTGAATGTATTCAATGCTTCTAATTTCTCTGACAGGAAATACACTCATGTCTTTTTTGAGAAGTCATCTATGAAGGTAATCAAATATTTCCTCCCACTGTTGGACTCAAGCGTCACAAGTGGACAAATATCTACATGTATCAGCTGTAGTTTCTGGGATGCTCTCCACTGGCTTTGCTAGGGAAAGGATTCCTTGTGTTGTTTTCCTTTCAAACGACCTTCACACACATTTACATGAGCTTTTACCAAAGGTAAGCCTTTCACCATGTTCTTATAATGCCAATCGATTATGCCATAGTTTAGTTTCATTTCCAGTTACAGCCTTGAAGCATGCATGTTCATGTTTGACAGAGTTCATAGAGGCTAATATAACAAACATGCGATTGGTGGTCATCTCACTTTGTGTAATGAGACCTCTACTGAAATGGAACAATTTGCATATATTGTTCTTTATAAATATGGCTAAACCATTCTCTTGTAATTGCCCAATGCTCAGTAAATTATTCTTCAATTCCGGAATATAGTATACTTGAGTAATTAATTGTATCACTCCTTTTATATTCATTCTAACACTTCCTCTCCCCATTACAGTCATTCTAGAATTGTTTCCTAGTTTAACCAACTGTCTAAATTCTTCATCTAACCTTTCAAACCACATTTTATTTCCTGTCATGTGGTTACTACAACCCGAGTCTAAAAACCATACCTCATCTCTCTGTGCTTGATGCAGCTCCACATGTGCCATGAGAAGCAGCTCCTCTTCTTCTTCCAATTCTATGTAATTGGCCCCTTTCTCCCAATCAGGGCATTCATACTGAAAATGCCCTAACTTGTGGCATTTATAACACTCAATCAATTCCCTGTTAAATTGTTGTTTGTCTCTTCCCCTTCCCCTGCCTCGAAATCCTATAAAGCCACCTCTGCCTCTTCCTCTTAGTGTTCTATCATCATGAACAACTTTAAGTGCTTGATCCTCTTCCTTGTATTCTTGTATTCTTTGCTCATGCACCAGGAGGCTGCCATGAAGTTCGTCAATGCTCATTGTATCCAGGTCATTTGATTCTTCGATTGAACATGTGACATAGTTGTATTTCGAGGTCATGGATCTCAAAATTTTCCTTACCACAACACTCTGTTGCATCTGCTCTCCATGGGCTTTCATTTTGTTGACTATCGTTAGTGTTCTGGACACATATTTATCCACCTTTTCTCCCTCTTTCATGCCTAATAGTTCAAATTCCTTTCGCAGAGCTTGCAATTGTGATCTTTTGACCTTTGTTGAGCCTTAATATTTTCGTTTCATGGAGTCCCAAATTGCCTTTGCACTTTCTTTGTCAAGAATTGTCTCCATGATTTCTCTGTCAATTGCTTGAAAAAGAAAGTTCTTGATTCACAAATCTTTGAGTTTGGCTTCTTTTATCATTTTCTTCTGGCCTTCACTAGTTGTTATTCCTTGAGTTTCTGTGGGAACCCCTTCCTCTACGAATTTCCACATTTCTTTGCTTCGCAAGAAATTCTCCATCATTATCGACTAGTGGTCGTAATGCCCAATGAACGTGGGTATAGAAGCTGTTACAAATTGCTCTGAGTTTCCTGACATTTCTTGGCAGGGGTACACTTTTGTGTTTTCTTTTCTCTTCTCTTCTTCTTTGTTATCACTTTGCGTACTTCTGTGTTTCTTTCTTCCTTTTCTTTTCTCTCACTCGGTGTTTCCCTGGGTTTCTTTCCTCACAATCACTCTGTGTTTCCCTTTTTTCCCCTTAATCAGGTCCCTCTTTATTCTGCTCTGATACCAATTGTTGAGTTTGGAAATGAGATTTACAGCTTTCATGTTTCTATATAATACTCTCTCACTTTATTAATGAATTCCTTCATTCTTTTATAGTGGCATTTACACAAACACTTAGCAACAGATGACTTGTAACTAACTACTAACCACTTGCTAAAAGACTTCTAGTACTGACTTGTTACAATTGATTTATCTTCCAACTAACTCTATGTCATACCTAACATTCACAAATATGTGAACTCTAAACCTAGATGGTGCTGACATCAAAGAGTTGATTGATTCAATTGGTAACTTGGAACGTTTGACATTTCTTGATCTCTCATAGACTTGCATCAAAGCATTACCCGAATCCACCACCAATCTCCACAATATGCAAACTTTAAGACTCATTGAGTGCTCATCTCTTGAATCACTTCCTAGAAATATGTGAGGTTTACGTAGCCTGAGGCATATTTATTTCACTTATCATCACCATATGCCAGTTAAGATGGGGTGCTTGACTTCTCTTCAAACACTTCCATTCTTTGTTGTGGGGAAAGGTAGTGACAATACAATTCAAGAACTGGAATCCTTAAATGGCCTAAAAGGACAATTGTCAATATACAATCTTCAGGAGGTGAAAAACAAAACAGAAGCTGAGAAAGCAAACTTGCGAGGAAAAACAAAGATTTACAAATTGGAATTTGTTTGGAGATCAGGAAGAGAATGCTTCAAGAATGAAGAGGAAGTGCTGGAGGCCCTTCAGCCTCACTCTAACTTAGAAACCTTGAAGATTGAACACTATAGGGGTGAAAAGCTATCATCTTGGCTGTTGATGGAAATTCCTGATCATGGTGGTTCCTTGCTAGTCAATAATTTGGTGAATCTGAAATTGATAGACTGCAAGAGGTGCGAATTGCCAATGCTTGGACATCTTCCTCGTCTTCAAAGTCTTGAGATAGATGGGCTGGATAAGGTAAGAACTATTGACATAAAGTCTTACCGCAGCACTGGATTCAGTGAAACAATGGCAGTTTTTCCAGCATTAAAAAAACTGTCTATCCGTCACATGGTCAATCTAGTTGAATGGATGGTGCCAGCAGTACGTGGAGGTCGTTCAGTTGTGTTTCCTTTCCTTGAAGAGTTGTCCATCATGTCATGTCCTCTATTGGCATCATTTTCAGCTGAGTGCTCCATCACTTGCTCAACTGGAAATCTGCAACTGAGATTAGCATAGAAAATTGGACAATAATATGGATTTGTATTTAAGTTTTCTTAAGTTAGAAATTAATGGTAACCTTGTCCAAAGGCACATAGAGTGACTATAATCTTTCCTATTTATATGCATAACCACCTTAATTAGAACTCTTAAGATCAATTTTAGTTTTTTGTCACCTTTAAAAAAATTTTAGTAATAGACTCTACTTTTACATAACATTTTGTTCATCAACTATTATAATATGATTGTGCACTTTATTGAGATCAACATTGATCATATGGTGATTAAATAACAATTTAAACATGCTCATTTAAAAGAATTATGGACATCATTTGATGAAATAAGATTGCGTAAGTGATAGATGAATTTTTTAAACTATGTATGGATATTAGTACTATTTGAATTCACTTTGCAATATACATCATAAAAAAGGTAGGAAACTATTAGGTTTTTATTAATTCTCTTATTAATCATTATTCTATGCATATCATTCATTTACTTGAGTTAGAATAATGTAATAGAGAATTATTGTAGCTCTAGACTTATTGATACTATTCACTAGAACAATGTAATAATACTTTTACCTCTCTACCCAATAAACTTTGCACCAACTTTTAAAAACATTAAAGTCTCTTCACATGATCAATTTTTTATTTCTAAATTTATCAGGGATAAATAAGTATTTTCTCATGTTTATTGTATAGTGAAACTACTAGAATACTCTTGAAAACAAGAAATTAAAACATGATATCAAAGGATATTTTTGTATTTTTATATTTTTTTGTTATTACAATTTAATCTAAGAGGAAATTTGGTATTTGACCACATATAAAGAATAATAAACAATTAGATGCACGATAAAAGGTATTATTATTGGATTACGTGAATGAGATATTCATATGATGTGTTGCACAAAATATGTAGCAAGGAATACGTGAATGAGATATTCGAGTTTGAAGAACTAGCTTTTTTCCAATTCAAATCTCAAAGATATGCTTCTCTAGCTAAAGATCAGATTCGTGGTGGCTGTGTTTATGGATATTCAACACAAATAAGTTCTTTAAATTCAATGCACTACGATAATGTGTGTTTTGGTGATACAATCTACCCTTCAAAACAAGTCAAATAGAGTATAGTCAAGCTCCTTTGAAAATTACAAAGTCACTATAGACCCAAATGAAACGACATTTTTTCTTACACCAACTAAAGAAGATGGAAGAAGTAACAGAAAAAGGGTGTAAGGGGACTTAATAAACATAATGAAGGATGTAGCAGAAAGGGTAAAATCTGTTATGGCATTCAAGAGTAAACGAGATAACAAGCCTGTGAAGCAAAGCATGAAATAATGCAATAAGTAACTTCAAATCTAGCAACCCTCAAGTGGAAGATCAGGAAAACTGACACATAAGTTAGAATGAGTTAATGGATGCAAATGACAATGACATCGTAGCCGAGAGAGAAATTGAGATTGTGAAGGAACAACAAGAGAACCATTTTGAGAATAAAGGAGCTGAAACAACAGATCTTGTACAAAAAAACTTAACACTCAACAATTGAAGAATTCCACCATTCAAGTGTCTAAAGAAAAGGTCAATTACATTGACTTCATCATGCCCTCTAAATTCAGTATTATAATTGAGAAGATATCACATTTCCTGAATTGTTGTCAAAGAGTAAAAGGTATCGATCACATAAATGTTACTTAATCATTGGTATTTTAACTTTAATCCTTATTTTTATTTTTATTTTGTCTTAGCCCTTTTCTAGAACTTTTATTTGTTTTTAATTTTATCATTGAATCTAAATTTAGTAATATTTTATTCTCCAATTTGATTTTCATTCTTTATATTTCTAATTTCTTGCCTTAGCCCTTTTGTAAAAGTTTTATTGGTTTTCAATTTCTTCCTTCAATTCAAAATGATGGTAATATGTTTTCCAATAAGATCCTTACTGTTTTGTTTTTGTTTTTATTTTTTCATTTTATAAAAGTTATTATTCTGTCCATTCACCCTTTAATTACAATATTGTTATTTGTTTTTTAAGTTAATTTTGAGCCTCATTCTTTTCTTTTACTAAATTGATTTTTTAAAAAACAAATTCACCCTTCAATTAAATATAAAATTTATTTTTTATTTTATTTTTGATCACTAGTTTTTTAATTGCTATTTTGTAAATCAATTTCATTACTATTTGTTTTTTTTGAATTTCATCTTTCAATAAATGATGAATTTGGAATTGAACTTTATGGTTTTTCTAGATTCAGTGCTTTGAGTCAAATGACTTGGTCATGAGTTTGGATAGGTAACATGATTTTTTTAGAAAAAAAACTTTATAATTTTCTTTATATTTATATAGGGTTATTCCAATCACATGATCTAGGTCGCATGATTGGCAGAATATTCCGAGTTAGCTCAACTCTAATCAGTGTGGTTAAAAGTTTGTCATGAATAATTTTTTATGTTAATTTTTATCCAGTTCAAAACTTTAACATCAATCTTTATACAAAAAAACAATTTAGCCCCGAGACAAAACGTGGGTACTAAGATCAATACTTATAAAAAAGAAAATATTAATAACAATAACACCTTCTAGGTTCTCACTCGGATTTACAAGCCACAAACATGGAAAAACAAATTACTCAAACATACCCACAACTCAATATTTCCTTGTGCTTAAATGGAGTTATATGAATAAAATGATATATCACATGAGTTCAATATGAGTTTTTTTCCTATTCGTATAGTGCTTTCATTTTACATAATATCAATTTTATTTGATTTTTAATTGGTATATGTGATTCAATTAAAGTTAAGGGTTTGTTTGAGTATGTGGTAAAAATATTTTTCCACAGTACTTTTTGTTCGAACAAAATACATCAAAATATTATTTTTCACTTCATCATTTCTGTTTTTAGAAATTATTTTTGATATGATCACATTAAAACAGTCCAAAAAAATAAAATTATGTTTAAAAAACTCAAAAAATCATGAAATGGAGGTCACATTGTAAATCCAAACAACCTATAAGTATACATATTAAGACTTTGGATAGTCTAGACAAATTATAAATATCTTTTCCACAATTTGATATTTATGCTTATGACAATCAACCTTGATTGTTTTGACATAAAAACATGTGATAGACTTTATTTTTAATTTATTGAAATTTCATAATAAAAAGGGTCTTTCGTCTAGTTATTTATATATTAAGAGAGTGTTTGATGATATGATAATAATTGCCTTTTAAAATAATTTTGGTTTGAAAATATATTAAAATATTTTTTTTATTTTACTATTAGCACATCAACATAATATAAAAACATTAAAAAATTAATTTAAAAAAATTATGAAACATGAATTGAACCAAAACTCCAAATAATCTAAATAATATACATGTCTAAGACTTTAAATAGTCTTAACGAAATATTTATAATATATTTTCCACAATTTGATATTTGTATTTATAACAATTGAAACTTGATTTTTATGTTCTGGCAATATAATATTTATAAAATTTTATTTTTAATTTATTGAAACTTCATAATAATATAATAATATTGTTAATGTTTAATACTTTTTTATTTATTAAAAAGATAAAAATTCAATTAACTTAACTACTAAATTGAGTCTTGACTTATACATGCATGCATGCATGCATACATATATATTGCACCTGTTTGGGAGGGCGGCACGTTTGCCAAACTCCATTCCAAATGAAGGTTTAGTGCCGTTAGTGTGTTTGGTAAGAACAAAATGCCATTTGAAATGGGTGGGACCCACGGTATTTTAAGTCCCAAACGGCGTTTTTTGAAAAGCACCTAAGAGGTGCTTTTCAAACGCCGGTTGGGACTCGGCGTTCAATCGTCTTCTCCATTTCCAATAATCATTTGCCTGCACCGCAACGCTCCATCCTCCTTTACTTTTCTTCTACTCTCTCAGAAAACACATCAGCTAAAATGGGCAAGAAACGAAAGCCCACTTCCAAACCCCAACAATCCTCCTCCTCTAAACAACCCAAAATCGACAAAACCCCGCAGCCTCCACCACCTTCTTCAGAATCCGAAGTAGTAGTAGTAGAAGAAGAAGAAGAAGAAGAAGAAGACAGCTCCTCATCAGAAACAGGGTCAGAGGAGTCCGAATCGGAAGAGGAGGAGGAATCCGAATCCGAAGAGGAGGAGGAGGAATCTAAATCAGAATCCGAAGAAGAAGAGACTGAAGATTCGAAACGAGAAACCATAAGCAAACTATTACAACCCTTCACTAAAGAAGATCTTATCAAAGGCTGGAGAAGATAAGAATGGGGAATGGTTTTTAACTATTATTATAAATGGGGAACGGACGGGGGGTGGGTTAATTGTTATTGTTAATTATAATAATTAATTATTATTATTATTATTAATTATTGTATTATAATAATAATTATATTATTATTATTATTATTATTATTATTATAGTTAGCATAAAAAAATAGAGATTTTAACGACCGTAATTAATTTGATTGAATTATTTATAATGAAATGTATTTTAATTAATTATGTTTAAACTTATTAGTTACTTGAAATATATTATTTAGTGTGTTAATTTTAGTAATTGATAATTATATTTTTAGTTTGATGGGAGAATAAAAAATAATATTTTTTTTTCATGAATTATTAATTACATAATATTATTATCATTATTAAATTTACAATATTTAAAAAAATTATATATATATATACCCTTTTAAGTAATTTCACAAGTTAAAAGCAGTTTGTAAAGTTTGGAAACCAAACACCAAAACTCCTTTTTCTTCAACCTTCAACTCAACCACAGTTTTAACCAAACACTTTCTATTTTTAAAAACTCCATTTTAAAAACTCCATTTTTAAAACTCCATTTTTTCAACCACAACCGCAACCGCTACCGCCCTCCCAAACAGGCCCATTGTATAATTTGTAATCATTACTTTTTTATGATAATTTAGGAGCATAATTGAAATGTTTTTTTTTTTTAATTTAATTATGATTTTTCTAATTTAAATTTAATATATATATATATATATATATATATAAATATTTTTAAAAAATAAAAAAAAGTATATTTAAAAAATAATTGTCAAATATCATTAATTTATAGCCACGTTATATGGCAGCTTCGATTAACCCATCTAAAATCTCATTTAATTATAAAAGAGTATTAACATCCATATATTAACTTAAAATTAAATAATTAAAAAAAAATGCTGACAACTATTTCTGTCTGTCTCTGACAATAATTTCAACACGGAAAGAGGAAATCTATTTTCCTTCCCACAGAAGAAGAGAAAAGAAAAACTCCTCCTCCTCCTCCTCCTCCTCCATCCCTTAATTGAGACCTGGGGTTCCCCCCTTTTGTTTTCTCTGTTGAAAGTTAAAACAAAAACCCGGTCTTAATTAACAAACAATTGTTGTTTGTTTTTAAAGAAAAACAAAAACAATAACAATAAGGAGGTTTCTTTTCTTCAGCTGCTGTTTCTTCAAAAATGAATGACCTTTTGTCGGTAAACATATGCTCACTGTCTCTCTCTCTTTTCTTTTTTTTTGAGTTTGTATAGATGTTGATGTTGTTTTTGTCTTGATCTAACCTTGTTTTGATGGCGACAGCTATTTTAATTTGTTTTTATTGTTTTTATCTTCATTCATTTCCTTGGATCTGTTTGGGAAACTGAGGATTCAATTATGGGTTCCTTTTGCCGTTTAAAAAGTTGGGAATTTTTTCTCCTTCGATGTTTGGATGGTGAGAAAGAGGAATATGAAGGAAATTCAAAATTAGAAAATCACGGGATCTATTTTTATAGGGACCCCAGAAGATGAAAATTTTTAAAGTCAGTAAATGTAGCATTACACGACCGATTCGCTTATTTTAACTGACATATTATCGAAGTTTTTTCTTCGAATCTAGTTATGTAATGACTTATATTGTCAAATGAGATGCTTCCTTCTACTGCTCAAGTTTTCGGTTTTGACTGTTAAAGCTCTAGGCTTTGAGATGCTATATGTTACAAACTTGAGAAGCCGAAATGAATTGCTTTGAACAAAAGAAATCAGTCGTTCTTGTCAGTAACTGTAGCAAACTACCAATTGGCTATAATGTTTTTGTGCAAGTAAAATTTAATTGTTAGAATTATTGAGCTGAGTTGCATTTTAATTGTATGGCTTGATTAAAAATTGCAGGATTCCTTTGAGATCCCTCGGGGTCAGGGTTCTAGAGGCGGGGATATTGAGATGGGAATGAATTCTGCAGACTTGGGCTTGGAGAATTTCTTTAAAAAGGTTTTTCCCTTTCTTTTCTGTTGTTCTTTACATGCCTTGTCATTTTCCTTTCGATACTATTGTTGCCATTCAAATCCTATAATTTTGTTGTTTCCATCTTGTTTCGTAGTTGATGCCATAACCTCATCTTCTGTTTCCCAGGTTCAAGAGATTGAGAAACAGAATGAGAAGCTGGACAAGCTGCTCAAAAAGCTCCAGGTATGAGCCACATTCTGCACGTTCTTAATTAACATGCAAAGAAAACATAGAAAGTAGAACAAAGATAGACAGCCTCATAACTGTTTAATAAGCCATTTAGGTTGAGAAAAGGTTGAAAATCACTTATTTCAAATAGACCACCTAAACTTGAGGTTTATGCTGTTTTTGCCCAATCTCCTTAAGGAGAAATTTTTCCTCTTAAAGATGTGCCAATTTTTAGTCAACAGGTAAATTTGTGATGTCATGCCTTTTTGTAGAATAGTAATCAGAAATCCCACCTACTCTAGATCCAAACTTTTTTCAAAGTTTTGTGATCAAGGAATTGTTAAATTCTTCAGGAATTTAATATTTTCAACTTAAATAAGGTTAATATCTTTGTTTTGGCATCCTCTGGTTTGGCATGCTTGCAGTCGTTATCTCTGGAACAGTATTCCATATATGGTTCCATGGCATGTGATTCATTGAAGTCTTTTTTTCATTTTTTTTATCAGAGGATGGATTGGGGGCTTATGGAGGAGTCCCCTTCATTATATCTAGTATGTATGGCTCAGACTAGGTGATAATTGTAGCATTTCAGAAACTCAGATTTGCGTGCTTGGAAAATTTATTGCTGTTGAACTATGTTATAAGGCCTCCCTTTTCCCAGTCTTGTTGTTTATATGTATAGACTTGGTGGTGCTCTGACAACACCTTTCTTAATTTGTGCTAAGCAACACCAAACATATGTTTAACACAGACAATAAGAAAGTGTTGCTTGGTGCAGTTAATGTCTTTGATGGTGGGAAAATCAGTTAAGCTGTGTTTTTGGTTTCCATTTCTTGCAAATCTTGTATGCAGGATGCACATGAGGAGTCAAAGGCTGTGACCAAGGCTCCTGCCATGAAAGGTGATCAGAAATTTAATTTTGGTTGATATTTTTTAATTTTACTTTTAATACATATTTGTATATGTATGTATGTAAAAAAAATATAAAGATGCTTCTCTTTGTGCCTAGGTTTGTAAATTCAAATAACAATTATATTGGAGAAAAAGAATGAGTGAAGTTGGTTAAAGCAAAAGATAAACAAGAGAGACACATGGCTTATTTTCCCAACTCTTAGGCTGATTGCATGCTCTCATTCTTTATTCCAAATGGTTGGATAAATTGAGCAATGTGCATGATTGGGAAAATCAATCAGCAGTATCAGATTAGATGGATAGGGATGACAATGGTCAGATTGGAGTTGGAATTTGCTCCAACTGGTGCGGGCCTGGAATATTTAAATCTATCACCGGCCTCCACAGCGGGTGAGGACTTTCTCCACTGGGTACCTGACTGATTTTCTTAAAATCAATATGGAAAAATAAGATTTAAGCTTAAAAATAAACCACAACTCCATCCATAAATCATAAAACCATAAAATAGAGTCAAATTCAAATCAATTCATAAACCTTAAATATCCTTCATGAACCATGAGACAAAAATTAATGTATTTTATTGAAAAATGAAATTACAAGTCCGGATGGGGGGTGGGCCAGATGATGGATTTGTTGAACCAGGTAGCTTCAATTTGTGTGCTTCAATCAGCCTTCCACAGGCATTTAATGACTTATGACTGCAAAAAGAATTTGTAAAACACATAACTTGTTTTGTGAATCTATGTTTGCTACTCTGACTTCTGATTTCTTTCTCCTTTCCAACCCCTCTCCGATTAAATTTCATTTTCCATACTCATTGAATGTAGTATTTTTCTAGATTTTATGATTTATGAACCTCTAAGTTGATAATTGTTTTGGTTTTTGTCTGCAGGAATCAAACAGCGAATGGAGAAAGATGTTGACGAAGTTGGAAAAATTGCTCGTTCAATAAAGTCAAAACTCGAGGAACTTGACAAAGAGGTAGACCAACTCCTTTTTTCCCCCCTCCCATTTGACAACATTTTAACAATATCTGCTTGATGTTGTCCAGAATTTTTCTAATAGGCAGAAGCCGGGATGTGGTAAAGGAACAGGTGTAGACCGATCAAGAACCTCAACTACTATGTAATTAACATTTCAACTCTGTTTAGAAAACCTTTTTCTCTTTCCAATCATAAGTAAAGATATATTAGTTATGGCTGATTGATCTGGTGGCTTACTCTTCTTTAATGCGTCAGACAATGAATCTTTTTGATGGAGTAAAGAACACATGCTGATTCACAATAATAATGCATGCGGATTCACAACAATAATGGATGTAAAGTCAGGATATGATGAAGGTTATGGGTCTAAATCTGCAGTTTGAAATGAAAGGAGTTCTAATTAAAATGACTATTTACTTCTGTCTGCTTTTGTTAGCTGTCCCTTTTGACCTTTTTTGTGGGAGAATGCACAGTATGCATGTTACTCTTGTATAAATAGGTGCTAAGATTGTGGGTTTGTTTTTTCAAATTGTTGTCTGCGATTAATTTTTTTGTAAAAACATGTAAGTGTCCCAGAAATTATGTCTATACATAGAACCTTTAAACTAAAGGCCTCTCTGTTCCTCATACCAATGTTGTACACTTTATTAAGGAAAATCACATCTAAGCTAATATGTGCGTTAAGTATCACCTCTGAAGACATTCTCTTCATTCAATATAGCATATACTCGACATCTGTATAGTTGACCCATCATCATTTTTCAAAACATCCATTGTAGAGTTGGTGCAAATTAAACAGTTTAGATAAGAGCCAGGCCAAAATCATCATTAGAAGAGTGGTTATCTCTATTTTTGCCTTTAACTTTTGTAAACAAATTAGAAAGACTAATTGAAAGGAAACAAGTTATTCCTTATGGCATGCTAGAGTTGCAGTCAATTTAAATTTAGTTATTGTATATTGCCCTGTCTGAGTTACACATTTATTCTGACCTTTTCTATTTCAAATTTATATTAAAGCCCTGTGGGAGTTTGTAGATCTTTTCGAAGAATTATCCAGATTTTTGCCGTATCTGATTTGGTGTTATGATTTTATGGCAGCTCCTTGAAAAAGAAGTTGAAAGACAAGATGGCTGAGTTTCAGGTAGGTAAAGAAACATAAACAAGCATATAGGATCTTGCACTTCTTTGCCTATTTTGTGACAGTTATCTTATGACATCTCTGTGAATTTTTATAGACTCTCAGGGAAAACATCCATCAAGAGTATCGGGAGGTTGTTGAGAGGCGTGTTTTTACAGGTTCAGGCCATTCTCTTATTTTTAATTAAGTGCTGTTATGCCAATAACCTGATGGCCTATCTTCCATGATACAAAGCTAATCTTTATATATCTTGATTTATGCAATTTTCAGTGACGGGAACTAGAGCAGATGAAGAGGTGAAACTTATTTTACTTGAAAAACTGAAGTCTAATTCATAGTTCTATAATCTCATTTTGTTATTCCGAAATGTACAGACAATTGACAAATTGATTGAGACTGGAGACAGTGAACAAATATTTCAGAAAGCAATTCAGGAACAAGGGCGAGGCCAGGTCTGTTGATATTTTGTTACTCATCTTGCTCTTTTCTTTTTCTATCTTTTTTTCTTAATTTTTTCTATATGAGGCCAGCCCAACTTTTTTGAACTACACAACAAGAGTTAGTCTTTACTCTTTCTCCAATTCCTAAATTTCCACCCGCTCCTCCTAGACTTCAAGCCTGAGACCTTCAAATTGATATCCCAAGTCTCAACTGCTGGCACAAGGGAAGATTTTAAAAGAGGAAAAATATGTAGAATGTTTTTGTTGCAGCTTTTTTTTTATAATATTGTTTCTTAGGAGTTCATGTATATGATTTGCTCATTCTTCTCATCATCAGCACTGCTTTGTGTCTTAATTCTTTCTCTCCAATTTTTCCTTTTTTTTCTTCTCCATGAAAATCGTTGGAGGCTTTTTGGATACTCTTGGTTAATACTTTGCCACTTGGCTCATCATTTGCCTAAATAGTGATTCATCATAAACGGTCATTCCTGATTTCACTTTTGTGCTTTTTTGTTTGCAGATAACGGATACTTTGGCAGAAATTCAAGAGCGTCATGATGCTGTCAGGGATCTGGAGAGGAAACTTCTGGACTTACAACAGGTGCCTTGATACTACTACAATTTTACTTTTTTTCCCTTTTGGCACCAAACTGGTATTTTCCCCGTGCATTAAACTAATTACTCTTCTTACAATTATACGTTTTCCTTTTGATTAAAGCAGAAAAGTATGCAACCACAGCTGACTTAAAAAAAATTTGATGTCACTTTAGCTTTAATTGTCTCAAACTGGAAAATGGTCTGGACTTAACTTTACTGTTCTACTTTTAACACTGATTTATTTGAATTAACTTTCACCTTGGGCATGGTGATTGATATTGAGGGTTTTCTGGCCTTGTGGCAAAGCTTGAGCATAGTCAAGTAGTTTTTTTATGTGATCTTTGTTTAGATGTGATGAGATGATGATGCAGGAGCTTTCTATGGAAAATTAATTTTTTTATTCTGAAATTATGGTTATTTGTTCAATTTAAGGATCTGTGGTTAGCATTTGACCACCTATTGTCAGATTAAGATCAGACAAGTATCTGATCACTGATGAATCCTTTTTCTTAACCTTCATATAGAACTCCTGTCATTGGAATGTTTAGTAAAAAAATGAGGAATTGAGGTTATAGAACAAGAAGCGAGTCTGTTTTTCGGGGGCAACGGCATCTGTTCATGTGCACCACCCAACAAGATAAAAAAACCAATCTTTTATGTTGAGAGAGTGAACATCAAGGATTTTTTTTCTCTATTCACTTGCTATGCAGATTTTTCTGGATATGGCAGTCTTGGTGGATGCACAAGGGGACATGCTTGACAACATAGAATCACAGGTATCTTCTTTTCTTGATATCCCGGAAAGTAATTAACAGTTAACAAGTTCATTCCTGTTGCATGTTTTTGCCATGGATGAGAAAGGATGAATCAGGGCTTATAAATAATAGTTAATTTTTAGCGGTAGATTGATGGTCTTAGAATGCTCGAACCCTGTGATTTAACAGCCTTATACAATACCAGGTCTCAAATGCAGTAGATCATGTCCAGTCAGGGAATGTTGCCCTCCAAAAGGCAAAGAAGTTGCAGAGGAACTCCAGGAAATGGATGTGCATTGCCATTATAATCCTTCTTATCATTGTTGCCATCATCGTTGTGGCTGTGATTAAGCCATGGAATAACAACAAGGGTGCCTAGCCTCTTTGTGGTCTTGTATAATGTACAAATGTATTGAGTTTGTGAGAATTGACCTTTGTAACCCTCCGGCAATTTGTGAATTTATATTTGAAATCCATGTTAGGAACCTCAACTTGTCTGTCCATTTTCCTTGATGAATTTGTTTGAGTGTGCCGCTTCTATGACCATGTATTTTTATTATTATATTCTTTTGATATAAAAGAAATGGAGCTTAAAAAAACTCCCAAGTGTCCTTCTGGTTGATGCCTGAATTGGTTTTACATTTTGGAAGTTATTTTTATGTTTTATTTATTCCTGCAAAACGATCCTCATTGTGAAAGCATTTCAAAAATTAATTATAGAGTGATGATGATGTCAATTATGATTTGGTTGGTGTTTTGTTTTTTCAATTAGAATGGAATGTTTTGGTCTTGGAGCGTTTCGGCGTGTTATTTTGGAGTTGAATTGTTTGTGTGTGTGTATTAATTAAAAAAAAATTAGTTCAAATCTAAATAAAAGTATTTAGAATTGTGCAATTTAATCTAGAAAAAAGATACTATAAAATTATTTTTCTGAATAAAATTATTAACATGTATAATATTATGAGAATGTCTATTAAATTTGCAAGGTCATTACATTTTTTATTGATCTGAAATTTTAACATAATATACATAAATATATCAAGAGACTCCTCGTAAAATTTTATTTTAATTTAACAATTGGATTAAAAGATATGATTGATATTGTAAAATTATTCATTATTTAAAAAAACAGGCGGAACAAAACCGGAACGTTCCGGCTGAAATTTGAATGAATTTTCGGAACGGGCTGAAATTTTAAACGAGATAAAAACTATGTCGTTTTATCTCGTTTTTTTAACTGGTGCGAAACATTTCAACAATAAAAAAACAAAATTAACAACTTTTTTTTTTTTGATAAATTAAATTAATTTTCAGCACAAACGAAATTAACAACATTTGTTAATATTATAGGTACATGTCAGAATATATGATACCCAAATCGGAGATTGGCCATGCGTCCTGGTCATTCCCGATTCCTTTGTACTGAAATGAAACTGCGGAATTTGAGTGTGCCATTCATCCCATGATTGATTTAAGGTGGTTCCTAGTTCCTCCCCTCCATGATTCAAGGAGTACGGACCACATTTACATTGTAATAATTCCAAGTTGTCAATACCGTTCTGATTTTTCTATCAGAGTATTTCGGCGTGCCATTTCGAGGTTGTACTATTTATATATAATTAATTATATATATATATATATGAAAAAATTAAAATATTAATTTAACAAACATAATTAAAATTCAAGATAAATTAACTTTAAATTATACAATATAAACACAAAGTCAAACAAACATAATCTCAAAATTAGAAACACAATCACAAATTAATCAAAATAAGGAGGATTTTAAGGCCGGAACGGCACACCCGAAACGGTACCGAGACGTTTCGGCCGGAATTTGACCGGTATTTCCAGAACAGGCCGGAATTAAAATCGAGATGAAAACAACGTTATTTTGTCTCAGTTTTTTTAATAGCACAGAACGTTCTGGCCAGAACAATATTGACAACCCTGAATAATACCTGCCAACTCTTGTATTCTGCAACCAACTTTGCTTAGCCCCACTGCATTTGCCAAGACGCTTCGAGTTTGTCAACATTATCTGGGCAGGTGGGCCATTGAACTTGAACGAAGATGGCACAATAACATCGGCACATGTGATTTGATTTGTTAACATACAATGGGTGATGGAATTGTTAGAGCTATGACCCAAAAAAGGAAAAAACAATTGTCATTGATTTCTGTTCGAATCAACTTTACAGCTCTGACTGGAAATTCAGTACAAGGAAAACAAATTAATGTTTCAGAAACCAAAAAGATCTTCAAGTGGAACTAACTGCAAACTGTCCAATACCATCATTCCCAAATCAAAGCTCCTCCGTGTTGAAACATCTTCCATGTTTCTCAGAAGACAGGGAATTTCTGTTCTTGGCAACACGCTGCAATAAGCTTATCTTGAAGGTATCTGTCGTGCTCACTACCATCAATCTAAACAGTGTCGTATGAGGGTATACAAATGCTTTTCTTTTCTATGAGGGTTTCTTGAATCTACTAGGAAAGAATAAATCTGAATATTTCCTTCAAAATACCAAGCTGGAACTATGAAAAAAGACCTTGGACTCATGGTCCCATCCCCAAAACTCTACATCCCAGGAGATATTGCTGAAAAGTGGAGTACCAGCAGAAGTCATCATCAGCACATCCACTTCTAGTCATTAGGATCCCATTCATCATCCTTATCCACGGGTATTTGAGTAAGACTACTTCTACCTCTACTGTCGTCAGAATCTTGCTGTTCAACACCGTCATTTTTATATTCTGAATCGCTATTATCATCACTACCTTCTTCCGCTACTGCTGACTCTGAACGAGTATCATCTTCCTGACTAAGCTGCATCCATCTTGGGCACTCATCCTCTCCTCCATATAGGAATCTGCCATCATTACTTTTTACCTGTTTTGGAACTTCAGCAGAAGGAATTCTACAAGAGCATTCAGGAAGTGGGTGAGCCAGGAATGTGGTTGGTTTTGACAGAAGGGATTGCCTGATTAGTCCATCTTCACTCAAGCTTTTGTTTAGATGTTCCCTTACTACACGTTTCCAAGTATGATTGTTATGGTGGTACAAGTTGTCATGGATAATGTTGAAAAGTTCTGCAAGAACCCTCCTGTTAGAAGAACCAACAAAGCATCAGAATGATTTGTTCAATTTATAATATACAAGTGAGCATCCAGAAGATATATCAAGACTGACCAAAACCAGAACAAAAGTACAAGGTGTGCAAAGATCAAAAGGAAACACATAAAACCAGTACAACATATTTGATTACATGAAAATTGAGATGGATTCAAGATGATTTGTTTGCTTACAAACACAAAAATACAGTGCAGAAACCAATGTAAAGATCATAAAAGAGCGCAAGACACTTTTCCTGGCATGCTACAATACTTCTCTTGGCTATCTCAGCATAACATGATTATTATTTGGGAAGTGCTGCCAACTGAGAGCTGATACTCTCTAGAAGAGCATCAGGGTTTATCATTACTCATCACTTATATATATATATTTATCATGTGAAGATGCAAATTCAGGTTGATAACCTTTCCCAGAAATCTAGTACATCTGTTACATTCCTGGAAAATCCTTCCCTCTTTCTGTGTGTATGAAAAGTTTTAAATGCTTTATAGCACTATGCAGTGTTTTAATTGAAGGTGAACAGTCAGCTGCTCCTTACAGAACATTAAAAATCAAATGAGTATAAGTTGTGGAAGTGAGGAATCCCTACTATGAGATGCATATATACTGAGAAAATGAATCAATGTAATCACAAACCATTGGATTTAGTAAGGTCTGATGGTTAAACATGATTTCCCCACACTATGCTTCCATTTTTTTGCGTTGGAACATATATTACTTCAATCAATTTCCATGGAATGATTCAGTACCTTTATGCTGTATTAATTTGAAGTTCATAATAAGAGCTTTTTTCCCATCATACCTATCTGGCCGATATGTTTTAGAAGAAGCACTCTCGTATAGCCGATGTCCCATGACCAAGCTTGAGAAGTCTACCCATCCACTTCCATCATTATGGAAACCAGGAAAGAATGCATCTGCTTCCACTGAGACAATATAATCAAGAGCATCCCAGAGTAACCTGTGGGCTTGATTCCTCAGATCTACAGATGAAGGGTCTGGTTCTGTGTCAGAATCAGCAATCCAACCATACCAACCTTCTTTTTCATGTTGATAGATGGGTCTGTCTGGAGGTGGAGGAAGGGGACGAGGCCGAGGACCTGCCCTGTACCACTCTTCTTTTAATTGTTCCTCACTTTTGGTAGGTGGTGGCTGGAAAGGATTCGATGGAAGAGGTGTTTCAGGACCAACCAAATCAGACAATTCTTGCTTAGTGCACACCTGAGTGCGATCCATAGTGTTGGAGAAGTTTGCACGCAGAGGGATTAAAATGCGTTGACCACCAAAAGTTTCAGACCCAGCCACGTATATCATTGTTTCAGTAGAATAGCCCATCTCTTTAAGGAGAAGACCAATCTGAAAATGTTTCAAAAAAGTAAAAGGGCCCCGCAAAGTTGTGTCATTCCTGGGATAGTAACATTTGATAAGATGAAAACTAATAATTTGCTGCTAGCTAGGAAAGCTCTCGTAAAAAAGCCTTCCTCCTGAGATCTGTGTTATATGCTACCATGCTAGGAGGCAGTAAACTTTGGGCTGCCCAATGGTGATGGGAGAGATGTAGGATAGATAGTTCATGGTGGGTTTTGGAAGGAGGAAGGAACATAAGACCTTGTGGTGATATGGTTCTTATTTGGTAAGCTTGGATAGAGAGAAATGGTCGACAGTTTTAGGACAGGTCAATCTCAAGACAATTGCTGTGGAATAGGATAGTGCTTCTAGCTTCTTTGCAGTGCAATGCTTAGGACCACTATGGTGAGACTAGACTATCTTTCATATTGAAATTCTGTTGTTTTTTTTCTAATTCTCTGTTTGGAGGATGTCTTGTTCTCTAAAGTGCTGTTGGACATTTCCTCCCTTTTCTATTGATACTTTCTTCTATCCAAAAACCAAAAAATCCCTTCTATGAGGCAAGAAAGTTTAAGGACTAGAATTAAAATGAAATCTGCAAATGATTTGGCAAACATAATCCAAGCAATGTGCAAGAAACAAAGCTCCAGTTTAGATAAAAGAATCATGCATTGTGTAGTTAGGACTTGAAAGTTACACCTTAACTGTGTACCTCTTCTGGCATGAGGGGGCATGATCCATTGGATCTTCGGACATGTGAGTCTACACTTAGGTCATCATTAAGAATCCCTTGCTTAATCATCTGTGCCCTTCTGTACTGTATAAGCTCAGTGTGAACATCCTAGAGGAAGTGCCGATTTAGAAGACGGGGTTAGGAAAATTAGAGAATTTAACAAGGTATTTATATAATCTATCTTCAATTATGTTTGAGGTAGAAAATCACAAAGAAGACAGCCAAATATCAAAATTCCGACAACTGAATTTTCTGACCAATTGAACAGCAACACAAGTACTGAAATTAAATGAAACCAAACTTAAACATATTGATGCAACTTTGATCACAACAATGATATAGATGAGAAAAGGCTTGAACAACTAGCCTGATATAATTCCGCACAACCATGATATGCCAAGGTATTTCTCACTAAACCAGGATGAAATGCAAGGAAAGGTTGACCAGATGCCCGTAACCTGTGAAAAAAAATTTAGTGCTGAGAACTGCAAACAAACGCTTCATATATTGTGAAGTTGCATGCAATTTATTATTGCAGTGTCCGTCATATTCTTACAGAGAGTGTTAAACTAAAGAAGATTATGCACATCCTGAAATATGGTAATTGGCATTACAATTTTATTGGAAAGGCAAGGTAAGAAAGTAATCAACTATACCTCTGAACCATCAACTGACCAAGCACCTGAATTTTTGGGCGAAATTTTAGAGCATGGAATGCAACCCGGCATCTAAGCCTCTGAAACTCAGACATGCTCGGAGGAAGAATTGACTGCAAAGAAAGTTGCCTTCTGAGATTAAATGGTTGTTTTGGGTTGCGGTGCAACCTGCTTTTCACCAATTTTTAAAAAAAAAATTGTGCTTAAAATTATTATTTTTAAGTTTTTGTATCGTTTTGATGTGCTAATGTCAAAAATAAATTTAATTTTTTTTTAGAAAATATTATTTTGATGCATTTCCAAATGAAAAACATTATGAAAAGCAACCGTTACTACACTCCCAAACAGCCCCTAAGCATTATCAAGAATAAAAAATAAATGCTCATCCAAATTCCATGCCCCAAATTGAGTAGTCCATTGCATACTTGTTCATACCAACCTTTGCAAATTGAAAGTACTAAAGGGAACCAAAGTAGCTATGAAGTTAAAACGATGCCCTTACATATTTCTTTTACCAACAAAATTATCACTTTGGGCCACAAATTTCTACTGGATTTTTTAGTTAATATTGCAGTTGACATCTCAAAAGTAAAAGTTCAGAATTCCACTTCAGAAAAGATGCTGCATTAGGCATCTGATTAATTTTGTTTCCTGGTTCCATACAATTGTTTATTAATCATTAATTCTTCGCAAATAAATAAAGAAAGAAAATTGAAATGAGCATCTCCTATCTATGTTTAGAAAACACAAGAATATAACTAACAGTTATCATCCAAGCAAAGGTCATATCCTAGAAGAAAAAAATGACATGAGAGGAGACAATCAATTATGAGTAGAAAGGTGGTGCTATAAGATAAGAGCATTTTCACAGCAGTATAAATCATTTTATCGTCTACATTGCAATATATTCACCTACCTGCAGGCATCCTCCATCATGAAGAACTAGTCCAACAACCTTGGATTTCTTTAACTCGGGCAAAATTTCATTAACATAGAAATCTGGAGAAGCGGAACTTTTGGGCTTACAAGTATGGATCTCATTCCTTCTCCTGCCCGCCTTCAAATTCTCAGGCAGGCTGTTCACAACGATTACATCATTTTTAAGTGATGCTATGAACTGCTCTTCATCATATAGATATGAAAAACTCTTGAATTTGTAACTGTTCCAAATTCAGAAATTAGAAAGAAAAAACAAAATCTGTAAGCTTCTCAAGTGCAAGGAATTAATTGGCAAACAATTAAACTAGCAAAAGTAAATTACCTCATGCCTTTTGATTGAAGACTTTCTTGAATCTCTGGAATGACAAGAGTAGCATTTAGAAGCCTGGATATGGTGACAAGATCACAGATCTAGAAAATTAACAGAAATGTTATGAACTCTCATTATAAATCAAAATTAAAATAAGTTTATAACATCAAATGAATCATACCGAGGATCTTATCTTCTCAAATCCACCAAAAACTTTTGCATATATGTAACCATTGTTCTTTTCATTTGGAACTGTAACCCAAGAGAAAAAATGTACGCAAAATAAAAATCAACATAGAAATTCTCAAATGAAGCCCATAAAGATCATAATATAATGAGCAAGACAGAAAGTGAACCAAGTAAAAAGGTATCTCGTTGATGAAATGAAAGTAAATGGGAAGAAAGCTTGCAGCTCTGGTGAAGAAAATTTATGAGAAATCAAAATAATTAGAATGCTCTTTTCTGCCATTTCACCATATTGCTTTTATATAGTCTTGTAAGGAAGTAAAGTTCACATAATTCCAAAAAAACAACAAAGGGTTGGCTAATTGGCAAGAGGTGCCCATATAAGGGTAGGTCATGATTCAAAACTTATTATGAGCAAACTCTTCCTTGATAATTATCTATCCATGCCCATGAAAGTAAGTCCAAGCTTTCCCCAGTACAAGTGAATGGAGTCCTTTTAATGCACCATGTAACCTTAATCACAAAACAGATTGGGGTTTCCCTTCATCCAAAATATAAAAAAGTCACAAACATTTTCCACAATCTACTCTGAAACAAACAAGCCACCTTCATTTTCACAGGCTTTTACATAGATTCTGCTGTAAAAGCATGCAAATAAACATAATGGTGCGCATTATCTAACCCATTTTCTACAATCTGCTCTGAAACAAACAAGTCACCTTCATTTTCACAGGCTTTTACATAGATTCTGCTGTAAAAGCATGCAAATAAACATAATGGTGCGCATTATATAACCCATTTTCTACAATCTGCTCTGAAACAAACAAGTCACCTTCATTTTTCACAGGGTTTGACATGGATTCCTTCTGTAAGAGTAGGCAAATAAACATAATGGTGCACATTGTATAGCCCATTTAAGTGCCATCAGATTATCAATATCAAACTACAAAAGTAGAGTTCCTTTCCATAAAAACTATGGTACTTACTTTAAACACATCAACCATGCATTGATGATAACAACAACAACAATAATAATAATGGAGTTGGACAAAAAGCCTTTTGCACCATTCAATTCAGACTAACCAAGAAAGGAATTCCCAACCCCCTCCCAATAAATATATCAATAAATAAGAAGGAAAAATAATGGGGGGGGGGGGGGGGGGGGGGGCGGGGAGAAAAAAAAGAACATCAACGACTCAACCGCTTTCAGCAATATACAAGATCATCCGATTGGAAATGACAAGTAGAAACGCAACCAAATGGAATGTTTACTAAATTCCCTGAAGGATGTATCAATTACTCCCTCAGAAGCATGTTCAATGGGGCACCGTATCCAACTTGAAATTACCTCAAACAAGCTATAAATTTACATAAACTTTCAAAGAAAGCTTCAACAACTTACCGATCCACAGTTCATTTGAATGCACTCCTACAAAACTTAACTGGTCAAATCCATTTCAAATTTCAAGATTCCACAGCAGCTAATTACTAACCAGAAGACACTCACCAGCAATAAAAAAACTAGTTCAAAGAGTTTAACCTCAAAGGATATAAAAGAAACGGATAAGGAAACAGACATAGAAAAGTTCAGCAATACCCATTACCAGGATAACTTCTTCTCGGGTTGGCATAAGGCTGCAGTGACTCCAAAGACTTCACATGCCCCCACGACCCCTTATTTCTAACAACTCTATCACCCTACAAAACCACGAAAACCCAGATGAAAAAACATATAAAGAGCACACAAATGCTAAAAAAACAAAACAATGAGGACCGCAAAATTGAAACCTGCATGCCAAAGATAGAAGGGGTGAGGTTAAATCCAATGGCAGGCATTAAAGTGGATTGCAGTGAATAAGGCCCCGAAAGCTTTGTGATGAAAAGGTGAATCACTAGAGACACCATCGATAGTATCAAGACAAACAGTGCAATCCATTTTATCTTGGATTTGAACGCCATGTTCATTCATTCATGCCCAGTTCCTGTCAAAATCCGAATCCCGCAATTCTTCAAACCCCTCCAGCACCAATTCCGAATAAATCAAATCCAAACAAAGAAAAGATGTTGTCTTTATGTAGTGAGAGTGTGTAGGTGTGGTTTTCTAGTACGGGAAGGGAATGAAGAAATGTAGGAATTGAATATAAGATTAGAAGCGGAGGAACTAAATGGAAAAAAAACTTTTGTGTTGGCAGAAGAAAAAGAGTTCCTGTTTGGGTTGGCAGAAGACAAAAAACAGGAAGTTATGAAAGAGACAGTCAGTAAGTAGGATTTGGATTTGGATTTGGATTCGGAAACGACTACTTCCTTCCTTCTCTCTCCATTGTCTCTATCACCAAATAAATAATAATAATAATTAATTATTATTCTCTTAAAACAAAAGCATACGTTATTAATTGTATATTTGGAAATTGGAATTGTATTTGAGTTTATTTTTAAAAGTATTTTTTATTTATAAATGTATATTTTTTTTATTTTTTTTCAAAATTATTTTGACATCCGTACATGAAAATAATTTAAAAATATTAAAAAAATTAAAAAATTTCAATTTTTTTAAAAGTGTTTCTCAAACGCATTTTCAAACCCCTCCTATAATCAAATCGTGATTTAGAAAATAATTTTTTTTTAAATAATATTTTATTTAAAAATATATTAAAATAATTTTAAATTACTAAAACCAAATTTAAAACAAAATAAAAATTTATTTTCTTATAAAACTTTTTCATCCACAAAACCAAATGGAGTCTGTGCTGGGGCAAAACATTGTTCAAATGGTGTTTGCTTCTTCTTTCCTTTTCTTTTCTTTTCTTTTCTTTTTAATACTTAAATTTTATTTTTTAATTTGATATTGGTCTAGGTGATTTATTTTTTTTATGATTGTGTATAGAGATCTTGGACTGTGGGGGTAATATTCTATAGTTTAATTTGGAAAGATAATATTAAATATTATTATTTAAAAAAAAATAGAGCTTTAAGAATTGAATTTTCAGCTTAAACAAATATTCAATCTCTTTTGTTTGCTAACACACTAGAATAACTTGCTTGATTAGAAAAAAAAATAACATTTCTTTTTTATTTTGATCATTCCACATTGCTTTTATTTGAGTAAAAGGGATTTTCAATTGATGCTTAATTTAGCAACATAAAACTATCTTGATGTTAAACAATTTGATATTAAAAAATTAAAATTGAAACTATAACAAATATGGCAGAGTAGTATCCATAACTTATCCAAAACCTAGATTGTTTTCCCTTTTGTATTGGTATCCATTGGATTCATGTGAAAACATCATCAAGAAAAAAGTATTGATACAAATATTCAATTCCTGGTTTGATGATATTCTTTTGTTTACTACACACACACACATTCATTTCATGTGAACAAAGTGAACATAAAAATTATATTACAGGAGTCTATAAACAGTGTTTAATTGAGTCCTTAGTCTATAAACTGTGTTTAATTGAGTCCTTGAATTCAACTTTCTTTTTCTACAAACAATCATGTAAGAATATATTGTATATAATGGCAACAATCTATAGCTTGACTGTCAAGCAATCAACAAAATAGTCTCTCTGTACATTCTTCTTCTGTTCTTTCTTTCATCCTGCAATCCCTCTTCTCTTCTCTACAATTCTGAATAAAGCTGTGGCCTGAACTGATAATAATTAAGCTGTTAAGTTGCTGATGTTGTGATCATGGAGTTGACCAGCTATAAAAAAAAATGGAGGTTGAATTTTGAAAGAGCAAATGCGGTATGATAAAAGGGATTCTTTCATACATTATGAAATATGCTAAGAATTTTGCAGGAAGTCATGAAAAATCTACACAAATCATGTAATCTTGACCAAAGGCATCCTAGCACAAATCATTTTCTTAATATGCTATATACAGGATTGAAAAGGGATCAAATAAACTGTTTTTTTATTTTTATTTTTGGAGTGATTTTTTTTTTTTTTTTTATGGATTTGAGGCTTTTCCTAAGTGTCATTCCATAATCCACAATGAGAACTGCAAACACCTTGTTGATTTTTAATGCCATATTTTGAAATATAATGGAAGGATCATGCGCCAGTCAGAGGAGGTTCAAAATCCTACATGTGAGTGTTTGCATTCTAATTCCACAACTAGAACCCAATAGCTAAAGGATATGATTTTTTGTCCTAGTTGAATATTTCTGCATTTCAGCTCATGCACATGATATGACCAAATTATTCAGAATCAACCTGTGAAAATCAACTTTCGATTTTTTCTTTCATTCCAAATGAGATTGCATAAGCTGTATTACAGGATTACTATCATGCAAATTCATTATATCCCACTTGAGCTTGTAAGCTTCTCTAGCAATTAAAGAAATTGGACATGTATTACCTCAATGCCATGGGAGCTGCTGAATCACTGTCAAAGAGATGTTGAATCAATGATTAGGGTTCATAGAAGCAGGCAATGGGACCCTCACAGAAGTTCGTCTAAGCCATAGTTCATACATCACCATGTAAAACGCGTCATAATCAACTGGAGGGTGATGCCACTGGAAATGTTTTCGCACCTCTAGTACATTTTTTTGAAACATCAGATATTGGTCAGAACTTATTCCTTTAAGAATTTTCTTAAGCAGTGGAATATCTATAGTGGAAACAACAACTGAGAAGCTCTTCCAATTCAGAATGTCGGCAAATGGAAGATCATAGTGGTTTGCAATGATAACTGGCACACAGCCATAATATAGCGAGTCTGCAATACGAGCTGTGTTTACTTCAAAGCCTTTGACATGGAGGCAGAATTTGCTTCCAAGTAGCGCATCAGCATAAGGTGTTTTGAGCCGACCAGAGTGGGCAAAGATTTCAGAGTCGTTTCTCCAAGAATGAAGAAGCATTTCACGGACTGGGGAGTTCACTGCTCCAGCAAAGAAGGCAAGTTTCTTCCTGTAATCACATTTCACAATCTGACTTAGGTGACATCTGGGGAAATAAACCTAGCAGTTATATCGCACCAATGTACTTTTGCAATTGCTATTCAAATTCCCATGCATGCTTTGCTAACTAAAGGGCAATTTCACAACTACAACTAGTCCATGCATACTTTTTAAATCAGAATCAGGCCACCAGAAGAAAGCTTATGTTGTTTCACCTTTTTGACAATGCAAGATTAGGAGGATCTCCTTTTCTAGGCCAAATTTGTGGCAGGCAGGCATCTTTGTGAGCAATGTATCCAGAAAGGAAATAGCTTGAAGAGCAGACCACTTGAATGGCATTATATTTTACTTCCCACGACTTCTCCATTGCTGATCGTCCAATGGAATGACAAGCAGCATAGAAATGATCAGCTCCACCTGTCCTGTTCCAAAATGGGTACTTCCGACTTATATTTAAGATGTAATCTCTGATGAAATCTTGGATACCTCCTACACCAATTCTAGGGTCATGCCGCAACCTTGAAATTGAAAAGGGAAGAAAGAAAAGGTCTGCCTTTGCTGGATTTTTTGTGATGAAATGACTTCCCATAAGAACCTTCTTAAAGTAACTTTCACTGGCATAATTGCCCCCAGGTTCAAAATCAACCGGCAAAAGTACATTTGCAAACGGGTCATTTCGCCTGTGAGGATAAACATATATCTTAAAGCTCCTGTTCATTTGTTTATAGTCTTCCGGAAAGATATCTTTATCATGGAACACCTCGTTATTCTCATAGAGACCTGAACAATAGAAACCAAACAAAACTTCATAGAGATCAACTCAACATTCTTCAACTTCCCACTAACCCAACCCATATCAAGTTGTTTGACCTCCTACATAATAAATAATGAGGCTAAACCACAGAAAAGCCTTTACAATTTAAGAGCCCAAGCAATGATAAACCAAATTGGAAACTCCATCTACAAATTAGGTTCCTAAATTCTTTCAAACTTCTAATTTACGGAGTTTATGAAAAAACGCAGGTCCAACTAGTGACATTATCATGTAAAACAAAGTGCAAGTTTAAAAGAAAAAAATACTGGTGCCTGAATCACACTGAATCCCCTTAGTGTTCAAGTCTGCTCATAGTTTTGCATGCTTAAACAACTTGATACTAGAAATTAACTCCCACCATCAGTTTTGCTTTTATGACCAAAAAGGGTAACCATTTCTGTTAGATTCCACTCAATAAATGCACTAGGAATATTATCTCACATCATAAGAATCATAAAGCTAAATCTCGATAAAAAAATCCCAGCTCTCAATGTTTTAGCAGAACTAATTATCCCACTTGAAAATTATAATCAGGAAGACTTTGATTAATGCATATGATTCTCTTCCGTCAACCAAGTCAATCCTTTGAGCCTACAAGCTTTGAACTTGAAACATTTTTTCTTCGAATACCCTTCTCCAACAATCAAATATATTAATTCTAAACAATTCCAGCCCCATAAGACAACTCAAAGCAGCAAACAACTTCAAAACAAAAACATTGATTCCAAGTAGACTTACCATCAGAGGAGCCAAATTGAGGCAACAAAGACCGTTGACTTTCCCTTCCATCCCTGTCATTCTCATTCAAGCGACTGACATTGGAAACATGGACAAAAGGGTTTCGAGTATTGTTGTAGATGTTGATTTGAGGCACAGATGATGAGCCGGATAGTGGCTGGTTTAGGTGAAGTATGGATGGTTTATGATTGGAAAAGAAGAGAGTGGAGGTAGTGAAAATGTAAAAGAGAATGAAGAGAGAAGTAACAAGAGCTAAGGATGTGGGGATGAAGAAGAATGACCTGAAAGAACGTGAGAACCGGCGGTGAGTTAAGGAGTAGAGAAGCCGAGTGGTGTTTGCCATGGCAAGAGATCGCCGTGAGGAGACAGAAAGTAGTTTGGTCCTTTTTGGACCCTCTTTGGAGTGGGCCTACCTTTTTTGACCAGGAATATAATTACAATTATATAATTATAATTACAATTACATAATTATAATTATAATAATTATAATTATAATTATAATAAATAAAACACACCTCTAAACTTTATTTCAGGATTTTATTTTTCATTTGCAGTGTTTTTTATAATATCAAATGATTCAAGATATTTTTGCATTTCAATAAATATTTAAATAATTCTGAAGTCCCCTTCATGATAAGGCAACGTGTAGAATCAATGGACTATTATTTTAATGTCGACGACTCTTGTTTTTTTCTCCTCAATTTTCACATCTACCCCTTAAAATATTCAAAACAGTCCTTCAATATGTTATTCTTTCAAATTTGGTTCGTAATTTTTTTTATTACTATTTAATTTATTTTGAGTAATTTATAAAATTAGAATTCGTTTTCAATCTCATCTTTTATTCTTTTGATTGCTATTTATTTAATTTGAGATAATCTTTTAAATTGATTTTTTATATATAATTTCATTCTTCTTAAGTTTTTCCCCTACAAATTGGATCTCATTATTTTGATCCTCATTTCATTATTCAATGTTAAATTTGTCGAGTATTATGTTTTTTGATTGAGCACGAATCTAGAATTTCACAGGTTGAGAGTTTTAAATATTATCACATGTTTAAAAGGTTAATCCAGATTTATTTGTTTTTCTTTTTTAAGTTCATGTTTTTTCAAGGTCATCTTCAATATTTATTACATTAGAGATTTGACTCTATTATTTTTATTTTATTCTATATAGTTGTTCACTGATTTAAAAAAAATAATGTTATCTTGTTTTTTATTTGTTGAATTTACTTTGCCAAATTCCTAGAATTGATATTTTTTTATTATGATTTCATTCTTGAACATTATATTGGTTAAGAATTATTTTCTTAGTTTCATCTTTTAAGATTGGAGTTTCTTGATATTGAGTTTCTTGATTTTCTTTAACTTATTTCTATTTTATTTATCTTAGTCTCATCACTTAGATTACGAGTTATCCTAGATTAGCTCAAGATTTCTTGGGATTATGTTTTAAAAACTTTATATTTGTCATGTTTTGTTTTTGATATTGGATTGTTTTGGACTTCAATTTCATATTTTTTTTCTCGGTTTGCCTTCTATTAGGTTGTCTCATTCACATGATTTAGAGAGTTTGGTTGGCTTGTCTGTTTTTCTTTTTTTTTAATTGATTTTTTTTAATGCTATCCTTGTCGTTTAATTGTTTAAAATTTGACTTTAAATTTTTATTGTGGTTTACTAATCATTTTTTTTTTATTGTGGTTGTCTAATCATTTTTTGTTATTGTTGGTTTATCCTAGTTGCATGATTTGCATATTTAACATGCTCACTTAGGTTGTCACAAATCAGTTTTTTCCTTTTTTTAGTTTTTTTTTTTATATTGGATGGAATCTTAGTTTCATCATCTTTTTTGTTTCAATAATAGTTATTTTTTTCAAAAGTTTCTTATTCACTTGCAATTACAATGATATAATTACATTACATTATAATTATGAATCGCAATTGCAATTATAATTATATTAACAAAAAAATAAAAATAAAAAACTTCTCATGCAACTGAAAACAATCTGCCAAACTTTCTTTCAAGATTTTTTTTTCATTTCCTATGGTTTTTCTGTTCCTATCAAATTGATTTAAAGGCATATCTATATTTCAATAAATATTTAATATTATTAAAAAACTTGTTGGCGTATGCAGGGTTATTCGGGGATAAAATATCAGCTTCCATAACGACCTTTAATAATTCCAAAGTCCCTTTCATGATAAGACAACACATGAAGTCAATGAACCTCTATTTTAATATTGATGACCTTTTTTTTTCATTTTCTTTTCTCTTTTATTTTGCACACCTACCCCTTAAAAGATTCAAAGCAATTCTTTGATATATTATTCTTTTAAATTTGGTTTGTGTTCTTTAAATTACTATTTATTTTATTTTGATTAATTTATAAAAATGGATTTTTTTCAATCTCATCTCCTTTTATTTTTTTCCATATTATATATTTGGTCCTTATTTTTTTATTGTTATTTATTTAATTTGAGATAATTTCTTAAATAAATTTTTTATTTATAATTTCATCCCCCCTAAGTTTTTTTCTTACAAATTGGATCCTCATTTTTTATCACAATTTTTTCAATTTAATAATTTTTTTCATTGATTTGTTTATTTCATCATTCAATGTTAAATTGGTTGAGAATTGAGTTCTTGATTGAGCTTTGATCTAGAATTTCATAAGTTACGAGTTTTAGATATTAACAAAGGCTTAAAAGGTTTATCTAGGTTTTTTTTTATCTCATGTTTTTTTAAGCTCATTTTAGTATTTATTCAATTAGATATGTGGCTCTATTATTTTTATTTTATTTTCTATACAATTTTTCACTAATTTTAACAAATAAACTGGTTATCTTATTTTTTACTTTGTTGAATTTTCTTTTCCAAATCTCTAAAATTGATATTTTCTTCTAATTTCATCTATGAATATTATACTGGTTGAGAATTATTGTTTTAGTTTCATCTTTTAAGATTGGAGTTTCTTGATATTAGGTTTCGTGATTTTCTTAATTTGTTTCTATTTTATTTTATCTTAATCTCATCACTTAGATTATAGATTATCCTATGTTAGCTCAAGTTTTTTTGGTATCATTTTTTCCTAGTTCGCCTTCTATTGGGTAATCTTATTTGTATGATCCAGTCATAGACTTTGGTTGGCTTACCTATTTTTCTAGTTTTTTTTAATTGATGTTTTTTTTAATTCCATCCTGATAGGTTGGTTTGTTTGAAATTGGACTTTATATTTTTATAATTGTTTTTGTTGGCTTATCCTTGTTGCATGATTTGCATATTTAACATGCTCACTTAGGTTGGCATAAGTCAATGTTTTCCTATTTTAGGTTTTTCTGTCCTTTGGATGGAATCTAAGCTTCATCACTTTTTTATATTTATTTCAATGACTATTACCAATGATGCTTTTTGTTTAAATCAGTCTATTAATTGTTGTTGTTTGTTATTTTATTATTTTATACTTGTCTTTTTTTCTTAGTCAAGTCTATGCCCCAAGTCACGTGTTTTACTTATTTAAAACATGCTTGTATCACCTAAATATTTTTTTAATTGATAAAAAATATTACAAATTATAGCATAGCGAAGATCCATAAATCTAGTTATAAAATAAACTAAAAGAGAAATGGAAAAAAATGTTCATTCCACTAAGTCTAACCTTTTTTTTTATCATTGAATATTTGTTTTGTTAAAATTTTATTTTTTCTCAATTTGATCATCCAATTTTATTTTTACATGGTTTTAAGTCTAATGATTTATTTTGATTCACATATGACATTTTATTTGCAATGTTAAAAAAATATCTTGGAACTAGATTGATGTTTGATTTTGGAAAATAGAGTTGTGTATTAAAGTGAAACCACTAGGGCCAAATTTATCACAAATACAAGAAAAAACAATCTTTTTCAAGAAAACTAATTTCTAGTCCTTAAAGTTTTAATATTTTATTTTTGGTCTTTTTTTTAGGATTTCATGTTTCACTCATAAAAAATTATTTGTTTTGTGTTTTTAGTTTTTGATATTTGAGAATAGAGATAGGGTTTACAAAAAATAAGAGAGAAGAGAGAATGGGTTATGCTCCTATTGATGGCCATATAAAAAATTATCTTGTTGTTCAAAGGTTCTATTTGACAAGAAATGTTTTATTAAAGTGTATTTTTTTTACCATCCATGTGGTCAAAAAAAGTAGATTAAAACTTAATAAATTTTATTTGGTTCAATCTAATTTTTGGATTTTGATATATTTAAGGATGTTTTGAGTTTGAAAATGAGGTGTTTAAGATATTTGTTTGTTGTTTTTAGGTGAAAAAGGGTTAGAAAATGAGCTTTAGAGGTCCCAAAACTTGGACTTCAATTTTTTTTAGCCGCCAAAGTTACTAGTAAACAATGTTTATATTGCACTTGTATTACTTAATAAAAGCATATACAAGATCTTTCCACTTTTTAATTTTCATGTTCTTTAACCTTGTATATCAACTTAATGCACCTCTACTCAAATTAATCAATATAATATTTGATTAGTGTATTTAGAGTAGAGACAAAATCCATTGGGCAAAAATCCTTTGCAAAATGTTTTTTATAAAGTTATAATTATAGGATTCTTATTACATATAAATCATAAAATATTTGTGGTCAATGCTATCTTGAATACTAAATATTTACTAGAGTCATACAAACTAATACATATTATATTTTTTTATGAAATAAAATATTTGTTCTCATAAGTTGAGATATAATGGATACCTATAACTAATATGTAAGTGTTTGTCTTAAAAATATATATACTGAACTAACATGCATGAGAATTTCATACGAAAAGATCATTTGTACATCTAGTCTTTTGTTAGAAAAAAACGAGAAGAGACATTTTTTTTTTTATGATACAACAACCAATTTTTTTTCTCGAGCCATTCAAAGTTATTAATCTTGGTCCAACTCGAGTCGTTGGTTGAGCAGGTTAACTTTGATTGACTCCGCTCAATAAAAAAAAATTGTTTTGTTTTTTTAGAAAGTTAAAATGATGTCGTTTTGAAAAGAATTAAGAAGAAAAACAAATCAAATGGGTTTTGATCAAGTTGCTTGATTTTGAGGGTTAACTTTCAGTAATCTTCACTTGATTTTAATGGATCGACCCATTAGACCAAAATAAAATGAGTTCTTCAGAGTTTGATAGCTTATCCTATTAAATGTGTTCACTTTCAAAATAATCAAATTTATATTTTTAATTGTTTTTTAATTTTAATATATTAAAAAAATCAATCATATAAATTACATAATTTCATTTTTCATCTATGGGACCGACATGAAGACCCAAAATTAAAGTAAAAGAATTAACTATTTTATTATGAAAGATCAAGCTTTGTGATTTAGCAATAACCTTTAGAAAGCTATCTTGTGTTTGATGTCTAGTTGAAAGAAAGAAGTTTTTTTTGGTCAAATATAAAATGCCAATTAAATTCTATTTTAAAGAAATTAATTGATAACTCTTTAACACTAAAAAAATTTAGAATGGTGTTTAGGGGTTAAAACTTATTCTCAAGATTAAAAATTAATCATCGCTCATTCTTTCTTTTTCTCACACATGATTAGATCCCATTAACAAATATTAATTAATTTCTTTATTATATTAAAATTGATTTTTGATTTAAAATCTAAGGGACTCTCCTTTCACATAAAATAAGTTTAAATTTAAAAAAAAAACAAAGGGAATGACACTAAAATCAAGAATTTTAACACTTTAAAACTCTACTCATCCCTTTCAAAGGGTAACACTTAATCCTATTTTTTTCAATTTAAATTTCATTTTTTTTCATAGTGGTTTGTTTTTAAGTCTTAAGAGTATTTAAAAAAAACAATTTTATTGTCACTCTTGCTTAAAATTGTGTTTTTAGTTTTAAAATCACCTTTTGATATGGTAATATTAAAATAAATATTAAAAAATTATATTATTTTAATATAATTTCAAATAAAAAATACTTTGAAAAGAAACCTAACTTGAAATAAACTCTCAAAATTTCTTCTCCTCCAAAATTCATTCCAAGCATAGTTTTTGATAGAGTATGGTATGAGATAAGGTTTAAAACTTATATATTAAGGGTATAAAAAGTGCATAAGGGAGAAGTTTTGAAGATATTTGGTAAAAACTGAAAAACATTAAGGGTAGGACTGGATCTCAAAAATAAAAATAAGCAAAATTTAAACTAAATAAAATTATTAAATAATAATAATAATATTAATTTCAAGAGGAGATGAATAAAAAAAATCATCCAATTAATTCTCTTATATTTTTATGATAATTTTTCATCTCATTTATCTTTTACCAAATGATATTTTTTTTTAAAAAATTAGATAAAATATATAGTCGGTCCATGTGATATATATACTTTGGTCATTGTTACCCTTATATTTATAATTTTCGTTCAGTTTTGCTCCTGTGATTTTGATTTATATTGTTTTTTCCCCCTCATATTTTTCATATGATTTCTTAATTTTATCTGCATTAAGAAACTATTAATTTTAATCCCTCGACATGGTGTTTATCAGGCCCACCCCTCCATTTCTCTCCAAGCTAACCGAGTCCTACAAAGTTGGGTTACACTTCTAGTTGTGGCCCGATCATCCTAACATAGTGGGCCGGGCCTAGAAGGATTCGTAGCAGGGCCATGGATCATTTGTCAAGTTCTAACGGGTACAGGACACTGTATTTTAAGAATATTATTAAATTATGTTTTTTATTTTTTATTTGAAATTAAAAAATTAGTGTATTTATATCAAAAATAATTTAAAAAAATAAAAAATCATTACTTTGATATATTTTTTTAATGAAAAACACTTTTAAAAACAATTTCAACTGTATTTTCAAACAGTTTACCTAGTTAAGGTGTGGGCGGAGGCAAGCTGTTCTTCTTCTGGTTTGTAATTTTTTTTTTAACAAAATAATCCATAAAAGAGAGGTATATAACTCAAAATAATTAGCCAGAAAACCAGTTAAGATTGAGAGCCCGTTTGACACGTCGTGCCGCAGAAATTCAATTTTCTTTTTCATTTTAAATGAATATGTTTTGGTGTTTTTAGATCATTTTGATGTGCTGATGTCAAAAATAATTTAAAAAAATAAAAAAAATCATCTTGATGTATTTCGGCACGAAAAACACTTTGAAAAGTTACCACAACCGTCCTTCCAAACAGGCTATGAAAAGTAGACAGCAAACACAGTCATCATAGCAGAGACTCGAAGCATCCATGCTTGACATCCCTGGATTATAAAAAAAAATTCTCTTTGATTTAGAGAAAAAAGAAAAATTAAAATTTCAAAATAATATATGGGATAAAAAAGAAGAAGATGAGAAGGCACATGCACATCTAACCTTCAGTTCCTGTGTAGGTGGAAGTGAGTGCGTGCGTGCGTGCTCATCAAATTAAGTGGTAAGTTGATATATTCTCCCAACAATTGTGAGTTCCACTTCTTTTCCCCCCTCTTGAGTGCTCACCAAAATAAAATAATAAAAATAAACACTTTGGGATATCCAATTGTCTTCGAGGTGTTTGACACTGTATTTCAAAATTGTTTTTGAAATATATTGAAATTTTTTATTTTATACTTTAAATTATTTTTTTTGGTGTTTTTAAAAATAAAAAACTTTATTTTGATGTATTTTTGAATGAAAATATTTTAATAAATAATTTTAATTAAACTCCTAAATCATTTTGATGCATTTCTATATAAAAAACACTTTAAAAAACAACTTTAATATGAAACAATGAGATCATTTTTATAAAACACTCGGTGTTTTGCCTCGTATGATAGTATTATCTGTATATAGAAATATTAGTTTTTTTTTTTATGATGGATTTTGATCTAGTTTTTCCGGGCCAAACAAGGAGTAAATCGATATAGATTTTTAATTAAATAACAAAAAAATCACTTTTTTTTATATTATTATTGAAATACATTGTTTGGACGGGTAGATGATAGATAGGAATGATGGGATGGGAACATGAAAATTCAAAGGACGAAAAGGAAGGAGAGAAAGGAAAAAGAAGAGACGGATGACCACACTTCAAGGTGGAAGGGAATTTAATTATTGAGTAAATTTACCTTTAAATTCGATGAAATAAATCAATTAATAATAATGATGATATTAATTATAATAAATGAATTTATCAAGTGAAGGACCCCGCCAGTTAAGTCTTTAAGAAAATTTAAACATACCAAAAGAATTGTGCATAATCTAGTTTCATTGTAATTGACCACTTTTGTATATATAATTTTATTTTTAAAAAATAATAAAAATAAAGTATTATATATATATATATATTTATTTATTCAACATAAACTAAAAAAATATATATATTTAATCTATTTATTCAACATATTATATTGATTTATATAACCTAAAATAATAACTATCTAAAAAATTCATATATTTAAAAGGGTTCAAATAAATATCTATAAAGTTTTTAGTCTCATGCTTCATAGAAGGCAATGCTTGTTAACCATTAAAAGTTATGTACACTAACTCTTTTGAAACCAATTTCAGGGTTATTAGATATTGGTAATTAATATTTCTTCAAGTATGAAATGTTATTGTTTACAGAATAAAGGACTTGTGGCTAGGGTTTTTGGTTGATTTATATTTATTAAAGAAGTGAATTAAGATTGGTTATTTAGAAACTAATAATCATAAAAGTGAGTTCTTTCTTAAAGAATTTTTAGTTAAAGGTTAAAAGATCATTTCTATAAATACCAAGCATGTTTGTTTATATTATGAGAACATGTTGTAATTTTTTTTTTTATAATGGTTAGGTGCTAAATGTTAATAACCATTAAAGCCCAAACATGTTTTTTTATGAGACATAATGTTTAAATTTCCAATAAATGTATTTAAATTTAAAGTTTAATTATTTGATATTCATTTATTTTAATTTCAAGGTTGCATTATTTCTTTGCTTATTTTCAAGTTTATATTTTATGTCCTTATTTAATATAAAGGGTGAAATTATGGATTATAGACACGTTTTTGTTTTCCTAGATGATGCATGAATGAGTACGAGTAAGGTTGAAATCCTTTATTATAGGGTTTAGGTTTTTATTTAAGGTTTACTCTTTTTATGTTCATAATGGTGGTCCTTGGTTTCATACTCATACAAGAGATTGTTTTAATTTCTATGAATTTTGGCGAGAACTCACACAATTTTTTTTTTGTATCTAGTTAATACTCATACGAGTTTTGTTAATCATCGTGCCATTCTATTATTTTAATTTTGCATATTCTTGCCCTTATATATATATAAAACGAATATTTATCATATTGCATGTTTTCATACTGGGTTTTTATAACATGTATATTAAACTCATTGAGGTTTGATCCACATTAAAAAGAACCTTATTGGTCGACATTCCAAAAGCCCTTTTAAAAATTTCTTTTGTTTTGAAAAAAAAGAAAAAAAAATTGTGTTATTAATTTATAGTGTTAAGGATAAGTATTGTCATAATGAGTTTTTATCTTAAAATACTAAGGAGAAGTCACAACTTAGTCTCCTTTCTGTTTTAAAAACATGTCCTTATCTTATAATTTCAAGCCTTTAAGCTTAATATTTGTCGATAATATCTAACTTTTAATTTGAGGGTTTTAATCTTCTTTACTAAGTCTTAAACATTTATGCCACTAGATTCTACCTCCAAGTAGATCAAATTATAATTGTTACTCTTTGGAGATTTAGGAACTAGGTTACAAAATATTCTTCCAATAAAAATTAGGAGTGAACCTTGGAATTATAGGATAAATGATAATGAAATATGCCCACG
Organism: Salix purpurea; assembly: GCA_027405865.1. Taxonomy (NCBI): domain Eukaryota; kingdom Viridiplantae; phylum Streptophyta; class Magnoliopsida; order Malpighiales; family Salicaceae; genus Salix; species Salix purpurea. The sequence continues at coordinate 6,249,164 of JAOWLH010000006.1, read as the reverse complement.
ATAACTAATTATTGAGAATCCTTGATGAACAAAAGTCTAATGCCCTGTAAAATAAGAATTAATTCTTTTTAACATGAAATCCTAGTAAAACAAGAAAGCCAAAGGTTGCCACATAAGTTTCTAATAACATTAATGACGTCTTGTAGTTCTCACACTTTGCTGACAAATTCTTGGCCCAACTTCATTCACGTTGTTTTCTCTTGTGTAGATAAATTAGAGCGTGGACCATATAATTAAAAAGTTATAGATATCTAGTTTTCAACCTAGTTGAATTAATATTTTAATGATAATTGCACCATAAATACTAAGAGGTGAAATTGAAAAAAAAAATCAATTAGAAAAAGGATTAAAAAAACATCAATTAAAACAATGAAAACCAAATTTAATAATAATAAAAAAACAAAACCAAATGATGATGACCAATATTAAAGGGGAAAAAACAAGATACGAAATAAATAACAATTAATAAAATAAGGACCAAATTAGTAACAAGAAAATAAATTAAATGACACCTTTATAGACCACCACGACGCAATAGAAAAAGAATGACTAGGCGTTTTCAACACCACCTTTAAAGGTGGCATTTAGTTGCGGAACAACGTCACACATTACAAAACAAATAAAAGGTGTGGGATTATACACTGTGCACCCTCTCACAATTCACTGTGGATTGTGGCAGTGCAGGGACGAAAATGGGCCTCAGGCTCAGGCGTGTGGTATTTATTTAATGGGAGTGTTTTCAGTTTTTGACTTTTTTTTTATTCAGCCGCGATGTGCACAGTGTAATCACGAATAAGCCCCTTGAAAACGATAAAATAGTGCACAGGGACGAGGGGCGCTGTCGGTTTTTCCCTCCTTTAGTGCACAGTGCACAGACAAAAAAAGCCCTAAAAAACGACAAAACAATGCACAGTAACCAGGGACACGGGCGTCCTTTCCCCTGCGGTTTTTTCGTAGATCTGGGTTGAGGCAGGGGTGACTTGGTAATTAGCCTATTTTTTTATTATATTTCGGGCTGAACGGCTAGCGCGTCGTCAGGACGCGACAACGGCCCTCAGCGCCAACGCGCCCTTTAGGAGACGCGTGCAGGTACATGCAGCGGTCAAAAATTGATCTCCGCCGGTGCTTACGGTGCACCTCCAGGTGCTCTATCTGCCGTCGCGGCGCGTTTCCATCATATATGCCAGTGGAAGCGGCGGTGGCCGGTTTTGTGGCGGCTGTCGCTTTTCTCTCTCCTGCGGGCCCAATGTCAAGTTCGGTCCCTCATGTGTGTGGTAAGTTAATTTTGGTCCCTGAGGTTTTGATTTCGATTGTCTGCCTGATTTCTTTAATTGAAAATTTGATTGTTTTCAATTGTGCCCTTCAATTAAAACTAATTATATAAAGCAATTTTAATTCGGTCCCTATACTTTTGATTTTCGGTTTCTTTTTGGTTCCTTCAATTTTTCTGGTACAGACGTTTTTCTTTCTTTAATTTGGTCCTCCAATTGCAATTGGTAATATATACAAAGTTTGATTTCAGTCCCTCTTCTTCTAATTTTTTTATAGAATGGCAGCATTTGATCATTATTGAATTTTTGGTCCTCCAATTATTATTTTTTCCAATTTTATCCTTCAATTGGAATTAATTTATATATGTCATTTTTCATTTTTGTCCTTATTCTTTTAATTTTCTATTTGATATTAATTCATGTGTTCTTTTTTTAATGTTTATATTTTAATGGTATTTATGCATCTATGCTTTTAGTTTTTGTTCTCAGTGTAACTTTTGTCCATGTATATATAAGTGTATTTAACACAATAATACATATATTTTTTTACATTTTCTGATTAAATTATATTTTTTCAGCTATTAATTTTTATTTCTGTTTTATCATCTATAATATTCTTTATTTTCTCTATCTTTTAGTTTTTTATTGGTTTTTTTTTATATATTTTCAAGTTAGATTATTATTATTAATAGCAATGATAATTTTTATTTTGTTTTCATCTTTTGTTCAAATTATTAGAATTTTTTTGTTCTTTCATTTATTTCTGGTTTTTCAGTCAATGTTAACACAACAACAACAACAACAACAACAACAACAACAATAATAATAATAATAATAATAATTTAATTGTTTTTCTTGCTTACTCTTTTGTTAATATTTTTTTTCGCTCCGGATAATTTGATAATTTTTATTGTTTTTACAATAATAGCACTGATAATTTTTATTTTTTCTTATTTTTTCTCTTATCTTTTGTTAAAGTTTCTAGGATATTTTTGGTTTTTCATTTATTTTTTTCCTTTCATTACTAACATAATAATATTAATAATAATAATAATTTAATTATTTACATAATAATGATTTTGTGATTAATTTTTTTTCTTATTAAAATATTTTGCTCTGGTTTTGAAAATGTTAGTTCACGCTCTTTTGTGATCTTTCATAATGTAATATCTACATTCTAAAAGATATAATCTATGCTTGAACAATAAACTGTACTTAAATTTTTTTACATTTTATCTCCTGATGTATAACTTTTATTTGATTATATCATATAAATTTATCGTTGTTAATTTAATTATGTTAAATTATATACACAAAAATGTTCGCGGCAACACGCGTGCAATATAGCTAGTTACTATATATATAAATGGCGTGGTGTTTTCACTGTGCACCCAGCACTGTGCACACAGACACAATGCACTGTGGATTGCAACAATAGTTTTTTTATTTTTATTTTTTTTTCTGCTTACGTTTTGTTTTTTTTTTGTTTTTCTTTTTTGTTTTTATTTTATGATTACACTCCTCTTTTTTTTTGTTTCTTTTTTTTTGTTTTTTTTCTTTTTTTTCCTAATTATTCTTTTTCTTCTTTTTTTCCTCCGTTTTTTGCTTCTTCTTTTTTTTTCCTTTTTTATTTTTATTTTTTCCTTATTATTTTTTTTTCATTTTTTTCTTATTATATATATATATATATATATTTTTTTCTACTTATATATTTTTTTGGATTTTTGTTTTTTAATAATCGGGGTGTCCGAGCTCGCTTAAATGCACCACGATTAATCTCCATATCCAATTTTTTTTTATAACCAAGGTGTCCAGGGCAACTTATGCATACCACGACAATCCCAGACCCACATTTTTTTTCTAAAATGCTTTCCTACTGGTATATTTTTTTCCTTCTTTTATTCACTTATATATTTTTTTTTATAACCGGAATCTCCGACCAACTTAAGCACACCACAACTAATTTTTGGGCCGAATTTTTTTAAAAACAATATGGATTGCTACAGTGTTTTCACGCTTATACTTTTTTTTTTTGTTTTCTTTCGCTTATATATTTTTTTGTAACCATGGTCTCTCAGCCAGCTTAAGCTCTTTTTTTCACTCATATATTTTTTTCACTTATATATTTTTTTATAACCACGATTACCCGGCCAGCTCAAGTGCACCACCACCACTCCTCAGACCAAATCTGTTTTTTGATAATCGGGTTGTCCAGGCCAGTGTGTTCACACCATGACTAATCTCCGAAACAATTTATTATTATTTTTAATTTTTTTTCCTTATACATTTTTTTATTAACTTTTATTTTTATTTTTTCTTTGGATTAGATGATTTTTATAATTTTATTATTTGCGCAATAATAATGATAATTTTAGTGATTATTTTTTTTTATAAAAATCTTTTGATTTTTTTTAAAGATTTTTCTGAAATTTTAATTTATATCGGTGATCATTTTAAAAGTAATATTACTCTATTTTTCCCTTTATTCATTTTTTTTTTGTTTTCTGTTTCTTTATTTGTTCTTTAGATTATATGATTTTTATGATTTTATTATTTATGCAATAATAATGATAATTTTAGTTATTGTTTTTTTATAAAAATCTTTTGCTTTTTTTTTTTCATTTTTCATGGAAATTTAATTATTTTAATTGTTTTGGCAGTAATGTTAGTAATAATTTTAGCTTTAATAGCAATGATAATGGCAATAATGTCAGGATGAATTTTCAATATATGTTTTTATCTTTTTGTTGATAGAAAATTAACAACTTATTTTTTTTATTTGATTATTGTAGGTATTTTCACAATTTATATTTTATTTTTGTTTGATTTAAATTGAATTATAAAATGAACTAATCTTAATACAGTGAACTTAATAATTCAGATATCCGAGTTTTCTTGCTTTTTTAATGATGATGATAAATTTATGCTGGTTATTTCGTTTGAAACTACTAAACAGATAAATTTATATCCATTTTAAATTCATATATTTTATAAAAAACTTGCACTTGACATGAATTCTGCACAGATTTATTATTTTAGCTAAATTTATATTATAATAAAAAATACACACAATTAATATTTTTTACATTGAAAAAATATTGTGCCGGCCGCGGCGAAGCGCGGGGGCATTGTCTAGTTTCATCTAAAAGGTGTGGGCATCATCTACTCGCTTGCATGTGTAGACAAGTTTTTTTTTTAATAATATATATATTAATAAAAAGATGAAATCACCCTTGCCAATTAGTTTATTAAAAAAAAAACATAATGAAAAGATTAAAAAAAGTTCAGTTGTAAGTTTAACTCTTTTTTTATTTAAAGGGCAATATAATTTTTTCTTTTACCCATATGTTACATGTTAATTGCACCAAGTCTTCTATAATAATTTGTGTTTAGGTGTATTATGTGATTATCCTTGCATTTTTAAGATTATGTTTTATGTAATGATAGGTGAATATAAAGGGGAAAAAATAATTAAGTCCACTAAAATATAATTTGATGGTCAAATTATAAAAAAATGTTGTTTTGCTTAGTTAAATGGCATGAATAATCACATCAAGAGGAGTAGTTGAAATAGAACACTAAAGGTAGTGTTTAAAATTGCAGTGTACTTTCTAAAATAGTTTTTTGTTTGAAAATATATTAAAATAATTCTTTATTTTTGTATATTAACATATCACAAAATTTAGAAAAAAAACTAAAAGATAACTAACTTAATACTCTTTTAAATTAAAATCATTTTACAAAAGCATATATGTAACCCAAAAATAGGTGAAGTAAAAAGCTCAAAGATATAAGCGTTTATTTCCATGTCAGAATGTTTGGTCCCTCTCTCTCTCTCATCACTCAGAAAGCAGCGTACGTGACTACAAAAAATGACCTTTTGATCTTTCCCTAACTTTCATGTCTGGCTCTACCTCAGATTTTTCCCTGTACGTTTCCACAAGTTTCGGGTTCCCAGAAGATCTCCTCTCTCCCCTTCCACAAATTTGTATTTTTTAGTTTACTTTGTTGATAGCTGAGCCACGGAGAAACAACAATGCCGTATTATGATTTCTGCCTTACAACCTGAAGATCGAGCTGGTGGCTGATCAGAGCTTCACGTGTTTCCAGTTTTCCAGGTGAGTTTGCAGCGAGTTCAACACCCACCTCCATTGATATTCTTTCTTGATCATTACTTAGTTTACATGATTCCATGTGTTTGCGTGTCTGTTGGCATTTGAAATTGATCTCCGATCCTTAAATTTTCTCCGAGTTCTTGAATTGTTAGTTTGCCAGAAAACATGCATCGAACCTTTCTCTTTCCATGCTCATGATCTCTTGCTTGATCATGAAGACATGAACGAGTTTCTTGTCTGGATACCTAGCTAGATAGCTAAGTAGAGTTGAGAATTAATATTATCAGCTTTTCTCCATTTTTCCTTGCGATGATGAAGAATTAATATAGGAAAAAGAGAGGGGTAGATAGAGAATGGTATACAAGAAGCTAGATTTGTGGAGCTAGCTACGTTAAATGCAAAAACATGCATCGACCTAAATAATGTCCACCAACGAGTCAAATATATATGAACTTGTATCATCCTCACATGCGTAGTAAGATTTCATCTACCTTTCATGTAGTGTTGTCAAAGAGGACAAAACACTCCTAACCTATGATGGTGCTGTCACCCAAAAACAGGACAATCACCTACTAACCATTTATTGTGTTAGAGAATAATATAAATTATACTTTATGATTTCACCTACTAGCTTAAATTTTTAGGTGAGATGGTTCTTTAACATGGTATTAGAGCCTTATTGACCCAACGATCACGAATTCGAATTTCACTACCCTCATTTATTTGATAAAAATCAAGCAAGGAAATGTGGGTCTGTACAAGTTTCAAGTCCAAAGAGCTTTCACTTGAGGGGGTGCGTTAGAGAATAATATAAATCATATTTTGGGGCCTCACTTAACAACTTAAACTTTTAAGTGAGATGATTGTTCCTTAACATCTTGTACCCTTCTTCTGTTCTCTGCACCAAAAAGCCACACGATACTTGCTCTGTACTTGGCACTCACTACTAAAAAAAATACATCACCAACCATTTAGTCCATCGTAGATAAAAGGGATTTCGTTGCTAAAAAACATTAGCAATGGAATTTACATCGAAAACTATCCAATGTAAATTTGTCGTCGTTAATTTTTGTTGTTGAGTAATATTCAGCAATAAAATTTTCGTTGCTGAGCTTTGAAGGCTCTATTATACCTTTGACGATCAGTTTTTCAAAAGATATTTGAATAAACACATCAAGAATTAAGCATGCCACAACAAAGAATCTAATCACCTATGCCCAAAAATCATGCTAACCTAAAGTCAAAATCGCCAAAAAAGATGCTTCGTTGTGGTGGTGATGGGTCTAGTGGGTAATTGAAGATCGACGCTGATCAATATAGAGATCGATGAAGAAGAACTTAATTTGTTAGAAATTTTGGTTTTTGTGGTCTCTAGTACCTGAGGGAGGGGAGGATCGATGTAGTTTTGAAATGTGAAAATCAATTATATGTATTTTAATGCTTAGAACAATGACTAAGATTTAACACAATATTTTAATCAGTAGTGAATAATCTGATGCAATAAATTTTAATCTGCAATAGAAAATCCTCTGCAGATTCGTTATATATTTTTTTCCAAAATATTTTATTATTGTCAGCAACGGAATCTGCAACAGATTTTTCATTGCAGATTCGTTAAATACTTTTTTTTCTGTAGTATTTTATTATTGTTCTGTGAAAAATCAATTACATTGAAATGTGAAAATCAATTATATGTATTTTAATGCTTAGAACAATGTCTAAGATTTAACACAATATTTTAATCAACAACGGATAATCTGATGTAATAAATTTTAATTAGCTGTAGAAAATCCTTTGAAGATTCATTAAATATATTTTATTATTGTCAACAATGGAATCTGCAACAGATTTTTCATTGCAGATTCGTTAAATACTTTTTTTTTTCTGAAATGTTTTATTATTGTTCAACAACGAATTTTTTGTTGCTCAACATAATCCAATGCTGATCCGTTGCAACATCAACAACAAAAATTTTCCGTTGTTAATAGCCCCCTTTTTATTAGTGACTCAATCTCTCCAACATTAAATATCTTCAATGTTAATTTTCTTCTTAATTTCACTTTGGATCGAGGTTGTAACAAGTTAATTTCTTTGTCAAAAAGATAAAAAAAAGTAACAAAATTGTTTTATAACTATTTTCTGGATTTTAAAACATAAAAAAAACTTATGCTGTGATTGAATTACATGGAAAACTATTTATAAGGATCGATCAATTACAGTTCAATATATACAGCAATATGCAACCAAGGAGACGAAGACGACGACTACAATAAGAACACCAACACATATATAACATTCTTTCACAGTTTGGGAAAGTTCTCCCGTCGGCATGCAGACCGTCCTTTGTTGTCTTTTGCTTTTTTGGTAAGAACTATCAGATCTGTCTCTGCAACTAGTGAGTGCAAAAATATCATCCATGTCTTCTTCCTTGCGAAAGACATTCTTCTGACATTCAAAAATCACTGGTAATCAGTAAAATATATTTATTGGGATTGGCTAGGAAAATGCACCTAACCCATTGAAAAAGCAGGCATGTGGGGTTACTAGCCAGGCCAGCCAGTTTTTTTTTTTTTCTTCTTATGATGGACTTGAGGGACCTTCAATTATAAAAAAAATAATAAAGACAGACATGCGAGGTTTGTATTTTCTAAAATTTGACCACCGTAAACTGATTTGATAAATCAGGAAGTGAGTTTTTTAATTTAAATAACTGTTTTCAGATTATTTTAGTTTTAAAACACTTTCAGATTACTTTAATGATTTCTCCTCTAAATTATTGGATGCATGCCTGTACTTTAAATTAAATTCCAGTCCTTTTGCTTTCTCTTTTTTTTTTAATGGCAATAAATTAATTTTTTGGATGCGTGCTTGCACATTAATGGAAGAATATAACAGTTCCTTGCATTGTGAATCATAACTTACAATATCGTGAATGCTCCTGATCATCTAAACTTAATCAAGATCTCAATGGACCAAGTTTGTGTGTGTGTGTGTGTGTGTGTGTGTGTGTGTGTGTGTAAGATTCATCAAGCTCGACTTAACCTGAAAGATATTCATGATCCAGTTAGACTAACCTATCGATCAAGCTGTCTGGTGACCAAAAGATTTCTTCTAGTTATTAGATGTTAAGTGTTCGAGGAATAATGTAGGAGACAACTACAAGTAAATCCAACAATTATATTGTATCATGTTCTCGATCGTAAGTATAACGATCTTGGCCTATATGATCATGTTCTCTCTTTTAAATCTTTCTAGCTTGGACTGGAATAGATATGGTTTCTTGTTATTTCTCAATCCTATAAACCCTCGTGATTTATAAGAAACCATAAATCCCTCTTCGGCATGCATGAATTAATACCTTATCTTCGTCAAATTCCTAAGGGAATATTGAATCCAGGTGCTATATATGTCTTTATATATATCCCTAAGAGATTGTTTTTGCGTTAATATTTTGGGTCGCACTATATATGGGGTGTTAACAGTTTTAGGCTTGAACTGTTCCTTGAACCTTCAGTTCTCAAGGAATATGATATGATGACAAATGACTTGTGATCTGCCTAAAAAATCTAGAGTTTGAGTCAAAGCGTATAATCTTTGTAACAATCTAGGACAATCGTGGTTTATTTACAAGGTGTGTCGCGCTGCACACCTCTTGGGACCTTTTTCGATGAATCATTTTCCAAGTAGAAAAAAACCATCCTTTTGCTCTATACCCCCCCTTTATTTATTTCTTTTAAACGTTAAAAATAGGCTTTTGACCGAATTTTCATCCCATCATTATTTTTTATATATTTTAAAATCATGTATTTTCATGACACATTTTGTGTTTTTATATTAACACATGTAGTCAAAATTATTTTCTCCCATCACCTTTTCACTAACATCGGATACGAATTAGATGTCATAAGAGGCTTATAATTCGAGCCGAATCCACAGACTTTCCTAATGAAATTAGGGTTTGTGAGTGAGAGAGAGAGGAAGGGAGATTGAACCTCATACATTCCATAATTTGCAGGACTTAGAACACTTAATTTGACCTTGGCTAGCTAGTGGCTAGGGAATTTCGAAGTTCAAATACAGCATGGCATATAGTACGAGTACATATTGTACCTTATACAATCATCACACACAGACTTTTATACGCACAAGTACTGAATTACTGCAACAACGTAATACAACATTAGTACATACCGTTAATCACATCTGTTTGATTTTCCTTATGCACATGCAGTGGTGCAGGTTGATGAGCTAAAACTGGAAGACTATTTGAAGGAGCCCCGACCACAGCTTTGTCACCGAAGGCTGCCATTGGAGGTGAGACTTGAGCTTCCCAAATGTTTGCGTGACTGAGAATTTGTGAAGAAGAAACCACAAGCTTTGAAGAAAGTCCAAACATATTTTGCTGCTGTAACTGTTGTCGTTGTTGATACACGAACACATTATCATTGAGCAAGGAATCCAGAAAAGAAGACAAAGTGTCCTCATTTCCAATATCTTCAATGAGATCTTCGTCAGTTTTTCCTTGATCATAACCACTTTGTAATGATCCCATATTAAAACCATCACGATTTGGCCAATATTCTGTAGCATCTGCAGCAACCTGGCTAGGAAACTGATCATCTAGGTTAGGCGGCGCTGTGAAGTTTTCACTTACTCTAGTGGCTACAGTTCGGTAGACCCTCCCGTTCTCATCCAGTACTGGAGGAGATTTAGGGTTACGATTTTGGACTGGAACATTTGCCATTTCTGAGGAGTCGGGGTTAGGTTTTAATGGCCTGTGAGTCCTAGGGTCTATTCCTTGGCTAATGAGCTTCTTGCTGAGACTGGTATTCCAGTAATTCTTAATCTCATTATCTGTTCGCCCTGGTATCCTCCCAGCTATCAAAGACCACCTGCTCCAAAAAGGAAATCCAAACAAAAGTAAGATTGACAGACAAAATTACTAGCTAGTAAACATCAATCTAAGTACTGTTATTTCAGCTTCAAACACCAAAACGCCATTAATTTAACTTTGTAAGACGTCGGCAACAAAGTCTTAGAACAGTACTTTCGCTATAGGATCCAAAAAAGAAGATAAAAGGAACAACAACATAGATACGTGCAGACGTACATGCATGTATGGATACATAGTTGTGCCAAAAAAAAAATGAAGATCTGATCATCATGAACCTGATCAGATTGCTAAGTGAAAGGAGAAGGAAAAACACAAGGGAAAATCCTTTTAAGTTAAAGGCCAACAATTATGTTTTTGAGACAATTTAAAATGTTAATCGAAAGTGAAGCTTCTAGTTTTTTGAGGAAGGAGGAGCATGACAAAACCCTAAAAAAACAGAAGAAATTAAAACAAGAAAGCGATCCAAATCAACCTAATTATAGCTGTCCCAGCCCAGCGATGATAATAGAGAGAAAAGAATCAGCAATCCCGAGACCATTAAATCCTATTATCACCCAGAGAATATTACAGATACCTGTTACCAAGCAACCTGTGAAGCCTAAGAATGAGATCTTCCTCATCTGGGGCAATATGCCCTCTCTTGACAGAAGGCCTGAGGTAGTTCATCCACCGGAGGCGGCAGCTCTTGCCACACCTAGCAAGTCCAGCTCGATTTGGGAGAGTGCGCCATCGCCCTTCACCTTCTTTCTTGACGTAGTTTGCCAGGAGCTCATCCTCTTCTGGTGTCCATGGCCCCTTCTTTATGCCCACCTTGCTGCAACATGGTGTAGGTACAGTAATCTTGCTCCTTGTTGAAGTGGTTGAGGATGGATTCCTCATCACAAGCGATGTTATTTTGACTCCTGATGATTTAATACAGTGATATCGTTTTCTGACAAGAACAAGAACAATCGAAGGGTTGTGAAGGTAAAGGAAGTGGAAAGTTTCGACGTGGACTGGTCGTAAATGGTATAGGGATGGGTGGCGGGATCTAGTATGTGACCCCAATTAGTTTAGATAAAGTTAAACTCGCATGGATAAGTTTGGAGTACATGTGTTCAGTTTCGAGCCGAATTGGTAGGGCCCTGCATGTGACCCTCTAGCCCAGCAACGCCCATATTCTTGGACATCTTCGAACTTTGGTTTTTGTAGCTGTTAATTTCCTGAGTCTTGAGAAAGGTTGTGAATTCCGTTTGGATGATGTTTCATTTTTTTAATTGAAATATAATGTTCTGGTTTTGAAGTATTTTGTTGTTCTTGAATAATGAAATTGAAAAAAAATAATCTAAAAAAAAAGATACAATAAAATGATTTTTCTAAGCAAAATTATAAACCTGAGCAATATTACAAGAATACCATTATCATGCCGAAACGTTTTGTACTAGTTAAAAAATGAGACAAAACGGCGTCGTTTTTATCTCGATTTAAATTTTAGCCCGTTCCGGATTTTTCAGCCCAATACCGGCCGAAACGAGCCGATATTCCTTCGTCTATGTCGTTTCAGATACATAAATAAAATCATCTCCCACCTTACTTGACTTAATTGCTTTTCATCTCCCGCACAAATTGTTACCACTTGTCACTTTGCTTTTCATCTCCCGCACAAATTGTTGTCATTGTTTATGTATATATAAGAGCCAAAATCAAAACAATAAAATTAAAAAAATATATATTATAAAAAAATAAAATTGTTGCGTCAACTTTGATTTTATAAAAAGTAAAAATTATATATTTTTTTCTTTCTAATTTTTTCATATATATAATTAATTAATTATATATGAACAGTACAACTGCAAAACGGCACGCCGAAACACTTGAAAACCAAAATATTTTGTACTAATAGAAAAAACGAAACGCCAACCGAAATGAAACTGACAACTATGATGTAATGGTTAAATTAAGAGATATGATTGATATTGCAAAATTATTCATTATTAAAAAAACATTATTTGGCCGAAATGGAACGGGCAGAACAGAACCGGAACATGCCGAGCGAAATTGGGGTGGAATTTCTAGAATAGACCTAGATTCTGAGTGAGATAAAATTTATTTTGGTTTATTCGATTTTTTGAACAGGAATGAAATGTACCGGCCATTTTGGGTGGAATAAAACAAAATTAACAACTTTGGTCTTTCGACAAGTAAAAACAAAAAAAAGTCCAGGTAATATCTATTCTCTGAAATTCAATATTTGGAACGAGAATGGATGAATCAAAATGAAAATTGCATGATATCCTATAAGAATTATAAAATGGATTAGAGGAGTCTCAGGATGGTTGATTATTTAGAAATTATTTTGCACCCTAACTTATATAAGTGGTGGTGGTGAAATAAGAATGATGGGAAGCAATGGGGATTGTAGTATAATGAATAATAGGTTAAGAGATTTTTTAAGCCTTATTGTAGTATTTGTAATCCTTTGTTGATGCGAACCTCGTGATCACGTGGCCATGCAACCCACAATCAAGATTGAGATCTAATCCTGAAAAACCGAAATAGGTATGATAAGATTGTAACACAATGAAAATCTGCTCCAAGGCACCAACACTATTGGAATGAGTAGAATGACGCCACAAAGCCAGTTAATCATTGATAAGTCATATTCAGTTCCTTCAACAATTGAAGAATGCAAGAATCACTTAAAACTAAAAAATTCAAAAGTAATATTTATCAAAGGCTACCAAAATTTAGCTTACATGGGCTTATATAGTTCTTGAAAAATTAACCCTAATGGACCCCTTATGTGGACTTAAATTATGTCCACTCAATACTGACCCAAAAATTAAACTGAAAAGCCCATAACTTAATACAAACGAGCCTTGGATATTAGCTGAAAATAAATATTAATTAAGCCCAAACAAGACTTGGGTTGTAGCTAACAAAATAAAATAACCTATAATATTAAATCAATGTTCTGCCATGAGAAGAGAAGGAAGTAAAATATTATAGAGCTGATTCAAGACTTATTTATAGTCTTCCATGTAGCCACTTAATCCTAGAAACAAAAGGAAAAGGTAGGCACCCATGTTGTTTTCAAGTTGTAGTAAAATTCTTTTGTTTCCCTTGCTTTCCTCACTTCATGGTGCAAATAAGGTTGTATTGGACCCCTCTTACACATCGATAAGATGTACTAGGATCTCCTTTTGATATTCTAATGGACCTTGCAATTCTAACTTGGTTGAAACCTTCAAAACCAATGTATTCAATTCATCTTTCAATGTCTTAGACTGAGTCATTCGACCATTTGGAACATATAATGGGTCTTTGCTGGTGTTCCTGGGCTTGTCCACATCATCCCCTCTCTCCTCGAAATGATTTGTCCAAGAATCAAAGTTTGTGTCAAACAACGTAAAATCTGCAACATTAAAGATAACACTAACACTATACTCGTCTGGAAGATCAATTTTGTATGCGTTGTCATTCATTTTCTCTAAAACCTGAAATGGACCATTATCACGAGGCTGTAATTTTGATTTCTTCTGGTTAGGAAATCGTTTCTTCCGCATGTGCACTCAAACCCAATCATTAGGTTTGACAACAAGCAGTTTACATCCTTTATTTGCTTTAGAAGAGTAAAGCCTGTTCTTTTTCTCTATTTGCAGCCGAGCTCCCTCATGGAGTTGTCTCTCCATCTTTGTCTTCTTTTGACCATCTAAACTTACCATTTCTTCAAAAGGTAAAGGAATTAAGTCCATAGGAGTTATTGGATTAAAACCATATACAATTTTAAAAGGAGAAAAACCAGTGGTCGAATTCATAGTTCTATTAGATGCAAACTCAACAAAAGGCAAATATTCTTCCAAATTTTCATATTCTTTATCGATTTGGGTGTAGGACAATCCTGGATGACCTTAACTTTCTCCTTATCTATCTTGATACCCTGTGCAGTTACATCATAGTCAAGAAACACAATTTTCAGCATGGAAAAGGCACATTTTTTAAGATTAGCATATAATTATTTACTACGCAACATACGAAGTACATTATGGAAATGATCAAGATGCTCAAGTTCTTTCTATAGATCATGTCATCAAAATACACAACCAGAAACTTACCTTTGAAAGCATGCAACACATGATCCATCAAATGCATAAACGTACTAGGTGCATTTGTAAGTCCAAACAACATTACTAACCATTCATACAAATCATGCTTAGTCTTAAATGCAGTTTTTCACTCCTCATCCTCTTGCATTCTAATATGATGGCACCCTCTTTTCAAATTAATTTTAGAGAAAATACAAGATCCATGTAACTCATTTAACATGTCATCAAACCTAGAAATAAGGTGTCTATACTTTACCGTTATGTTGTTGATGGCTCGACAATTAACACACATCCTTCATGTTTCATCCTTCTTAGGTACAAGTAGCAAGGGTACAACACACAGACTCATACTCTCACGAATGTAGCTCTTTTCCATTAGCTCATCAACTTGCCTTTGAAGCTCCTTCATCTCCTCTAGATTGCTTCTACAGGCTAGTCGATTAAGAATTAAAGCTCCGGGTATGAAATCAATCTGATACTCTATCCCCCTCAATGGTGGTAATCCACTTAGAGTATGGTTGGGGAACACATCATCAAACTCCTACAACAAAGAAATAGCAACACTAGGCACAATATGTTCAAGATTATTAGTATTAAAGTAAACCTTTTTGTACACTAGTAAAATCATTGGTTTGTTAGTGAAATATGCAGATCTAACCTCACCCTCTCTAGCATAAAAATTGGGTTATTTTTTAGTTTTCCCACACAATTCTCATCACTCTTCCTGACTTTCTTCACTCCTCTAATCTTACCTCCACTATCGGCCAAATTTGGGTGTTTTTGAGCTATGATCGAATGGTTTGATTTGTTTAGAGTGTTGTCCGAATATTTGTTTGTGTTTGGATTGGTGGGAAAATGGGTTGTAGTGGTTTGGATTCTAGCCGAATCTGATGGTCTTCTTTCCCCTTAATCCTCACCTTGATTTTCTCTCTTCATCACCTCATGCTCACTTCTTAGCTTTATTTGATCATCATATACTGTTTGGGTGTAAGAGGTATAATAGTGATGGTTTTTCCATCACTTACAATTGTATACCTATTTTTAACCCCATCATAAATTGCCTTCCTATCATATTGTCATGGTCTCCCCAACAAGATGTGACTTGCTGGCATTGGTATCACATCACACAAAACTTCATCAACATATTTTCCAAATTGAAAATGAAACCACAACCTGTTTAGTCATTTTCACTTCACCACTATCATTCAACCATTGCAATCTAGAAGGTTTAGCATGCTTAACAATAATCAAATTCAGTTTACTAACAAGGATGATACTACAAATATTAACACAACTTCCACTATCTATAATTAAACCACAAACCTTCCTTTGTACATAACAACGTGTATGGAAGATCTCCCTTTGCTGATTAGTTTTATCTTCCTTTACCTGAACCTGAATTGTGAGCCTTATAACCAAGGACTCTGCAACTAGTAATGTTAGCTCATCTCCATCACTATCCTCCAATGGTGGCATGCCTTCACAATCAGATCTGACTTTCAGATTCCATATCACCATCATCTCTAATCATCATGAATCTCTTGTTTGGACACTCCAAAACATAATGTCTGTGCCCTTGACACCTGAAAAATTTAACATCATGAGAATATTTAGGTTGAGTTTATTTATCTTTGGCATCAGTAGGGATATCAACTTTAACATTTGGTGGTTCAGTTTTAGAAGGAACCCGAATTAAACGTTGGCCAAACATATCCCTTCCTAAATTGTCTCTCCACCTTTGTAGCCATGTGAACCATGTCCTCTAGCTCCACATAGTGCTGTAACTCAACCACATTGGCAATGTCCTGATTAAACCCATTAAGAAATCTAGCCATGGTGACATCTTTATCCTCAACAACATTGACTTGAATCATTGCTATCTCCATCTCTTTGTGATATTCATCTACTGTCTTATAGCCTTGATTCAGACTCTAGAGCTTCAATTATAAGTCTTTATAATAGTGGTTCGGCACAAATCTAAATGGGTCACTCCCATTCCTCCTACTAATTACAGTCTGATCCCACCAAATCAATGCACATTCCATAAACTCATTTTTCACCAATTTCACTTTTTTTTTGTTCAGAATAGTTATGACAATAAAAAATCCAATCAACCTTTTTCTCCCACTCTAAATAACCCTCGGGATCATTTTTACCTTAAGACTTAGGAATTTTCAACTTAATGGTGTCATCCATATCTTCATAATTACCCATGCCATGAAAATTCACATTCCTCCTAGCTCTGTTCGGTGCAAACCAGATTTCTTGGCTAGTAAATGCAAAATCATAATCATTTTCACCCATATATGTGTTTCCATACACATACTCCTTAAACTCAGATGTGTTATTTCATATGGTTACACGGACCGTATTTCCTCGGCGATCAGCCCCATTATTTTGTTGCTTTATCGAATTTACCTCATCTTTCAGATCCTTGTACGTCCTAGACAACAACTCGAGTTGCTGGCCTATGGCTCGCATTTGGAAAGCTATGCAAGCATTTTGTGTCGCTGATTTATTGTTTTAAGATATCCTTTGAATCTGTAAAATTTGGTTAGTAACACAAAATATATCCTTACACCACTCTTGTATCACATATAAAAATCAAGTTTTTTCACTCTAATAAGCTCATTACGTCTTTTACCTCACAACTTGCTTTCATTTGGTTCTTTAGGAACTAAAATCAACAAATCAAAGTGAATACCTTCACAACGCACTCTAATTATAATTTTCAGAGTCAATAAACAATAAATATGTGAGGAAACCCTACCATATAAGTATACTTTACAGGCCCAAGAAAGCTAGTAAGACCTCAGTTGTCTGAGACTCTTATAAAGTATGCACGTCCTGATTCGAACTAGAGACCTACAATGCAGAGCTCAAACCCTTTGTCATCACACCACACCCATTGAAGACTTAAAATATCATATAGAAAAATCTAAGCGTGAAAATCATTTATAAATAATAAATTAATTCAAAAAATTAATATAAGGCTTTTTATTTAAAGTCTCAAATCAACATATCATATCATGCTATCTCATTCAATATAAAAATACATATATAGTTTTTTTTTAATCTTTTTGCTTCAAATTAATTTTTTGTGTGCGTTCAGATCGTTTTAATATGCTGATATCAAAAGTAAATTTTAAAAAATATAAAATATATTATATTGATTTATTTCTAAATGAAAAACTTGAAGTTGGCTCATTTCTTGCTAGAAGCAAGGATAAAAATCATTTTTGTCTCTCTTTTCACAAAGAAAAAATTGTATTTTTTCATGTACCTATCTTATTCCTTTCTCTCTTGTATGCTAGTCCACGCCAAAGCTAATGGTATAGCATGGAATGCCTAATTTCAAAATCTATAATTTGGTTAGATTTAATTAAAATAGGATATATGACTATTTTCTCCATCAATTATTGTTCTTTGAATTGAATAAATACTTAGTTTTGTATTTGATAAGAATAAGATATGAATAAACAAGTTGTTATAATATGTGATTCCTCATTCCTTTGTGCTAACTCATTCTTGTACACTGAACATCACTTGACATGCTAATATATTCTTACTTGCTTCTAGAGTAGTGCTTATGGAGTTATATGTAATTTTTTTTTTCTACTGATACTTCATATTGTCATAGACTTGACAAATTTTCAAGTTCATTGAACAACAATGGCCTTGGTGTTTGTTGGTTTGTGATAGGTTACGGATGTCATGATGTCACTATAAGGATCTTAAATGGAGGCAAATGATCAAACAATAAGCTATATGCTACATGTATGCTTTAAACATTAGGACCTAGCTCCAACAATGCTAAATGTATAATTACCTGATATATCTTGCTATGTGAGTGATCATGGTAAATTAATGGGCAACTGATGCGACCATATTATTTGATAGTTTCATTCATATTTATTTAGTGTTTTGCATATGTTTTGTATATAGAATGTCTTGATATTCTTTGTTTTATGTTTTGAAGGCATTTTTGGATGAAAGATGCAAAAAGGAGGTAATAGGAGCTAATTGACAGATTTGACCTTCAGTCGATGTTTTGTGCAGAGCAGAAGCTCTAGAGATCAAAATGAAGTGATTCCAGTGGAATTCAAAAGGCTAACATTTATAAATTTCTGGAAAGCTAAGGCAAAAGAAATAAAATAAGAAAGAGCATGGAAATCATAGCCTTCAAAGTCAAATCTTGCAATCTGCCAATATCGACCTTTGTCCATTCCAACTTCAATATCTTTAGCTAAAGAAGTCCTATTGGTACTAACTCAATTTTGTTGGATTCAAGACTGAAATACCTATAAACTGTACAAATTC
Source organism: Salix purpurea (assembly GCA_027405865.1). Lineage (NCBI taxonomy): Eukaryota > Viridiplantae > Streptophyta > Magnoliopsida > Malpighiales > Salicaceae > Salix > Salix purpurea. The sequence continues at coordinate 6,230,479 of JAOWLH010000006.1, read as the reverse complement.
CAGCTCAAAAAGATATGTTATGAATGAGATATGAATTTTACAAGGAACAACTAAATTCTGTCAACTTAAGGAAAGACTATTTTGTAAAATAGATACTAGGGTTTCTAAGCATATATAAAGGAGGAGAGGAGCAAGGAAGTTTCGGCCAACAACAAAGAAAACACAAATCTTCCTCATTGAAACCCTAAATCATGTTTCTTCCATCTTTTTATTTTAGCTGTTCAATAAACATGCAAGGCTAGACTCTTTTGCTTGGTTGCAAGGACATATAAACCTTCAGATTACAAGAGTTGTGAGATCTATTTTTACCTTAATTTTTTTAGTTTATATGATTAATATGTTTGTTCTCCTATGCTTATTTTCCTATTTTTTGTTTATTTAATTGCTAAGAGTAGACTCAAAGTTATTATTGTAGACAATCCATTGCTAAGTTTTATATCAAAACCAGAGTTGTGATATATGAACTTGTGAAGCAACTAAGTTAATAATTGTAGCGAATCTATGTTATTAATCTTAGGAAGAACATTCAATCAAACTAAACATATATTGCGGACAATATTGTTTCTTAATTGATTAATTTATCTAGTTTTTAATGTTGCCATTGAATCAAATTACTAGTGCAGACACTATGGTTGTTTGATGGTGAGGGTAAGTTATACGGCGGAACCAATTTTAAGAAGAGATAAATATTCAGAATATAAATTGATGTGTCATTTCCATGATCAGTTCTGATTTCTGTAGGTGGATGTTGACTTGCGACCAAGGTTTGCTTTATTGATAAATTTCAGTTTTATGTAATTTTCGCTTAGTTTCCTTTAGCCTAGCCTAGACAATTTTCAACCCCCCTAATTGCATAACATATAGCAAGAAAATCTGACCTAAATTATCCTCATGGGATCGACCCCTTGCTTGCTCCATACTATCTTATTTGATATGTTTTAAGCTAGGGTAATTAATTTGTGTGACCGTGACATCGCAACAGTAACTAATTACATATTTTCAATTCTTGGATCAGACTTTGCAAGTGCCTTGGACATAATTTTCTTCCTTACATGAGTGTTGTCATGCCTCCTCTGCTTTAGTCTGCCAAACTTAAGCCAGATGTTACCATTGCATCTGTTGATTCAGATGTTGATATTGATTATGATGACAACAAATGTGATTTTGTTTGTGATTATCTTAAACCACACAACAAAGGGTTTTAAGAATTTCTTTTGTTTGTGATGATTAAGCATTATTTTTTCCTCCCTTTTCCTCATTCCTTTGTGCTAACTCATTCTTATATACTGAACATCACTGAACATGCTTATATGTTTTTCCTTGTTCTAGATTAAAGCTTATGGATTTATATTTTTTTCATGCTGATACTTCAGATTGTCATGGACTTGACAATTTTTTCAAGTTTCATTGAGCAACATTGGCCTTAGTATTTGTTGGTTTGTGATAGGTTATGAATGTCATGATGTCACAACAAGGATCTCAAATGGAGGCAGATGATCTAACAACAAGCTACATGTTACAGGTATGCTTTAAGCATTAGGAACTAGCTCCAACAATGCTAAATGTATAATTATTTGATATATCTTGCTTTGTGATCATGGTAAATTAATGGGCAACTGATTATATATTTTAAAGGTGTTGAAATCAGGCTCAAAGTCAAGAATTTACTAAGATATTTTTAGTAAATATTAGTATAGGAAATTTGGCAAATTACACTTTACTAGTTTAGGAAGATTGTGATGTTTTCCTAGTTTAGTTATTTCCTATTTATACTCTAATATTATATATATAGGTAGATAAGGATGTAGCATGCAAAATAATAAGAAGAGAAAATCAATCTCTCTCTCTTTATCTCTCTCTCAAAATATTACATGGTATTAGAGTTAGGTTCTGAAACCTAAACCAAAACATACAACATGGCTACCGAAAGGCAGAGCTCAACCTCTGAGGTCACATCAAGATTTGGAAAGCCAACAAACACAGTTAGCCCTAGAAGAACTGAAAACTCATATCTTCTCAACACATGTCACAAACTCAATGGGTACAGTTACCTTCAATGGTCAGAATTATTTGAGATTGAAGCAGCACTATATGATCTACGCTAAGGAGAGAGCTCACTGTCACTCAATATTTCAACACACTATCTTGACATTGGCAACACCTTAGCATGGCTACAAATGGAACTGCCCTGGAGATACATCCTTGTTTAGGAAAATTGTGGGATAAAAGAGGACATTCAAATTTCTTTTAGGACTCAATAAAACCCTAGGTAAAGATAGAGGAAGAATAATGGGCACCAAACCTCTTCCAAACTTTAGAGAAGCATTCTTAGAGACATGAAGAAAGTAGAAAGAAAGTTATGATGTGATCTCATAACTCAATACCATCAATGGAGGATCTGCCCTGGTCTCTACCGAAAGGCAGAGCTCAACCTCTGAGGTCACATCAAGATTTGGAAAGCCAACAAACACAGTTAGCCCTAGAAGAACTGAAAACTCATATCTTCTCAACACATGTCACAAACTCAATGGGTACAGTTACCTTCAATGGTCCTCATTAGTCACGATGTTCATCTGTGAGAGGGCAAAGATGATTATCTCACAGATAAAGTATTAATACTAGAGAAAAGTGACCCACTATTTCGAACATGGAATATAGAAAATCACATGGTAATGTCAAGGTTAATCAACTCAATGACTAATGAAATAGGAGAAAATATTCTCCTTTATGGAATAACAAAGGAAATATGGGATGTAGCTAGGGAAACATACTCAAGTTCTTATAACACATTAGAATTATTTGAGATTGAAGCAGCACTATATGATCTACGCTAAGGAGAGAGCTCACTGTCACTCAATATTTCAACACACTATCTTGACATTGGCAACACCTTAGCATGGCTACAAATGGAACTGCCCTGGAGATACATCCTTGTTTAGGAAAATTGTGGGATAAAAGAGGACATTCAAATTTCTTTTAGGACTCAATAAAACCCTAGGTAAAGATAGAGGAAGAATAATGGGCACCAAACCTCTTCCAAACTTTAGAGAAGCATTCTTAGAGACATGAAGAGAGTAGAAAGAAAGTTATGATGTGATCTCATAACTCAATACCATCAATGGAGGATCTGCCCTGGTCTCTCGAACCTCTAGTTGAGATAGTAGATAGAAAAAGGGAAGACCATGGTGTGAGCACTTTCAAAAACCAGAACACACCAGAGAAACTTGCTGGAAAATTCATGGCAAACCTAGTGATTGGAAACCATCATGACCATAAACTAACAAAGAAGGTTGAACCTATGTTGTTGCAACCTCAGATGACAATTGATAGAAGATCAACAACACACCAACAAATTCTTCACCAAAAAACAACTTGAGGTCCTACAGAAGTTGTTTAGCCAAAATTCCTTAGCCAACCCTTCAATCTCAGGGTTTGGCATGACAATACAAAAATACATTGCCTATTAGGTAAACAAAACCACTTAGAGCCTTGGATTATTGACTATGGAGCATCTAATCACATGAGAGGAGATGAAATGGTTCTCTATGAATATAACTAGTGCAAGGAAGATTATGTAGTAAGAATTGCTGATGGAACTTTATCAAAATTGAAGGAATCGACCTTAACCAAATTTCAAAGGACATGCATGTAAAATCTGTTCTTTATGTTCCTAATCTGGACTGTAACTTACTTTCAATTAGTAAACTGGCACGTGATCTATATCGTGTTGCTAAAATTTTCCCTAACTTATATGTATTTCAGGATTTAGCTTCGAGGAAGAGGATTGGTAGTGCTAGGATATATTCAGGACTCTATCTCCTTAAGAATAAACTCCATCTAAGGTTAAGACATCATTTCTATGACTACCAAACATGTTTGTTTATATTATGAGAGCATGTTGGGAGATTGTTTTTTGGATAATGGTTAGGTGCTAAATGTTAAAAACCATTAAAGCCTAAACATGTTTTTTTTATGAGACATAATGTTAACTTTCCAATAAATATATTCAAATTTAAAGTTTAATTCTTTGATATTCATTTATTTTAATTTCAAAGTTGTATTATTTCTTTGCTTATTTTAAACTTTATATTTTATATCCTTATTTTCTATAAAATATGAAATTATGGATTATGGACATGTTATTGTTTTCCTAGATGATGCATGGATGGGTATGAGTAAGGTTGCAATCCTTTATTCAAGGGTTTAGGTTTTTATTTAAGGTTTACTCTCTTATGTTCATAATGGTTGTCCTTGATTTCATACTCTTATAAGATATTGTTTAAATTCCATGAATTTTATCTAGAACTCTTTCACATTAAAATATTTTTGTATCTAGTTAATACTCATACAAGGACCAAAATCATTGTGTCATTTTATTATTTTAATTTTGCATATTCTTGACCTTATTTATATATAAAAAAGCAAAAGAATATTTACCATATTGCATGTTTTCATACTAGTTTTTTGTAACATGTATATTAAACTCATTGAGGTCGACATTCCAAAAGCCCTTTTAAAAATTTCTTTTGTTTTAAAAATCATGTAAAACATATTTTGTTATTAATCCATAGTGTTAAAGATAAGTAAACTCATAATGAGTTGTTATCTTAAAATGAAATCCATAACTCTTAAGGAAACAATGTCTTTTTAGTTCTCACACTTTGCTGGCAAATTCTTGGCCCAACTTGTAACACGTTCTCTATTGTCTAGATAAATTAGCAAGTCTACCATATAATTAAAAAGTTAAAGATATCTAGTTTTCAACCTAGTTAAATTAATATCTAAACATCTCTTGTAGCTTCATATATGACCTGAAAAGTAGACAAAGGTCTACACTGATAAATTTGAACTTTTTTCAACTTAAACCTCTTGACTTAGCCCATTGAACTCTTTTTAGACCCACTTTGTTTTAGACCTTAGAATAGACCCAATGAACACTCTTAATGGATAATTTAATATTTTAATGATGATTGCACCATAAATGTTAAGAGGTGAAATTGAAAATTAAAATCAATTAGGAAAAAGGATTACAAAAAACATCAATCCAAAGAATGAAAACCAAATTAATAAAAAAACAAAATAAAGCCAAATGATGATGTCCAAGATTAAAGGGAAAAAAAACAAGATATAAATTAAATTGCAATCACATGAATGAGGATCAGATTAAAAACAAAAACAAATTAAATGACACCATTATAAACCATGGCACAATAGGAAAAGGATGATTAGGCGCTTCCAACACCACCTTAAAAGGTGGCATTTGGTTGGGGAAAAAACATCACACATATCATCTAAGAGGTGTGTACATCATTTACTCGCTAAACGATGACTAGGCGTTTCCAACACCCCTTAAAAGGTGGATTTAGCTGTGGATCAACGTCACACATTAACTTAAATATAAAAGGCGTAGGGTTTTTACTGCATATTTATCCATTGTTCACCTAGACACAGTTCACTATCGATTGTTACAGTAACTTTACCATTTTGCCCACAGGGTCGAAAATTTTTAACCCCCGGGACCAAGGGTATTTTAGAAATTTTTAGGGGACATGAATGGTATTTTCGAGTTTATTGCACATTAAAACCACAAAATAGCCCCTAAAAATGATAAAAATGAGCACCCGGAACCGAGGGTATTGAAGTACTTTCAACCCTGGTTTTTTTTGTAGATATTGCTGGGTCTAAGGGTGTATGGGTAATTGACCATTTTTTTAAATTTTTTTTCCAACCGCATGTATCTTTCAGGAGGCGCGTGGGGCTTCTTCCTGCTGTGGAAATTGGTCTTTCGCCATGTCAATGGGTGCGCTGCCATGTCATCTGTCTCCCGTCATGGCGCATGTCCGATGAATCACTCCGTAGAATCGCTGGTGAACGGGTTTCTTTCCCCCTCGCTTGTTTCTCTCTCCTGCTGTAGGAAGTACGGGGCGATCATTAATATTTGTAGTAGTTCCATTTCAGTCCCTGATCTTTGGATTTTCTTTTCTTATTGAATTTTCAATGGAAATTTCAATTATTTTCAATTATACCCTTCTACTGAAATTGATTATATATGGTGTGTTTCATTTCAGTTCTAACTTTTTTGATTTTTTTTGTTCCAATAATAATTTTGGTATGCAAGTGTTAATTTGTTCAAATTGGGTCCTCTAATTAAAATTGGTCATATAGGCTACTTTTCATTTCGGTCTTTATTCTTATAATTTTTTCAACAAATATTTTAAATCCCCTTATTATTTCAGTCCCAAAGTTTTGATTTATTTCATTTTTGTCTTTCAATTGGAATTGATTATATATTTTATTTTTTATTTTGCCACTTATTTTTTTAATTTTTTATTTGATATTAATTCCTTTGGTTTTTTTTGTCCTTCTTTGATAGTGTGTATTTTTCATCCATGTTTATGTATTTATGTTCTTAGTTTTTATTTTTAATTTTTTTTCATTTTATTTTTTGTTGGGGTTTTATTTTTATTCGATTCTGTTATGAAGTTTTAATTTATGTTGGTTATACTGCATTTTGTTTTTAAAAATCTCCTTACTATTTTTCGATCCCAAAATTTTTATTTTTTGCAGTTTTGTCACTCAATTAAAATTAATTATATATATTGTTTTTCATTAACCTATCAAAAACGTAGAAAAACACTAAAAGATAACTAACTCAATACTTTTTAAAATTAAAATCATTATTAAAAAGCATATAAAAGCAAAACAAAGGTAAGTAAAAAGCTCAAAGATGGGTAGGTTTTTCTTGTAGGCATACGAGCGTTTATTTTCATGTCAGAATGTTTGGTCCCTCTCTCTCATCACTCAGAAAGCAGCGTACATATTAATTATGTTCCACGTGACTACAAGAAATGACCTTTTGATCTTTCCCTTACTTTCATGTCTGGCTCTACCTCAGATTTTTCCTGTACGTTTCCACAAGTTTCGGGTTCCCAGAAGATCTCCTCTCTCCCCTTCCACAAATTTTTATTTTTTAGTTTAATTTGTTGATAGCAGAGCCACGGAGAAACACCAATGGCTGTACTATGCTTGCTGCCTTACAGCCTGACGATCGAGCTGGTGGCTGATCAGAGCTTCATGTGTGTCGAGTTTCAGGTGAGTTTGCAGTGAGTTTAACGCCCACCTCCATTGATATTGTTCTTGATCATTACTTAGTTTATATGAATCCATGTGTTTGCGTGTCTGCTGGCAATGAAAATTCATCTCCGATCCTTAAATTTTCTCCAAGTTCTTTGAATTGTTAGATAAAACACTCTCTCTTTCCATGCTCATGATCTCTTGCTTGATCATGAAAACATGAACGAATTTCTTGCTAGATAGCTAAGTAGAGCTGAAAATTAATATGATCTGTGGGTTCGATCCTGTTGTATTATCAGCTTTTCTCCATTTTTCCATGCGATGAAGAAGAATTAATATAGAAAAAAGAAAGGGGTAGATAGAGAATGGTATACAAGAAGCTAGATTTGTGGAGCTAGCTACGTTGAATGAAAAAGCATGCATCGACCTAAATAAAGTCCACCCACGAGTCAAATATATATGAACTTGTATCAACCTCACATGCGTAGTAAGATTCCATCTACCTTTCATGGAGTGTTGTCGAAGAGGACAAAACACTCCTAACCTACGATGCTGCTGTAACCCAAAAATAGGACAAGCAGCTCCTAGTGTATGATTGCATGATTGTCAGTGTTGATCGTGGTTTTTTGTTTTTTTTTTTTAATTTTAATTTAAAATACATTAAAATATTGTTTTTGTATGTTTTTTTAAAAAATAATATTAATACATGAAAATATCTAAAAATAACAAAAAAATATTTAATTTAAAATAAAATTTAAAATATAAATTTTCAAGATTTTTTAAAATCACTTACCCTTGTTCTTTTCTTTGCACCAAAAAGCCACACCATACCTGCTTTGTCCTTGACACTCACTACTAAGAAAATAATACATAACCAACAATTTAGATCCTGAAATCACCCCTGGTTGCCGAAGCTTCCTCCTCTTCTGGAACGGAAGTTACCTGCATTGCTAATAGCCTCTTTTTTTTAGTAGTGACTCAATCTCTCCAACATTAAATATCTTCAACGGTAAATTTCTTCTTAATTTCACTTTAGATCCAGGTTGTAACAAGTTAATTTCTTTGTCAAAAAGAAAAAAGAAGTTGTAACAAAATCATTTTATAATTATTTTCTGGATTTTAAAATATAAAAAAACTTTGTTATGCTGTGATTGAATAACATGGAAAACTATTTATAAGGATCGGTCAATTACAGTTCAATATATACACCAATATTTAACCAAGGAGACGAAGACGACGACAAGAATAAGAACAACAACACATATATAGCATCCTTTCACAGTTTGGGAAAGCTCTCCCGTCGGCATGCAGACCGTCCTTTGTTGTCTTTATTTTTTGTAAGAACTATAAGATTCACCTAACCCATTGAAAAAGCAGGCATGTGGGGTTACTAGCCAGGCCAGCCGGGTTTTTTTTTTTTTTTTTTTTTTTTTTTTTTTTTTTTTTATGATGGACTTGAGGGACCTTCAATTATAAAAAGTAATAAAGAGAGACATGCGAGGTTTGTATTTTCTAAAATTTGACCACCGTAAAGGCGTAAACTGATTTGATAAATCAGGAAGTGAGTTTTTTAATTTAAAAAACTGTTTTCAGATTATTTTAGTCTTAAAACACTTTCAGATTACTTTAATGATTCCTCTAAATTATTGGATGCATGCTTGTACTTTAAATTATATTCCAGTCCTTTTGCTCTCTCTTTTTTTTAATGGCAATAAATTAAATTTTTGGATGCATGCTTGCACATTAATGCAAGAATATAAACTTACAATATCGTGAATGCTCCTGATCATCTAAACTTATTCAAGATCACAATGTAAGATTCATCAAGCTCGACTTAACGTGAAAGATATTCATGATCCAGTTAGACTAACCTATCGATCAAGCTGTCTAATAAGGTGACAAAAACATTTTTTTCTAGTTATTAGATGTTAAGTCTTGCAGTGTTTGAAGAATAATTTAGGAGACAACTACAAGTAAATCCAACAATTATATTGTTCATGTTCTCGATCGTAAGTATAATTAACGATCTTGGCCTATATGATCATGTTCTCTCTTTTAAATCTTTCTAGCTAGGACTAGGATAGATATGGTTTCTTGTTATTTCTCAATCCTATAAACCCTCGTGATTTCTAAGAAACCTTAAATCCCTCTTCAGCATGCATGAATTAATACCTTATCTTCGTCAAATTCCTAAGGGAATATTGAATCCAGGTGCTATATATGTCTTTATATATATATCCCTAAGAGATTGTTTTCACGTTAATATTTTGGGTCGCACTATAAATACGGTGTTTACAGTTTCAGGCTTGAACTATTCCTTGAACCTTCAGTTCCCAAGGAGCATAACATGATGACAAATGACTTGTGATCTGCATAAAAAGTCTAGAGTTCGAGTCAGGACGTGCAATTTTTATAATAATTTTGGACAATCGGGGTTTTATTTGCTCACTTGGACTTACAATGCACATTTTTCAGAAGGAAAAAAGTTCTTTGAACCTTTGTCTATAAAGCTTACCCAACTAATACACCAAGGAATCGAAGGCACGGCAAAGCAATGGTAATGGTATATATGGTTACCCTTCACTAAGGTTAATTTCCATCTTAAATTAAAGATTCTTTTTATACAAATACAAATAGAAATTTACATACATATGCGTCAATTTCTTTTTGTTTTTTTTTACAAATTGCTTGTCTTCTTAAAAAGCATCAAATTAATGTTTTGTAGGTGACCAGTTCATCTTCACTGTTTTACACACACATGTTTATTTACTAGGTGTGTTGTGCGGCACATCTCATAAAAAGATAAATGTTTTTTACTAGTGATACACTTGGTAAACAAACACATGCTACATTAAATTACCAAACACATATTTGGTATAGAGTGTTAATGTTGTGTTAATGAATAGTGAGAAACTACATGCATGAACTAGGGCTACATAATGCATGCAGTATCATTTTCCCCCCTTTATTTATTCCTTTTAAAGGTTAAAAATAGTCTTTTTCGACCCAATTTTCATCCTTCATTATTTTTTATATATTTTAAAATCATGTATTTTCATGACACATTTTGTGTTTTTATATTATTTCATGCAGTCAAAATTATTTTCTCCTTTTCACTAACATACATACGGATAAGAATTACTTGTCATAAGAGGCTTATAATTGGAGCCTGATCCACAGACTTTCCAAATGAAATTAGGGTTTGTGAGTGAGAGAGGAAGAGAGATTGAACCTCAGACATTTCATAATTTGCAGGACTTAGAACACTTAATTTGACCTTGGCTAGCTAGTAGTTAGGGAATTACAGCATGGCATATAGTACGAGTACATATTTTACCTTATACAATCATCACACGTAGAATTTCTTACAACAAGACTATTATAAACACACGTAGTAATTCTTACAACAAGAATTACTGCAACAACGTAATACAACATTAGTACATGCCATTAATCACATCTGTTTGATTTTCTTTAAGCACATGCAGTGGTGCAGGTAGATGAGTTAAAACTGGAAGACTATTTGAAGGAGCCCCGCCCACAGATTTGTCACCGAAGGCTGCCATTGGAGGTGAGACTTGAGCTTCCCAAATGTTTCCGTGACTGAGAATTTGTGAAGAAGAAACCACAAGCTTTGAAGAAAGTCCAAACATATTTTGCTGCTGTAACTGTTGTCGTTGTTGATACACGAACACATTATCATTGAGCAAGGAATCCAGAAAAGAAGACAAAGTGTCCTCATTTCCAATATCTTCAATGAGATCTTCGTCAGTTTTTCCTTGATCATAACCACTTTGTAATGATCCCATATCACGATTTGGCCAATATTCTGTAGCATCTGCAGCAACCTGGCTAGGATACTGATCATCCAGGTTAGGCGGCGCTGTGAAGTTTTCACGTACTCTAGTGGCTACAGTTCGATAGACCCTCCCATTCTCATCCAGTACTGGAGGAGATTTAGGGTTACGATTTTGGACTGGAACATTTGGCATTTCTGAGGAGTCAGGATAAGGTTTTAATGGCCTGTGAGTCCTAGGGTCTATTCCTTGGCTAATGAGCTTCTTGCTGAGACTGGTATTCCAGTAATTCTTAATCTCATTATCTGTTCGCCCTGGTATCCTCCCAGCTATCAAAGACCACCTGCTCCAAAAAGGAAAGCCAAACAAAAGTAAGATTGACAGACAAAATTACTAGCTAGTAAACATCAATCTAAGTACTGTTATTTCAGCTTCAAAAACCAAAACGCCATTAATTTAACTTTGTAAGACGTCGGCAACAAAGTCTTAGAACACTTTCGCTATAGGATCCAAAAAAGAAGATAAAAGGAACAACAACATAGATACGTGCAGACGTACATGCATGTATGGATACATAGTTGTGCCAAAAAAAATATGGAGATCTGATCATCATGAACCTGATCAGATTGCTAAGTGAAAGGAAAAGGAAAAACAAAAGGGAAAACCCTTTTAAGTTAAAGGCCAACAATTTTGTTTTTGAGACAATTTAAAATGTTAATCGAAAGTCAAGCTTCTAGTTTTTTGAGGAAGGAGGAGCATGACAAAACCCTAAAAAAACAGAAGAAATTAAAAAACAAGAAAGCGATCCAAATCAACCTAATTATAGCTGTCCCAGCCCAGCGATGATAATAGAGAGAAAAGAATCAGCAATCCCGAGACCATTAAATCCTATTATCACCCAGAGAATATCACAGATACCTGTTACCAAGCAACCGGTGAAGCCTAAGAATGAGATCTTCCTCATCTGGGGCAATATGCCCTCTCTTGACAGAAGGCCTGAGGTAGTTCATCCACCGGAGGCGGCAGCTCTTGCCACACCTAGCAAGTCCAGCTCGATTTGGGAGAGTGCGCCATCGCCCTTCACCTTCTTTCTTGACGTAGTTTGCCAGGAGCTCATCCTCTTCTGTTGTCCATGGCCCCTTCTTTATGCCCACCTTGCTGCAACATGGTGTAGGTACAGTAATCTTGCTCCTTGTTGAAGTGGTTGAGGATGGATTCCTCATCACAAACGATTCTATTTTGACTCCTGATTTAATACAGTGATCTCGTTTTCTGACAAGAACAAGAAGAATCGAAGGGTTGTGAAGGTAAAGGAAGTGGAAAGTTTCGACGTGGACTGGTCGTAAATGGTATAGGGATGGGCGGCGGGTTCTAGTATGTGACCCCAATTAGTTTAGATCAAGTTAAACTCGCATGGATAAGTTTGGAGTACATGTGTTCAGTTTCGAGCCGAATTGGTAGGGCCCTGCTTGTGACCCTCTAGCCCAGCAACGCCCATATTCTTGGACATCTTCGAACTTTGGTTTTTGTAGCTATTAATTTCTCGAGTCTTGAGAAAGGTTGTGAATTCCGTTTGGATGATGTTTTATTTTTTTAATTAAAATATAATGTTCTGGTTTTGAAGTATTTTGTTGTTCTTGAATAATGAAATTGAAAAAAAATAATCTAAAAAAAAAGATACAATAAAATGATTTTTCTAAGCAAAATTATAAACCTGAACAATATTACAAGAATATCATCATCGTGCCGAAACGTTTTGTACTAGTTAAAAAATGAGACAAAACAGCGTCGTTTTTACCTCGATTTAAATTTTAGCCCGTTCCGGATTTTTCAGCCCAATACTGGCCGAAACGAGCCGATATTCCTTCGTCTATGTCGTTTCAGATACAGAAATAAAATCATCTCCCACCTTACTTGATTTAATTGCTTTTCATCTCCTGCACAAATTGTTGCCACTTGTCACTTTGCTTTTCATCTTCCGCACAAATTATTGTCATTGTTTATGTATATATAAGAGCCAAAATCAAAACAATAAAATTAAAAAATATATATATTATAAAAAAATAAAATTGTTGCGTCAACTTTGATTTTATAAAAAGTAAAAATTATATATTTTTTTCTTTCTAATTTTTTCATATATATAATTAATTAATTATATATGAACAGTACAATTGCAAAACGGCTTGCCGAAACACTTCGAAACCAAAACATTCCATACTAATAGAAAAAACAAAACGCCAACCGAAGCGAAACTGACAACTATGATGTAATGGTCAAATTAAGAGATATGATTGATATTGCAAAACTATTCATTATTAAAAAAACATTATTTGGCCGAAATGGAACGGGCAGAACAAAACCGGAACATGCCGAGCGAAATTGGGGTGGAATTTCTAGAATAGACCGAGATTCTGAGTGAGATAAAATTTATTTTGGTTTATTCTATTTTATGAACAGGAATGAAATGTACCGGCCATTCTGGATGGAATAGAACAAAATTAACAAGTTTTGTCTTTCGACAAGTAGAAACAAAAAAAAGTCCAGGTGTTATCTATTCTTTGAAATTCAATATTTGGAACGAGAATGGATGAATCAAAATGAAAATTGCATGATATCCTATAAGAATTATAAAATGGATTAGAGGAATCTGAGGATGATTGATTATTTAGAAATTATTTTGCACCCTAACTTATATAAGTGGTGGTGGTGAAATAAGAATGATGGGAAGCAATGGGGATTGTAGTATAATGAATAATAGGTTAAGAGATTTTGTAAGCCTTATTGTAGTATTTGTAAGCCTTTGTTGATGCGAACCTCGTGATCACGTGGCCATGCAACCCACAATCAAGATTGAGATATGATTTTGAAAAATCGAAATAGGTCTGATAAGACTGTAACACAATGAAAATCTGCCCCAAGGCACCAATACTATTGGAATGAGTAGAATGACGCCATGAAGCCAGTTAATCATTGATAAGTCAGATTCAGTTCCTTCAAGAACTGAAGAATGCAAGAATCACTTGAAAACTGAAAAATTCAAAAGTAATATTTATCAAAGGCTACTGAAATTTAGCTTACATGAGTTTATATAGTTCTTGAAAAATGAACCCTAATGGACCCCTTATGTGGACTTAAATGAGGTCCACTCAATACTGACCCAAAAATTAAACTGAAAAGCCCATAACTTAACACAAACAAGCCTTGGATATTAGATGAAAATAAATATTAATTAAGCCCAAACAAGACTTGGGTTGTAGCTAACAAAATAAAATAAGCCTATAATATTAAATCAATGTTCTGCCATGAGAAAAGAAGGAAGTAAAATATTGTAGAGCTGATTCAAGACTTATTTATAGTCTTCCATGTAGCCACTTAATCCTAGAAACAAAAGGAAAAGGTAGGCACCCATGTTGTTTTCAAGTTGTAGTAAAATTCTTTTGTTTCCCTTGCTTTCCTCACTTCATGGTGCAAATAAGGTTGTATTGGACCCCTCTTACACATCGATAAGATGTACTAGGATCTCCTTTTGATATTCTAATGGACCTTGCAATTTTGACTTGGTTGAAACCTTCAAAACCAATGTATTCAATGCATCTTTCAATGTCTTAGACTGAGTCATTCGACCATTTGGAACATATAATGGGTCTTTGCTGGTGTTCCTGGGCTTGTCCATATCATCCCCTCTCTCCTCGGAAGGATTTGTCCAAGAATCAAAGTTTGTGTCAAACAACGTAAAATCTGCAACATTAAAGATAACACTAACACTATACTCGTCTGGAAGATCAATTTTGTATGCATTGTCATTCATTTTCTCTAAAACCTGAAATGGACCATTATCACGAGGCTGTAATTTTGATTTCTTCTGGTTAGGAAATTGTTTCTTCCGCATGTGCACTCAAACCCAATCATTAGGTTTGACAACAAGCAGTTTACATCCTTTATTTGCTTTAGAAGAGTAAAGCCTGTTCTTTTTCTCTATTTGCAGCCGAACTCCCTCATGGAGTTGTCTCTCTATCTTTGTCTTCTTTTGACCATCTAAACTTACCATTTCTTCAAAAGGTAAAGGAATTAAGTCCATAGGAGTTATTGGATTAAAACCATATATAATTTTAAAAGGAGAAAAACCAGTGGTCGAATTCATAGTTCTATTAGACGTAAACTCAACAAAAGGCAAATATTCTTCCAAATTTTCATATTCTTTATCGATTTGGGTGTAGGACAATCCTGGATGACCTTAACTTTCTCCTTATCTATCTTGATACCCTGTGCAGTTACATCATAGCCAAGAAACACAATTTTCTCCATGGAAAATCACATTTTTTAAGATTAGCATATAATTATTTACTACGCAACATACGAAGTACATTATGGAAATGATCAAGATGCTCAAGTTCTTTCTATAGATCATGTCATCAAAATACACAACCGGAAACTTACCTTTGAAAGCATGCAACACATGATCCATCAAATGCATAAATGTACTAGGTGCATTTGTAAGTCCAAATAACATTACTAACCATTCATACAAATCATGCTTAGTCTTAAATGCAGTTTTCCACTCCTCATCCTCTTGCATTCTAATATGATGGCACCCTCTTTTCAAATTAATTTTAGAGAAAATACAAGATCCATGTAACTCATTTAACATGTCATCAAACCTAGAAATAAGGTGTCTATACTTTACCGTTATGTTGTTGATGGCTCGACAATTAACACACATCCTTCATGTTTCATCCTTCTTAGGTACAAGTAGCACGGGTACAACACACAGACTCATACTCTCACGAATGTAGCTCTTTTCCATTAGCTCATCAACTTGCCTTTGAAGCTCCTTCATCTCCTCTAGATTGCTTTTACAGGCTAGTCGATTAAGAATTAAAGCTCCGGGTATGAAATCAATCTGATACTCTATCTCCCTCAATGGTGGTAATCCACTTGGAGTATCGTTGGGGAACACATCATCAAACTCCTACAACAAAGAAATAGCAACACTAGGCACAATATGTTCAAGATTATTAGTATTAAAGTAAGCCTCTTTGTACACTAGTAAAATCATTGGTTTGTTAGTGAAATATGCAGATCTAACCTCACCCTCTCTAGCATAAAAATTGTGTTATTTTTTTATTTTCCCACACAATTCTCATCACTCTTCCTGACTTTCTTCAGTCCTCTAATCTTACCTCCACTCTCGGCCAAATTTGGGTGTTTTTGAGCTATGCTCGAATGGTTTGATTTGTTTGGAGTGTTGTCCGAATATTTGTTTGTGTTTGGATTGGTGGGAAAATAGGTTGTAGTGGTTTGGGTTCTAGCCGAATCTGATGGTCTTCTTTCCCTTTAATCCTCACCTTGATTTTCTCTTCATCACCTCATGCTCACTTTTTAGCTTTATTTGATCATCATATACTGTTTGGGTGTAAGAGGTATAATAGTGATGGTTTTTCCATCACTTACAATTGTATACCTATTTTTAACCCCATCATGAATTGCCTTCCTATCATATTGTCATGGTCTCCCCAACAGGATGTGACTTGCTGGCATTGGTATCACATCGCACAAAACTTCATCAACATATTTTCCAAATTGAAAATGAAACCACAACTTGTTTAGTCATTTTCACTTCACCACTATCATTCAACCATTGCAATCTAGAAGGTTTTGCATGCTTAACAATAATCAAATTTATTTTACTAACAAGGATGATACTACAAATATTAACACAACTTCCACTCTCTATAATTAAACTACAAACCTTACTTTGTACATAACAAAGTGTATGGAAGATCTCCCTTTGCTGATTAGTTTCATCTTCCTTTACCTGGACCTGAATTGTGAGCCTTATAACCAAGGACTCTGCAACTAGTAATGTTAACTCATCTCCATCACTATCCTCCAATGGTGGCATGCCTTCACAATCAGATCTGACTTTCAGATTCCATATCACCATCATCTCTAATCATCATGAATCTCTTGTTTGGACACTCCAAAACATAATGTCTGTGCCCTTGACACCTGAAAAATTTAACATCATGAGAACATTTAGGTTGAGTTTATTTATCTTTGGCACCAGTAGGGATATCAACTTTAACATTTGGTGGTTCCGTCTTAGAAAGAACCCGAATTAAACGTTTTGCCGAACATATCCCTTCCTAAGTTGTCTCTCAACCTTTGTAGCCATGTGAACCATGTCCTCTAGCTCCACATATTGCTGTAACTCAACCACATTGGCAATGTCCTAATTAAACCCATTAAGAAATCTAGCCATGGTGGCATCTTTATCCTCAACAACATTGACTTGAATCATTGCTATCTCCATCTCTTTGTGATATTCATCTACTGTCTTATAGCCTTGATTCAGACTCTAGAGCTTCAATTATAAGTCTCTATAATAGTGGTTCGGCATAAATCTTCTCTTCGTTAAGACTTTCATCTCCCCTCAAGTCGAAATGGGTCACTCCCATTCCTCCTACTAATTACAGTCTGATCCCACCAAATCAATGCACATTCCATAAACTCATTTTTCACCAATTTCATTTTTTTTTTGTTCAAAATAGTTATGACAATAAAAAATCCAATCAACCTTTTTCTCCCACTCTAAATAACCCTCGGGATCATTTTTACCTTAAGACTTAGGAATTTTCAACTTAATGGTGTCAAAGTCTCCATCCATATCTTCATAATTACCCATGCCATGAAAATTCACATTCCTCCTACCTCTGTTCGGTGCAGACCAGATTTCTTGGCTAGTAAATGCAAAATCATAATCATTTTCAGCCATATATGTGTTTCCATCAACATACTCCTTAAACTCAGATGTGTTATTTCATATGGTTACACGGACCGTATTTCCTCGGCGATCAGCCCCACTATTTTGTTGCTTTATCGAATTTACCTCATCTTTCAGATCCTTGTACGTCCTAGACAACAACTCGAGTTGCTGGCCTATGGCTCGCATTGGGAAAGCTATGCAAGCATTTTGTGTCGCTGATTTATTGTTTTAAGATATCCTTTGAATCTGTAAAATTTGGTTAGTAACACAAAATATATCCTTACACCACTTATGTATCACATATAAAAATCAAGGTTTTCACTCTAATAAGCTCATTATGTCTTTTACCTCACAACTTGTTTTCATTTGATTCTTTAGGAACTAAAATTAACAAATCAAAGTGAATACCTTCACAACGCACTCTAATTATAATTTTCAGACTCAATAAACAATAAATATGTGAGGAAACCCTACCATATAGGTATACTTTACGGGCCCAAGAAAGCTAGTAAGACCTCAGTTGACTAAGACTCTTATAAAGTATGCATGCCCTGATTCGAACTCGAGACCTACAATATAGAGCTCAAACCCTTTGTCATCACACCACACCCACTGAAGACTTAAAATATCATATAGCGTGAAAATTGTCATCACCCAATTTTTGGGTTACTCCCCAAAATCAATCCAAAAATAACAAAAATAAAATAAAAGAGGTTGGCGTTGGTAGAAAAATCAATGTGCAAATTTTGGTTGTTTTCGAGAGTCTAATTGTGTCTCTTTTGTCCCCAAAAATAGAGGAAAATACAGATTTAAGGCAAAAATAATTTATCATTGGATAAATCTATGTAAGAATTAAGTCAAGATATATAATTATATTTTTATGGGCCAATTTGATTTAATCGTCGGCCAATTTAAAAGTATAATTATGTTTGAGAATTAAATTAGGGTCCAATTAAAGGATTTAATTAAGTGCAAGGACTTAATTATACTTTAAGTTGGTCAAATTAATTTTATTAAGGGCTTAATCATTGAAAAAATCAAGTTCTTGAATTTAATTCGGGTTCAATTGAGAAGTTGAGAATTTTCAGAGACTGAGTTGGATTTTTTCCAAGCCATTTGTGTGAAATCAGGGGTCCAATTGGAAACAATTGAGAGTTTAATGGTCAATTGAGGGTCAAATAGCATAAATTGGAAGCCAAGGACCAAAATAAAAAAGGCGCGCAACTTTAAAGCTAACATTGAATTTTTCACCGGGGTATAATTGCACAAAATCATAAATTTAAAACCAATTAGAGGTGCGATTGAACTAATTAAAAATTGAGGGACCAAATTGATTTTTTCCATCTCCTCCCAAATCATTACGCCTGACTGCACTGTTCAGTCACCTGCGAGCATGCGTCGCCTGAGCAGAACCCCGTTACTGGGCAAGGCAGGCGGTGCCCCTCGGCTTCACGCCATGGGTAGTCGAAGGGGTTGCTTCTCCTGCTATAAATACGCAGAGGCAGGGACGAGCAAAAGAAAAGGTAACAGAGTTTTGGAAGCAGAAAAAGAGTGAATTAATTCCGAGAGCAATAGGAAAGAAAGAAGAAGAAAAAAGAAACGAAAACAATTCCCCATTGCAGCCTTTCTCTCTCCCTGATCGCTTCTCTCTCTCTCTAAAAATAACAACTCCAGCCACCGTCTCCGTCCACCGCGCATCACCCCTTCATCACCAGAAACTCTCCCCTCCACGCCAGACGCTCAGCCGTAGTCTCAGGTGAAGGCAGCAGCAGCAGCACTCGGCGCAGCAGCAACAGACCGGCGACTTTGGGAACTCACTCAAGCCACCACAGGCCACCGTTGACGACGCCACAACCACCAGGACAACCACCTCGACCTCAGCTACCCGACCATACCAACAGGTGTGCCTTTCGTCACATTTGGTTTTTTTACTGTTCATCGTCGTCAACCTCTCGTCCCTGCATGCAGTGGGACGTAATCGTCCCACTGTTTATGTAGGGCCGGGCATAAGGAGTTTGTGTCGGGCTTTCGTGCCCGGCCCGAACGTGTAGGAAGATGGCCCGCCATTTCGGCCTAGGCATGAATATCCTTTGGGCTTCCGGCCCATGATGGCTAGAAGCCCAGCCCATATCCTTTGGGTTTCCAGCCCGCGATGGCTAGAAGCCCAGCCCATATCCTGTGTGGGCTCCTAGCCCACGATGGCTGAAGCCTAGCCCGCACCTCCTTGGCTCCCAGCCATGAGGGCTGGAAGCCCAGCCCACTGAGGCTGGCTGTCAGCCCATTATGGCTGACAACCCAACTCAAAAAAAATTAAAAAAAAATTAAAAAAAATACAAACTGAAAAAAAAAGTATTTTCATTTTTTTACTGTATTATTACAAAAAAAAATATATAAAAAATGTATTTGTTTTTTATACATACGGCCAAATTCCATGATTTTTTCTATGCATATTTTTCATAGAACAAATTATGTTGCATCTTTCTCATATTTTGAAATGAAAATTGGATATCGTAACCAGCTTATGATTATCCGTTGAAATTTGGCCAAAATATCAAAAATAATTTTAAATATTTTTGTTTTACCTATTAGGGTGTAAATTTACATTGTAAAGTACATCCATGAAAAAAAACAGGTTTTTAAACTACGGTGTAAATTTATATTGTAAAGTACATCTGTAGATAAAAAAGATTTTTACTACGGTGTAAATTTACATCGTAAAGTACATCCGTAGATGAAAAAAAAAGAGTTTGTAACTGCGGTGTAAAATTACATTGTAAAGTACGCCCGCAGACAAAAAAAATGGTTTTTGAAAATGCAGTGCAAAATTTTTAACTTAGAAAAACAATTAAACAACAATGCAGCCTACCTTAGGTAGGGTGCACAGGGGTGATGCGTCTTCCCCTTGCACAACAAGTCCCTTACCTAGACTCTCGCAGACCAATAGGTTCCTAGTAACCTTAATACTAGATGACGACTCCTTAGAATTATAGTCGTAATTTTTATGACTATAAAACACCCCATTTTCACCGCACGTCGTTGTCTCTACAGAGAGGGATGGCGGGGCGCGAAGCGTGAAAAAAACGTCGTCGCAACAAAAATCATTTATAAATAATAAATTAATTCAAAAAATTAATATAAGGCTTTTTATTTAAAGTCTCAAATCAACATATCATATCATGCTATCTCATTCAATATAAAAATACATATATAGTTTTTTTTTAATCTTTTTGCTTCAAATTAATTTTTTGTGTGCGTTCAGATCGTTTTAATATGCTGATATCAAAAGTAAATTTTAAAAAATATAAAATATATTATATTGATTTATTTCTAAATGAAAAACTTGAAGTTGGCTCATTTCTTGCTAGAAGCAAGGATAAAAATCATTTTTGTCTCTCTTTTCACAAAGAAAAAATTGTATTTTTTTCATGTACCTATCTTATTCCTTTCTCTCTTGTATGCTAGTCCACCCCAAAGCTAATGGTATAGCATGGAATGCCTAATTTCAAAATCTATAATTTGGTTAGATTTAATAAAAATAGGATATATGACTATTTTCTCCATCAATTATTGTTCTTTGAATTGAATAAATACTTAGTTTTGTATTTGATAAGAATAAGATATGAATAAACAAGTTGTTATAATATGTGATTCCTCATTCCTTTGTGCTAACTCATTCTTGTACAGTGAACATCACTTGACATGCTAATATATTTTTACTTGCTTCTAGAGTAGTGCTTATGGAGTTATATTTAATTTTTTTTTCCTGCTGATACTTCATATTGTCATAGACTTGACAATTTTTCAAGTTCATTGAACAACAATGGCCTTGGTGTTTGTTGGTTTGTGATAGGTTACGGATGTCATGATGTCACTATAAGGATCTTAAATGGAGGCAGATGATCAAACAATAAGCTATATGCTACATGTATGCTTTAAACATTAGGACCTAGCTCCAACAATGCTAAATGTATAATTACCTGATATATCTTGCTATGTGAGTGATCATGGTAAATTAATGGGCAACTGATGCGACCATATTATTTGATAGTTTCATTCATATTTATTTAGTGTTTTGCATATGTTTTGTATATAGAATGTCTTGATATTCTTTGTTTTATGTTTTGAAGGCATTTTTGGATGAAAGATGCAAAAAGGAGGTAATAGGAGCTAATTGACAGATTTGACCTTCGGTCGATGTTTTGTGAAGAGCAGAAGCTCTAGAGATCAAAATAAAGTGATTCCAGTGGAATTCGAAAGGCTAACATCTATAAATTTCTGGAAAGCTAAGGCAAAAGAAATAAAATAAGAAAGAGCATGGAAATCGTAGCCTTCAAAGTCAAATCTAGCAATCTGCCAATATCTTGAGATCTATTTTTACCTTAATTTTTTAGTTTATATGATTAATATGTTTGTTCTCCTATGCTTATTTTCCTATGATTGTTTATTTAATTGCTAAGAGTAGACTCGAAGTTATTATTGTAGACAATCCATTGCTAAGTTTGATATCAAAACTGGAGTTGTGATATATGAACTTGTGAAGCAACTAAGTTAATAATTGTAGCGGATCTATGTTATTAATCTTAGGAAGAACATTCAATCAAACTAAACATATATTGCGGACAATATTGTTTCTTAATTGATTAATTTATCTAGTTTTTAATGCTGCCATTGAATCAAATTACTAGTGCAGACACTATGGTTGTTTGATGGTGAGGGTAAGTTATACGGCGGAACCAATTTTAAGAAGAGATAAATATTCAGAATATAAATTGATGTGTCATTTCCATGATCAGTTCTGATTTCTGTAGGTGGATGTTGACTTGCGACCAAGGTTTGCTTTATTGATAAATTTCAGTTTTATGTAATTTTTGCTTAGTTTCCTTTAGCCTAGCCTAGACAATTTTCAACCCCCCTAATTGCATAACATATAGCAAGAAAATATGACCTAAATTGTCCTCATGGGATCGACCCCTTGCTTGCTCCATACTATCTTATTTGATATGTTTTAAGCTAGGGTAATTAATTTGTGTGACCGTGACATCGCAACAGTAACTAATTACATATTTTCAATTCTTGGATCAGACTTTGCAAGTGCCTTGGACATAATTTTCTTCCTTACATGAGTGTTGTCATGCCTCCTCTGCTTTAGTCTGCCAAACTTAAGCCAGATGTTACCATTGCATCTGTTGATTCAGATTTTGATATTGATTATGATGACAATAAATGTGATTTTGTTTGTGATGATCTTAAACCACACAACAAAGGGTTTTAAGAATTTCTTTTGTTTGTGATGATTAAGCATTATTTTTTCCTCCCTTTTCCTCATTCCTTTGTGCTAACTCATTCTTATATACTGAACATCACTGAACATGCTTATATGTTTTTCCTTGTTCTAGATTAAAGCTTATGGATTTATATTTTTTCATGCTGATACTTCAGATTGTCATGGAGTTGACAATTTTTTCAAGTTTCATTGAGCAATATTGGCCTTAGTATTTGTTGGTTTGTGATAGGTTATGAATGTCATGATGTCACAACAAGGATCTCAAATGGAGGCAGATGATCTAACAACAAGCTACATGTTACAGGTATGCTTTAAGCATTAGGAACTAGCTCTAACAATGCTACATGTTACAGGTATGCTTTAAGTATTAGGAACTAGCTCCAACAATGCTAAATGTATAATTATTTGATATATCTTGCTTTGTGATCATGGTAAATTAATAGGCAACTGATTATATATTTTAAAGGTGTTGAAATCAGGCTCAAAGTCAAGAATTTACTAAGATATTCTTAGTAAATATTAGTATAGGAAATTTGGCAAATTACACTTTACTAGTTTAGAAAGATTGTGATGTTTTCCTAGTTTAGTTATTTCCTATTTATACTCTAATATTATATATATAGGTAGATAAGGATGTAGGATGCAGAATAATAAGAAGAGAAAATCAATCTCTCTCTCTCTCTCTCTCTCTCTCTCTCTCTCAAAATATTACATGGTATTAGAGTTAGGTTCTGAAACCTAAACCAAAACATACAATATGGCTACTGAAAGGCAAAGCTCAACCTCTGAGGTCACATCAAGATTTGGAAAGCCAACAAACACAGTTAGCCCTAGAAGAACTGAAAACTCATATCTTCTCATCACATGCCACAAACTCAATGGGTACAATTACCTTCAATGGTCCTCATTAGTCACGATGTTCATCTATGAGAGGGCAAAGATGATTATCTCACAGATGAAGTCATCATACCAGAGAAAAGTGACCCACAGTTTCGAACATGGAATATAGAAAATCACATGGTAATGTCAAGGTTAATCAACTCAATGACTAATGAAATAGGAGAAAATTTTCTCCTTTATGGAACAACAAAGGAAATATGGGATGCAGCTAGGGAAACATAATCAAGTTCTTATAACACATTAGAATTATTTGAGATTGAAGCAACACTACATGATCTACACTATGGAGAGCTCACTGTCACTCAATATTTCAACACACTGTCTTGACATTGGCAGCACCTTAGCATGGTTGAAATCTATAAGCAACACTACATGATCTACGCTATGGAGAGCTCACTGTCACTCAATATTTCAACACACTGTCTTGACATTGGCAGCACCTTAGCATGGTTGAAATCTATAAATGGAACTGCCCTGGAGATACATCCTTGTTTAGGAAAATTGTGGAACAAAAGAGGACATTCAAATTTCTTTTAGGACTCAATAAAACCCTAGATAAAGATAGAGGAAGAATAATAGGCACCAAACCTCTTCCAAACATTAGAGAAGCATTCTTAGAGACATGAAGAAAGTAGAAAGAAAGTTATGATGTGATCTCATAACTCAAGACCATCAATAGAGGATCTGCTCTGGTCTCTCGAACCTCTAGTTGGGATAGTAGACAAAAAAAGCGAAGACCATGGTGTGAGAACTTTCACAAACCAGAACACACCAGAGAAACTTGCTTGAAAATTCATGGCAAACCTAGTGATTGGAAACCATCACGACCATCCACTGACAAAGAAGGTTGAGTCTATGTTGCTGCAACCTCAGATGACAATCGACAGAAGATCAACAACACACCAACAAATTCCTTCACCAAAGAACAACTTGAGGTCCTACAGAAGTTGTTTAGCCAAAATTCCTTAGCCAACCCTTCAATCTCAGGGTTTGGCATGACAATACAAAAATACATTGTCTATTAGGTAAACAAAACCACTTAGAGCCTTGGATTATTGACTATGGAGCATCTAATCACATGAGAGGAGATGAAATGGTTCTCTATGAATATAACTAGTGCAAGGAAGACTATGTAGTAAGAATTGCTGATGGAACTTAATCAAAATTGAAGGAATTGGCCTTAACCAAATTTCAAAGGACATGCATGTAAAATTTGTTCTTTATGTTCCTAATCTGGATTGTAACTTACTTTCAATTAGTAAACTGGCACGTGATCTATACCGTGTTGCTAAAATTTTCCCTAACTTATATGTATTTCAGGATTTAGCTTCGAGGAAGAGGATTGGTAGTGCAAGGATATATTCAGGACTCTATCTCCTTAAGAATAAACTCCATCTAAGGTTAAGACATCATTTCTATGACTACCAAACATGTTTGTTTATATTATGAGAACATGTTGGGAGATTGTTTTTTGGATAATGGTTAGGTGCTAAATGTTAAAAACCATTAAAGCCTAAACATGTTTTTTCATGAGACATAATGTTAACTTTCCAATAAATATATTCAAATTTAAAGTTTAATTCTTTGATATTTATTTATTTTAATTTCAAAGTTGTATTATTTCTTTGCTTATTTTAAACTTTATATTTTATGTCCTTATTTTCTATAAAGTGAAATTATGGATTATGGACATGTTATTGTTTTCCTAGATGATGCATGGATGGGTATGAGTAAGGTTGAAATCCTTTATTCTAGGGTTTAGGTTTTTATTTAAGGTTTACTCTTTTATGTTCATAATGGTGGTCCTTGATTTCATACTCTTATAAGATATTGTTTTAAATTCCATGCAATTTGTGCAGAACTCTTTCACATTAAAATATTTTTGTATCTAGTTAATACTCATACAAGGACCAAAATCAGTGTCATTTTATTATTTTAATTTTGCATATTATTGACATTATTTATATATAAAAAAACAAAAGAATATTTACCATATTGCATGTTTTCATACTAGGTTTTTATAGCATGTATATTAAACTCATTGAGGTCGACATTCCAAAAGCCCTTTTTTAAATTCGTTTTGTTTTAAAAATCATGTAAAACATATTTTGTTATTAATCCATAGTGTTAAAGATAAGTAAACTCATAATGAGTTGTTATCTTAAAATGCTAATGAGTAGTCACACCTTAGTCTCCTTTATGTTTTCAAAACATGTACTTATCTTATAATTTCAAGCCTTTAAGCTTAATATTTATCGATAATATCTCATTTTTAATTTGAGGGTTTTAATCTTCTTTACTAAGTCTTAAATATTTATGCCACTAGATTCTACCTCCAAGTAGAACAACTCATAATAGTTAATCCTTGGATATTTAGGAACTAGGATACAACAACTTTTTCAATAAAATTTAAGAGTGAACCTTGGTATTATAGGATAAATGATAATAAATATGCTAGTGATAACTCATTATTGAAGAATCCTTGTTGAACAAAAGTCTAATGACTTGTAAAATAAGAATTAATTTCTAACTAATTAATTCCTCTTGTTTGACTTGGAATCCTAGTAAAACAAGTAAGACAAAGGTTGCCACTTAAGTTTTCAATAACATTAATGACTTCTTGTAGAAATGAAATCCATAACTCTTAAGGAAACAATGTCTTTTTAGTTCTCACACTTTGCTGGCAAATTCTTGGCCGAACTTGTAACACGT
This sequence comes from Salix purpurea, assembly GCA_027405865.1. NCBI lineage: Eukaryota > Viridiplantae > Streptophyta > Magnoliopsida > Malpighiales > Salicaceae > Salix > Salix purpurea. The sequence goes on along the minus strand of JAOWLH010000006.1, from coordinate 6,203,946 downwards.
TCTCTATTGTCTAGATAAATTAGCAAGTCTACAATATAATTAAAAAGTTAAAGATATCTAGTTTTCAACCTAGTTAAATTAATATCTAAACATCTCTTGTAGCTTCATATCTACACTGATAAATTTGAACTTTTTGAACTTAAAACTCCTGACTTAGCCCATTGAACTCTATTTAGACCCACTTTGTTTTAGACCTTAGAATAGATAATTTAATATTTTAATGATGATTGCACCATAAATGTTAAGAGGTGAAATTGAAAATTAAAATCAATTAGGAAAAAGGATTAAAAAAACATCAATCAAAAGAATGAAAACCAAATTAATAAGAAAATCAAAATAAAGCCAAATAATGATGACCAAGATTAAAGGGAAAAAAACAAGATATAAATTAAATTGAAATCAAATGAATGAGGATCAAATTAAAAACAAAAAAAAATGACACCATTATAAACCATGGCGCAATAGGAAAAGGATGATTAGGCGCTTCCAACACCGCCGTAAAAGGTGGCATTTAGTTAGGGAAAAACATCACACAGATCATCTAAGAGGCGTGGACATCATTTACTCGCTAAAGGATGACTAGACGCTTCCAACACCCCTTAAAAGGTGGATTTACTTGTGGATCAACGTCACACATTAACTAAAATATAAAAGGTGTAGGGTTTTTACTGCACATTTCTCCATTGTTCACCTAGACACATTCACTATGGATTATTATAGTAACTTTACCATTTTGCCCACAGGGTCAAAAAAAATTAACCCTAGGGACCAGGGGTATTTTAGAAATTTTCAGGGGACATGAATGTATTTTTGAATTTGTTGCACAGTAAAACTACAAAAATAACCTCTAAAAATGACAAAAATGAACACCTGGAACCGATGGTATTGAAATACTTTCAGCCCCGGTTTTTTCATAGATATTGCTGGGTATAGGGGTGTATGGGTAATTGACCAATTTTTTATAATTTTTTTCCAACCGCATGCATCTTTTGGGAGGCGCGTGGTGCTTCTTCCTACCGTAGAAACTGGTCTTCCGTCATGTCAATGGGTGCACTTTCATGTCATCTGTCTCCCGTCATGGCGCATGTCCGATGAATCGATCTGTAGAATCGCTAGTGAACTTGTTTCTTTCCCCCTGCCCGTTTCTCTCTCCTGCTGTAGGAAGTGTATGGCGATCCTAAATATTTGTACTAGTTCCATTTCAGTCCATGATCTTTGGATTTTCTTTTCTTATTGATTTTTCAATGAAAATTTTTCAATTATGCCCTTCAACTGAAATTGATTATATATGGTGTGTTTCATTTCAGTCCTTACTTTTTTGATTTTTTTTGTTCCAATAATAATTTTGGTATGCAAGTGTTAATTTGTTCAAATTGGGTCCTCCAATTGAAATTGGTCATATATGCTACTTTTCATTTCGGTCTTTATTCTTATAATTTTTTCAACAATTTTTTTTAAATCCCTTTATTATTTCAGTCCCAATGTTTTGATTTATTTCATTTTTTTCCTTCAATTGGAATTGATTATATATTTTATTTTTCATTTTGGCACATATTTTTTTAATTTTTTATTTGATATTAATTCCTTTGGTTTTTTTTCCTTCTTGGACAATGTTTATTTTTCATCCATATTTATGTATTTATGTTTTTAGCTTTTGTTTTTAATTTTTGTCGTTTTATTTTTTGTTAGGGTTTAATTTTTATTCGGTCCTGTTATGAAATTTTAATTTATGTTGGTTATACTGTTTTTCGATTCCAAAATTTTTATTTGTTACAGTTTTGTCATTCAATTGAAATTAATTATATATATTGTTTTTCATTAACATATCAAAAACGTAGAAAAACACTAAAAGATAACTAACTCAATACTTTTTAAAATTAAAATCATTATTAAAAAGCATATAAAAGCAAAACAAAGGTAAGTAAAAAGCTCAAAGATGGGTAGGTTTTTCTTGTAGGCATACGAGCGTTTATTTTCATGTCAGAATGTTTGGTCCCTCTCTCTCATCACTCAGAAAGCAGCGTACATATTAATTATGTTCCACGTGACTACAAGAAATGACCTTTTGATCTTTCCCTTACTTTCATGTCTGGCTCTACCTCAGATTTTTCCCTGTACGTTTCCTCAAGCTTCGGGTTCCCAGAAGATCTCCTCTCTCCCCTTCCAAAAATTCGTATTTTTAGTTTAATTTGTTGATAGCAGCGCCACGGAGAAACAACAATGCCTGCACTATGCTTGCTGCCTTACAACGCCACGATCGAGCTGGTGGCTGATCAGAGCTTCATGTGTGTCGAGTTTCGGGTGAGTTTGCAGTGAGTTTAACGCCCACCTCCATTGATATTGTTCTTGATCATTTCTTAGTTTATATGAATCCATGTGTTTGCGTGTCTGCTGGCAATGAAAATTCATCTCCGATCCTTAAATTTTCTCCAAGTTCTTGAATTGTTAGATAAAATACTCTCTCTTTCCATGCTCATGATCTCTTGCTTGATCATGAAAACATGAACGAATTTCTTGCTAGATAGCTAAGTAGAGCTGAAAATTAATATGATCTGTGGGTTCGATCCTGTTGTATTATCAGCTTTTCTCCATTTTTCCATGCGATGAAGAAGAATTAATATAGAAAAAAGAGAGGGGGTAGATAGAGAATGATTTAGCGCGAGCTACTACGTAGCTCCATTGGATTTCATAGACTGATTTGTGGAGCTAGCTACGTTGAATGAAAAAGCATGCATCGACCTAAATAAAGTCCACCCACGAGTCAAATATATATGAACTTGTATCAACCTCACATGCGTAGTAAGATTCCATCTACCTTTCATGGAGTGTTGTCGAAGAGGACAAAACACTCCTAACCTACGATGCTGCTGTAACCCAAAAACAGGACAAGCAGCTCCTAGTGGATGATTGCAGTGTTGTGATTGTGGTTGTTTTTTATATAAAAAAAAATTGTTTAAAATACATTAAAATATGTTTTTGTATTTGTTTTAAAAAAATTGATATTAACACATAAAAATAATCTAAAAATAACAAAAAATATTTAATTTAAAGTAAAAATTAAAATATAAATTTTTAAGATTTTTTAAAAGCCATTACCCTTGTTCTTTTCTCTGCTCCAAGAAGCCACTGAAGGGGTCCTTTGCATTAAGAAACAGTTAGAATAACTAACTGTGGTTATCTTTCAATATTGTTGTTATTTTGTTATGTCCTTTCCTGTTAGCTTATTGTTATTTCACTTTATTGTTTTCCTTGCTTTCTGTTACATGTAACACTGGCTATATAATGCCAGCTCTAATCAATGAAAGACTACTCATTCCAGTACATTTACATTCATAAACCTTCATTATACCCTACAAGTGGTATCAGAGCCTTCATCAGCCTTCATATCAGCCTTTCATCAGCCTTCATCAGCCTTTCATCAGCCTTCATCACACTACTAAAAAACAGGCCCATTTGCAACGGATTGATCCGTTGCAAATAACAAAGAAAGCCGTTGCTAATATTAATTAGCAACGGCATTTGCAACGGAACCAATCCGTTGCCAAAACGTCGCTGCAAATTTCTCTTGCAACGGATTACCCGTTGCAAAATAATTTGCAACGGCTCATCCGTTGCAAAACCTCCCGTTGCAAATACACATTTTGCAACGGCTGGTCCGTTGCCGTTGCAACGGCTGGTCCGTTGCCGTTGCAACGGGAGGCCGTTGCAAGGTCAACGGCTTATCCGTTGCCGTTTCCATTGCAAGCCGTTGCAAATTTATCCATTTGCAACGGAAATTTGCAACGGAAATTTCGTTGCAAATTAAATTTTTAATTTTTTTAATCAATTTCGAATTTATTTATTTTTTAATTAATTATGAATAAATATTTTCATAAATATTATTGATATATTATTAATATTGAGAACTAAATAAATACAGTTGAAATAAAAATTTCATAAATTAAAATTTATAATACAACAAAAATTCAGTTACAATTACATGTATAAGTAAATCAAGATGGAATAAAAAAAATACATATTTTGAAGTATTGACTACTGATCCATTTATGGAATAAAAAACCATAAGTTAAAAGAACTCGCATAAGACCTCGCTGGTTCTTCCCCCCAAAGTTCAGAGGTTGGGAACTCCTTCTCGTCCAATTTCAATGGTTTGGTTGTGACACAAGAGCCATTGCCCACTGGCCTAGATCTAATGTAACTTTTTCCAAGAACACTTGAAACAGTGCCTCCTGAAACTGCATACCATTTTTGCTTTACATTTCTGAACTTTCCATTTGCATCACATTTCTTCAAGATAAAACCATTGGATGACTCGGTAGATCCTTCACTCAGCACAGCCTCTACATTGGATGAACCAGAAGACCCTACATTCAGGATAGCCTCTACATTGGATGAATGACTTGAAGATGTTAAGGCACCTCCCTCCATATCTTGAAGAATTTGAACAGCCAAACCATTTTCACCAAAAAACAAAACAACTGAAACCCGGAGAATTTCTCGTAAGAGAAAATTGCAAAAATAGATTTCACGCAACATTCAAAGGCATCTCCCACCTGAATAAATAGATTAAAAAAATGGGAAGCAACAAAAATTAAACCCGGAGAATTTTAAAAAAAAAATCCCACCTTTGACACTAATTAAACGCACGCGTGGGTAGAGGGAGAGTATGGTACCTGCTCGATGTCACGTTCGGCATTACCGTAGCTAACAAGATCTTCCATTCCATGTGAAGATATTTACGAAAACACCACCTCCCTCTGCGATCGCTCACCGGAGCTCCGTTCATCATATACCATCTACTTCCTCTTCACATCTATTCCCCTCACTCTCTCTACCTATCTATCTCTAACAAAAAAATCAGCTCTTTGCAGATCTATAATTCTCTCAAAAACCACCAAAAAACTCAAGTCAAAGCCGGTGATCGTTACTGTTGACTAAGAAGGTTAAGGAATGAAGAGCTGTTTCCACGGTGAAAGAAGTCGTTTAGTGGCGGATTGAGAGGATTCCAGCTAGAGAAAGTGGTGGTGTCGGGGAGAGAAACGGAAGGGGGGAGAGACTCTTCGGTTGTTCCTTGTAAGAATAAAATACAAGCACGGACAGAGTCGAAGCCGAGAAAACAAAAGGGAACTTATGTTAAAAACTAAATTAAAATGCCGTCGCAAATAAAAACGAACATCCGTTGCAAATGCCGTTTGCAACGGATGTTCAGTTGCAAGAATTGAAAAATCCAACCTTAATTTTCATTTAGCCCGCCCATCCCATGTCTAGAGCGGGAGCTCTCTTTTCTTTTCAATTATTATTATTAATTATAATAAAATTCATTTTTTAATAATAATTAAATTCATTTTTTAAATTTAAATATAAATAAAAAATAATAATTTTATTTATTAATTTATATTATCAGGAATGTAGGAATGTAATGGAATGTATTTTAATTAATTATGTTTGAACTTATTGGTTATTTATTAATGTGTTCATTTTATTTTCTTAAGTTTTTCTAGCACTCAAAGACAATAAGTAACATTAATTAACTTCAAATACAACAACCATAAAAAAAAATATACAAATTACTTTAAAAACATACAATAAGTAGCTTAAATTTCAAATTTCAAATATTGTGGATCTTTTAATTATATTTAAATTTATTTTTTTAATTTAAACATGATTAAAAAAATAATTTTATTGTTCGAAGGTTTTTCAAAAGCAATTATTTAATTGTATAATTTACTCCTATTAATTGCATAATTAAACTAAATTCAAAATAATTGCATTATATTTGAAATAATATAAAAAATAGCTCTTCAAAATATTTTTGACCATTGGAGTACATATCAATAAAAAAATCAAATATACATTATTCAAATAGCCATTTTCAAGATTTGAATCTTCAAAATGGATCTTGCCATTGAACTTGCTCTTACAAAGAGGTTGAGCCAGATTCGGAGTAGTTGAAGGAGGTGAAGTTGGGTTAGAGAGTTCGTATTGGGTCGGATTATCCATAATTAAAGGTTTTGAAATGAAAATGAAAACATGTTTTTGTGGCTGATCCTCGTGAGATTTAAGTTAGATATATTGCTTAGAACCTGACAGAGCACGCACACGTGCATGCGCTGATGATGAATTATTTGATTTTATGCTTCAAAATTGTTTCTTGCATTTGTTTTAGTAATTTTTTGATGTTTTATATTAAAAAATATATTTTTTTTGAGATTTTTTTATATTTTTATAGTAAAATAACTATTCTATCCTGATATAAGATAAAAACTAAGAGTTAACAGAGGAGGTGTCATAGTGATTTCACATACTATTGCACGGTAAAATAACTCTTTTACCCATGATAAGACAAAATTGAAGAGTTGAATGTAGGGGTGCTATGTTAATTTATCATTTTTTATTATTCTTTTCTGCGAATACTATGTACGCATCTGACACCCCCGCCTACAATATTCGACCTGACGCACACCTTATTTTTTTCTATATTTATATATGTGTGCTCTTAGTTTTGATTTTAAATTTTTATTATTTTCTTATTTGTTAAGGTGGTAACTTTTTGAAAAATTTTGTTCTTAGATTTTAGTTTGTTCTTTCTTTTAGTTTTTATTTTTATTTTCAAGTCAAATAATTTTTTTCCAGCTAATATGTTTTTTTCATTGATTTTGTTTGCTATTTTGTTATAGTTTTTAGGCTTTTTTATTCTTTGATTTAATTTTTTTTCATTATTGATGCAATAATAATAATAGTTTTATTCTTTGCAACGGATTCGCCGTTGCAAATTTAATTTGCAACGGACACTTTTGCAACGGATAATCCGTTGCAACATCCGTTGCAACATTGTCCGTTGCAAATTAAATTTGCAACGGCGAATCCATTGCAAAATATGTTTTTTTTTTTTTCTGGGATTTTCATTTGCAACGAATTTGCCGTTGCAAATGACATTTGCAACGGACAATTTTGCAACGGATAATCCGTTGCAAAAGCCGTTGCAAACTTGTCCGTTGCAAAGTACATTTGCAACGGTTAATCCGTTGCAAACCATGTTTTTTTTTTTTTTTCTGGAATTGGTTTAGCAACGGAAAATCCGTTGCTAAACAATTTCCGGATGCAAATTTAGCAACGAAATTGTGCCGTTGCAAAATTCCGTTGCTAACGGCACCCTTTTTTTGTAGTGTCAATCAACCTTGCACGCAACATGACAACAGAGGGGAGCAGCTTTGTTCAGCCAGCCATTCCGAGATTCAATGGCCATTACGATCACTGGGGAATGTTAATGGAGAACTTTCTCCGATCCAAAGAGATGTGGGAACTAGTGGAGAGTGGATATGTTGAGCCTACAAGTGGTGTCATACAAACTGATGTTCAACAGAAGAAAAATGACGATATGAAATTAAAGGATTTGAAGGTAAAGAACTACCTATTCCAAGCAATCGACCGAACAGTTCTTGACACTATTCTGAACAAGAATACTGCCAAGAACATATGGGATGCAATGAAGAAAAAATTCGAAGGAAATGCAAAGGTGAAAAGATCTTACCTGCAGACTCTTCGCAGAGAGTTTGAGACACTGGAAATGAGGATTGGGGAAGGAGTGACAGAATATTTCTCAAGGGTCATGACAGTGGCCAACAAGATGAGAACGTATGGAGAAGATATACAGGATGTAAAAGTGGTAGAGAAGATCTTACGTTCTTTAACGGAAAAATACAACTATATTGTATGTTCCATTGAAGAATCGAAGGACATTGATGCTCTAAGTGTTGATGAACTGCAGAGTTCGTTGGTTGTTCATGAACAAAAGTTCCAAAGAAGAAAGGGTGAGGAACAAGTCTTAAAAGTAGCATATGAAGGAGGAGGCAGAGGTATGTATGAGGGAGGTAGAAGCCGTGGCAGAAGCTTCTACAGAGGAAGAGCTAGAGGAAGGGGACGATCAGAATTTAACAAAGCAACAGTCCAATGTTATCGTTGCCAACGACTTGGACATTTCCAGTGGGAATGTCCCACTGGAAACAGGGAATCATTTTACACTGAGGTTGATAATGATGAGGAGATGCTATTGATGACTTATGTTGAAAAACATAAGTCCAGAAGAGAAGACGCATGGTTTCTTGATTCGGGTTGTTCGAATCATATGTGTGGTCATCAGGAAATGTTCTGTGATTTTGATGTAAATTTTAGACAGTTTGTTAAACTGGGAAACAATACAAGGATAAGAGTGATGGGGAAAGGGAATGTGAAGATGCTATTAAATGGAAAAATTCACACTATTGCAGAAGTGTATTTTGTTCCGGAATTGACAAACAACCTACTGAGTGTGGGTCAACTATAGGAAAGGGGCTTGGATGTCTTGTTCAAAGATGGAAAATGCAAGATATTTCATTCCACAAGAGGCTTAATCATACAAACTACAATGAGCATTAACAGAATGTTCATTTTGTTTCCAGACAATGAACTTACCAGTCAAGAAGAAACTGGTCAGTGCCTTCACATAGGAGCTCAACCACTGGACTCCCTTTGGCATCGACGCTACGAGCATCTCAGCTACAAAGGTCTGAGGACCTTGGTCAACAAGAACATGGTCCACGGTCTTCCTCAAATTGCAGCCTCAGACTCAGCCTGTATTGAATGCTTCAAGGGGAAGCAAAATCAAGATGCAATTCCACAGCACAGCACCTGGAGAGCAACACAAAAGTTAGAGCTCATTCATGCAGACATATGTGGACCGATCACCCCATCATCAAACAGCAATAAGAGGTATCTTCTATTATTTATAGATGATTACAGTAGAAAATGCTGGGTATATTTTTTGGCAGAGAAATCAGAGGCATTTGATTGGTTTAAAAGTTTTAAATCAATGGTTGAAAAACAAACTGGGCTTCTTGTTAAATGTCTTCGAACCGACAGAGGGGGGGAATTCGTGTCTAATGAATTCAACAAATTCTGCCAAATCAATGGGATTAAGAGACATTTGACCACTGCATACACACCGCAGCAAAACGGTGTCGCAGAAAGGAAGAACAGAACGGTGATGAACATGGTACGGTCCATGTTGACAAACAAGAACATGCCGAGAATTTTTTGGGCAGAAGCTGTTAATTGGGCTATTTATGTTCTTAATCGGTGCCCCACTTTGGCAGTAAAGGAGGTCACACCAGAGGAGGCATGGAGTGGAAGAAAACCCACAGTAAGCCATTTTAGGGTTTTTGGTTGTAGAGCACACGTTCATGTTCCGGAGCAGAGGAGAACAAAGCTTGATGACAGGAGTATTATGTGTGTTTTATTAGGGGTAAGTGATGAATCAAAGGGTTATAGACTCTTTGACCCGATAGCTAAGAAGATTTTGGTGAGCAAGGATGTGATTTTTGAAGAAGAAGAAAAATGGAATTGGGACGAAGACACTGTTCAAAATCCAGTGGGTGAACTGGAATGGGGTGATCAAAGTGAAGAAGAAGAAGAAAGAAACAACGAACCTGTTATTGTTGGGGAACCCAGTGGTGCGAGAGAAACCAGTGAGCTCGATCTTGATGGCACCGATGGTCAATTGATTTCTGCTACTCAACGGAGACGGGAAATGGAGGTTGAAGATGACACAGTACGGGCTAGTGGTGATACAGCTCGTGAGGAGCTAGGTGACACAGCTCGTGAAGAGCGAGCTGGAAGACAAGCTCGAGAAAGACGAGAAAGACAACCTCCTGTGTGGTTGGGTGACTATTTCAGTGGAGAGGATTTGCAAGAAGAAAAAGATCACGTGATGGCTTTTGCGGTGTCAACCGATCCGTGGCTTTATGAAGAAGCTATAAAAGATTCAATTTGGTTAAAAGCAATGAACCGTGAGATGGAGTCAATTGAAAAAAACGGCACGTGGACACTCACGGCTTTACCTATGGGAGCAAAAAAAATTGGGGTAAAGTGGGTCTATAAGACAAAGTACAATGAGAATGGAAAAATTGATAAATACAAAGGTCGCTTGGTGGCGAAGGGATATTCTCAGAAATATGGGGTAGACTATACAGAAGTTTTCGCCCCAGTAGCAAGGATGGATACAGTGCGGATGATCATTGCCTTGGCGGCACACAAAAATTGGGTAATTTCTTAGCTCGATGTCAAATCAGCGTTCCTTCATGGAGAGCTAAGCGAAGATGTGGATGTGGAGCAACCAAGAGGTTATGAAAAGAAAGGAAGTGAGCATCTGGTTTACAAATTACATAAAGCACTGTATAGGTTGAAACAGGCTCCACGAGCATGGTTTAGCCGAATTGAAGCACATTTCATCGGTGAAGGATTTCAAAGGTGCGGGAGTGAGCAGACATTATTCACAAGAAGGAATCAGGAAGGGAGAATCATCATTGTAAGTATTTACGTCGATGACTTAATTTTTACTGGCAATGATGAAATAATGCTATCTGAATTTAAAAATTCTATGTTGAGAGAATTTGACATGTCTGATCTGGGAAAGATGAGATTTTTTCTTGGAATTGAGGTTTTACAAAAGTCTGATGGCATTTATATATGTCAAAGAAGATATGCACTGGAAGTCTTGAAAAGGTTCGGCATGATGGAAAGTAATTCGGTGGGGAATCCAATAGTCCTGGGTTCTAAGATGAGTAAAGAAGGAAATGGTATTCCGGTTGACGAGACGGGTTACAAATAATTAGTGGGTAGTCTAATGTATCTGACTGCCACTAGGCCAGATATGATGTTCGTTATCTGTCTCATAAGCAGGTACATGGCAAAACCTATGGAAGTTCATTTACAGGGCAGCTAAGAGAGCACTGCGATACTTGAAGGGGACCGTGAATTATGGAATTCATTACAAAAGAGGAGAAGATGGAACAGTGTTAGCATTCACAGATAGCGACTATGCCGGCGACATGGATGACAGAAAAAGTACATCTGACTATGTTTTCCTTATGGGGTCAAGTGCGGTTTCATGGTGTTCGAAAAAACAACCCATTGTGACACTATCAACCACGGAAGCTGAATTTGTAGCAGCAGCAGTATGTGTGTGCCAAGGAATCTGGGTTAAGAGAATTTTGGAAGAATTGGGTCACGCAGATACAGGTTGCATGACTGTAATGTGTGATAACAGTTCGACTATCAAGCTGTCCAAAAATCTAGTGATGCATGGTCGCAGTAAGCATATTGATGTGAGGTTTCATTTCTTGAGAGATCTTACTAAGGAAGGGAAGATCGCATTAATTCACTGTGAAAGTAAAGATCAGATCGCAGACATAATGACCAAGCCACTGAAAATTAAAGAGTTTAGCAAACTCCGAAAATTGATGGGAGTTTGTGAAATTATTATAAACTAAATGCACTATATAGCATTTAGTTTAAGGGAGGGAATGAAGGGGTCCTTTGCATTAAGAAACAGTTAGAATAACTAACTGTGGTTATCTTTCAATATTGTTGTTATTTTGTTATGTCCTTTCCTGTTAGCTTATTGTTATTTCACTTTATTGTTTTCCTTGCTTTCTGTTACATGTAACACTGGCTATATAATGCCAGCTCAAATCAATGAAAGACTACTCATTCCAGTACATTTACATTCATAAACCTTCATTATACCCTACAGCCACACCATACCTGCTTTGTCCTTGACACTCACTACTAAAAAACTATCTGATATAAATTTATTAGCAACAAAAAATCCGTTGCTAATTTCTATTGTTGAGTAATCTTTGGCAACAAAATTTCTATTGTTGAGCTTTGTAAAGCTCTATTATACCTTTGTAAAGCTTTGTAAAGCTGCAATTATTCACCAAATTACCAAGGTCTAGTAGCACCAAGAACAACAATATTAGATCCTGTATTCACCCCCGGTTGCCGAAACTTCCTTCTCTTCTGGAACGGAAGTTACCTGCATTGCTTATAGCCTCTTTTTTATAGTAGTGACTCAATCTCTCCAACATTAAATATCTTCAATGGTAATTTTCTTCTTAATTGCACTTTAGATCCAGGTTGTAACAAGTTAATTTCTTTGTCAAAAAGAAAAAAGAAGTTGTAACAAAATCATTTTATAATTATTTTCTGGATTTTAAAACATAAGAAAAACTATGTTATGCTGTGATTGAATTACATGGAAAAATATTTATAAGGATCGATCAATTACAGTTCAATATATTCAACCAAGGAGACGACGACGACAAGAATAAGAACAACAACACATATAACATTCTTTCACAGTTTGGGAAAGTTCTCCCGTCGGCATGCAGACCGTCCTTTGTTGTCTTTTGCTTTTTTGGTAAGAACTATCAGATCTGTCTCTGCAACTAGTGATCGAGTGCACAAATATCATCCATGTCTTCTTCCTTGCGAAAGATATTCTTCTGACATTCAAAAATCACTGGTAATCAGTAAAATATATTTATTGGGATTGGCTAGGAAAATGCACCTAACCCATTGAAAAAGCAGGCATGTGGGGTTACTAGCCAGGCCAACCGGTTTTTTTTTTTTTTTTCTTATGATGGACTTGAGGGACCTTCAATTATAAAAAGTAATAAAGACAGACATGCGAGGTTTGTATTCTCTAAAATTTGACCACCGTAAAAAGATTTGATAAATCAGGAAGTGAGTTTTTTAATTTAAAAAACTGTTTTCAGGTTATTTTAGTCTTAAAACACTTTCAGATTACTTTAATGATTCCTCTAAATTATTGGATGCATGCTTGTACTTTAAATTAAATTCCAGTCCTTTTGCTCTCTCTTTTTTTTAATGGCAATAAATTAAATTTTTGGATGCATGCTTGCACATTAATGCAAGAATATAATTGTTCCTTGCATTGTGAATCATAACTTACAATATCGTGAATGCTCCTGATCATCTAATCAAGATCTTAATGGACCAAGTTTGTGTGTGTGTAAGATTCATCAAGCTCGATACTTAACCTGAAAGATATTCATGATCCAGTTAGACAAACCTATCGATCAATCTGTCTTATAAGGTGACAAAAATATTATTTCTAGTTATTAGATGTTAAGTCTTGCAGTGTTTGAAGAATAATTTAGGAGACAACTACAAGTAAATCCAACAATTATATTGTATCATGTTCTCGATCGTAAGTATAACGATGTTGGCCTATATGATCATGTTCTCTATATGAAATCTTTCTAGCTAGGACTAGGATAGATATGGTTTCTTGTTATTTCTAAATCCTATAAACCCTCTTGATTTACAAGAAACCATAAATCCCTCTTTATATATATCCCTAAGAGATTGTTTTTACGTTAATATTTTGGGTTGCACTATATATGGGGTGTTTACAATTTCAGGCTTGAAGTGTTCCTTAAACCTTAAGTCTCCAAAGAACATGATGTGATGACAAATGACTTGTGATCTGCATAAAAAGTCTAGAGTTCGAGTCAGAGCGTGCAATCTTTATAACAGTTTGGGATAATCCGAGTTTTATTTGCTCACTTGGACCTACAAAGCACATTTTTCAGAAGATAAGGTTTCCTTATATCTAAAAAAACAATTCTTTGAACCTTGGTCTATAAAGCTTACCCAACTAATACACCAAGGAATCGAAGGCACAGCAGAGCAATGGTAATGGTATATGGCTACCCTTCACTAAGGTTAGTTTCCATCTTAAATTAAAGATTTCTTTTTATACAAATACAAATAGAAATTTACATACATATACGTCAATTTCTTTCCTTTTTTTTTACAAATTGCTTGTCCTCTTAAAAAGCATCAAATTAATGTTTTGTAGGTGACCTGTTCATCTTCACTGTTTTACTCCCATGTTTATTTACTGGGTGTGTTGTGCGGCACATCTCATAAAAAAATACATGTTTTTTACTAGTGATACACTTGGTAAACAAACACATGCTACATTAAATTACCAAACACATATTTGGTATAGAGTGTTAATGTTGTATTAATGAATAGTGAGAAACTACATGCATGAACTAGGGCTACATAATGCAGTATCATTTTCCAAGTAGAAAAAAAGCATCCTTTTGCTCTTTCCCCCCCCCCCCCCCCCCCTTTATTTATTCCTTTTAAAGGTTAAAAATAGGCTTTTTTGACCCAATTTTCATCCCTTCATTATTTTTTATATATTTTAAATCTTGTATTTTCATGACACATTTTGTGTTTTTATATTATCACATGCAGTCAAAATTATATTCTCCTTTTCACTAACATACATACGGATAAGAATTAGATGTCATAAGAGGCTTATAATTGGAGCCTAATCCACAAACTTTCCAAACGAAATTAGGGTTTGTGAGTGAGAGAGGAAGGGAGATTGAACCTCAGACATTTCATAATTTGCAGGACTTAGAACACTTAATTTGACCTTGGCTAGCTAGTAGCTAGGGAATTACGATGTTTAAATACAGCATGGCATATAGTACGAGTACATATTTTACCTTATACAATCATCACACGTAGAATTTCTTACAACAAGACTTTTATAAACACACGTAGTAATTCTTACAACAAGAATTACTGCAACAACGTAATACAACATTAGTACATACCGTTAATCACATCTGTTTGATTTTCTTTATGCACATGTAGTGGTGCAGGTTGATGAGTTAAAACTGGAAGACTATTTGAAGGAGCCCCGTCCACAGCTTTGTCACCGAAGGCTGCCATTGGAGGTGAGACTTGAGCTTCCCAAATGTTTCCGTGATTGAGAATTTGTGAAGAAGAAACCACAAGCTTAGAAGAAAGTCCAAACATATTTTGCTGCTGTAACTGTTGTCGTTGTTGATACACGAACACATTATCATTGAGCAAGGAATCCAGGAAAGAAGACAAAGTGTCCTCATTTCCAATATCTTCAATGAGATCTTCGTCAGTTTTTCCTTGATCATAACCACTTTGTAATGATCCCATATTAAAACCATCACGATTTGGCCAATATTCTGTAGCATCTGCAGCAACCTGGCTAGGAAACTGATCATCCAGGTTAGGCGGCGCTGTGAAGTTTTCACTTACTCTAGTGGCTACAGTTCGATAGACCCTCCCATTCTCATCCAGTACTGGAGGAGATTTAGGGTTACAATTTTGGACTGGAACATTTGCCATTTCTGAGGAGTCGGGGTTAGGGTTTAATGGCCTGTGAGTCCTAGGGTCTATTCCTTGGCTAATGAGCTTCTTGCTGAGACTGGTATTCCAGTAATTCTTAATCTCATTATCTGTTCGCCCTGGTATCCTCCCAGCTATCAAAGACCACCTGCTCCAAAAAGGAAAGCCAAACAAAAGTAAGATTGACAGACAAAATTACTAGCTAGTAAACATCAATCTAAGTACTGTTATTTCAGCTTCAAAAACCAAAAGCGACGACTTCCTGGAGCCCTAAATCTGCCCATCTACTCTCTATTCGCCATTAATTTAACTTTGTAAAACGTCGGCAAACATAAATACGTGCACACGTACATGCACAAATACATGCATGTGTGGATATGTAGTTGTGCCAAAAAAAATGGAGATCTGATCATCATGATCCTGATCAGATTGCTAAGCGAAAGGTAATAGAAAAAACACATGGGAAAACCCTTTTAAGTTAAAGGCCAACAATTATGTTTTTGAGACAATTTAAAATGTTAATCGAAAGTCAAGCTTCTAGTTTTTTGAGGAAGGAGGAGCATGACAAAACCCTAAAAAAACAGAAGAAATTAAAAACAAGAAAGCGATCCAAATCAACCTAATTATAGCTGTCCCAGCCCAGCCAATGATAATAGATAGAAAAGAATCAGCAATCCCGAGACCATAAAATCCGATTATCACACAGAGAATATTACAGATACCTGTTACCAAGCAGCCTGTGAAGCCTAAGAATGAGATCTTCCTCATCTGGGGCAATATGCCCTCTCTTGACAGAAGGCCTGAGGTAGTTCATCCAGCGGAGGCGGCAGCTCTTGCCACACCTAGCAAGTCCAGCTCGCTTGGGGAGCGTGCGCCATCTCCCTTCACCTTCTTTCTTGATGTAGCTTGCCAAGAGCTCATCCTCTTCTGGTTTCCATGGCCCCTTCTTTATGCCCACCTTGCTGCAACATGGTGTAGGTACAGTAATCTTGCTCCTTGTTGAAGTGGTTGAGGATGGATTCCTCATCACAAGCGATGTTATTTTGACTCCTGATTTAATACAGTGATCTTGTTTTCTGACATGAACCAGAACAATCGAAGGGCTTTGTTGGGGATATAAATAGCAAGGTCGTGAAGGTAAAGGAAGTGGAAAGTTTGGACGTTGACAGATGGTAATTTCAATGGTAAAGGGATGGGCGGCGGGATAGAGTATGTGACCCCAATTAATTTAGACTTAAACTCGCATGGATACGTTTGGAGTTCATGTGCTATCGAGCTGAATTGGTAGGGCCTGCTGGTGAACCTCTAGCCCAGCAACATCAGGACATCTTCAAACTTTGTTTTTTTTTTACTTTTGTATGGTGTTTGATATTATGTTTTAAAAATATTTTTAAAAAAAATATATTTTTTTTTATTTTAAATTAAAAACATTTGGTGTTTTTATATTATTTTTATGTGCAAATGTTGAAATATTTAAAAAAAAATATCATTTTGATGTATTCCTGAATGAAAAACACTTTAAAAAACTACATTAACTACATTCTCAAACAAGCACTTCATTTCTCAAGTCCTGAGACGAGTAGAAACAAAAAAAAAAACTAGGTGTTGTCTATTCTCTAAAATTAAATTTTTGGAATGAGAATGGAGGAATCGAAATGAAAATTGAAAATTGGACGATATCATCTAAGAATTATAAAATGGATTAGAGGAGTATTTGGATGGTTTATTTTTTAGAAATTATTTTGCACCCTAACTTACTTATATATAAGTATATGATTATTAGTGGTGGTGGTGATAGTGATGATGGATGAAGAATAAATAATCATAGTAATAATAATATACTAATAACAATAATTTATTTTTTAAAATTAATGTCAGCATTATAGGTGGTGGCGGTGAAAGACTAGCAATAGGGATTGCAGTATAATGAATAATAGGTTAAAAGATTTTGTAAGCCTTTTACTCTTGATTTACTACTTGATTGTTCCTTAATTTTATTTTGATTAATGTCAATACTTTACTTTTAAATCATATTTATTTAGGTTGTTTTTGAAAATACAGTTAACTATATGGTTGACTGCACCCCCAAATAATTTTTAATCTTTATTTGACTTTATATTCAAATTGTTTTTAAAATCATCATATTACATCCCATTATATTATGACATGTGTCTCCAAGTTATTTGATTTTATTTTCATTGAATGCACATTATTACATGGTGGGGTATACCCTAAGAAATTAAGAGCAACCCGAACTTCCAATTAAAGAAGGAATAAATAGAGATGATTTTTAAAGTTAAGGGTAAAGATGAATACAAATAAAAATAGAAAAGGCAAACTATTATAAAATTAAGAATACATGGCATAAATAAGTTTTTAACCACCACCAATAACAATTATTTTTAGAAAAAATATCATATTGTTATTCACGAAAATGATAATGATTGAGATGTTGATAGTGATACTAGTTAATATACAATGAATAGAAATAGCATATCATTTAAAAAAAAGTTATTATTTTAATTATATTGAAACCCTATAAAAAGGGCTAAAACTTTCATCCCACCAAAAAAAAATCATTTATTTTATTATACAACACCCTAGTGTATATTTCCACTTAAAACCTTAAAATCTCTTTTTAGTTCATTATTTCCACAACTAATGAAACTTCTTCTAATCTTTTCATTAAATAAATAAAGGTAATGTTTCCTAATAAAGTTATAAATGATTTCAAAAGGCAACTCATAATAATTATATTAATTTCATTTTTTATAACATTGATTGTATCAATTTAATCTCCAGGCAAAATAAATGATATTTTGAATTTGTTAATATAAGATGATGACATGAAATAGTAATGAATGAGCTATTGGCCTATGCTCCAACGCAACGAGAAATTTTTTAGTTACCTCATTTCAACATATGTAATTATTTTTGCCTCATTCTAATAATTTATCTTTATATTAAATGTAACTTGTATTAAAAACAGAGTAAGTTTAGCTTTGAAAACTTGAAATGAGAGTAAAACTCTCTCTTATGCATGTATAATGAGTTTATTGTTGTTAATGATTTGTTATCTTTGTATTTCTTTAAATTTATTTTGTCTATGTGTGGCTTGGCATATTTTTAGTTCAAAGTTATTTTTATTTAAAAAGAAATTAAATTATGTTCTTATTTTTTTAAGATTTATTCTTCATATTATTATATTTAAAGTATTTCAGAACACTAAGATTAAATTAATTTTAGATTTTTTTATAAAAAAATCATTTATATATATATATATATATATATATATATATATATATATATATATATATATATATATATATATATATATATATATATTAAGTTGTTATATATTAAAAATATATTAAAATATAAGATTATCTTTAAGAGAAAAATCTTAAAAATAATTGTTATCATAATTTTAAATGTCTTATCTATAATAAAATGAATATATAAAAAAACTAAACAATCAAAAGTTTTTTAGGCTGGTTATTTCGTTCAAATGTATAGCATCATAAAAAAAATCTAAAACCATTAACAATTTTTTACATGTTAAAAAATTTTGTTCTAGCTGCGGCGAAGTGCAGGGCAAGTGGTTCATATATTTTTGTTATTATAGATAATTTGGCTCAAGTTTTTCACTCGTTTTGTCTACATGTGACTTCGTATATTTTCTATTTACGTGATATTAGATCCGAAATATCATACATAAAAAGCCATAAAAGTTATTTTTTTTATAAAAACAACATTGACTAATGAATTATTTCAATTATTATTCTCATTGTTATTATCATGATTGTTAAATTTTCATAATTATTATAGCTTCCATTATAACCATAGTTGTAAATAATTAATATTTAATTATTATTGGCAATAATATCGTTGTCACATCATTATTGTTATAAAAAGAAATTAAATTAGTTTTTAATATTTAGTCTTCATATTATTATATTAAAAGTATTCTAGAACACTATGATTAAATTAATTTTAGATTTAAAAAAATTATTTCATTTTTTTTATATATTTTCAGGCGTAAATATTAAACAAATATCAAAATATATAATTAGCCTCACATATTTTTAAGAAAAAAACCTTAAAAATAATCATTATCATTATTTTAAATGTATTATTCATAATAAAATAAATATATAAAAAAACTAAATAATTGAAAGGTTTATAGGTTGATTATTTCTCTCAGATGTATAGCATCAATATTTTTTTATATGTGAAAAAATTTAGTTCTGGCTGCAGCAAAGCACAAGGTAAGTCACTCATATATTTTTTTACCGTAGATAATTTGGCTCAATTTTTCCACCCATTTTTTATGTGTAGATTTTTATATTTTTTGCTTACATGATATCAGATCTTAAATATCATACATAAAAAAGCTGTAAAAATTATTTTTTCACAAAAATAACATGAAAAATAAAATAAATGAAAAAAATATTATTAGCTTAAAAAAATCATTTGACTTGAAGAGTAAATAAAAAAAACAAAGGAAAAAAAATAAGAAATAACAATTTTAAAATAATCGCAAAACAAATTAAAATGTAAAGGACTAAATTCAAAAAGAACATACAACCTTAATTGATGTGGATCAACCCAGAAACACTAGTAGAGACCCATTACATGTTCACACTCTTATCAAACCTATTTCGATTTTTCAAGATCAGATCTCATTCTTGATTATGGGTTGTGTGACCACGTGATCACGAGGTTCGCATCATCAATAAAATAGAAAATAATAAAAATTAAATACATAAACTAAGAGCATATACATATAAACATGGACAAAAATATAAACTATTTCATAAATATATAAAAAAAATAAAGGAATTAAATTAAAATAAAAAAATCAAAGTATAAGGACCAAAATAAAAACAAAATATATGATTAATTTCAATCAAAAGACAAAATTCAAAAAAAAAATCCAAACTTCAATACCAAAAATATTAAGGGATTTAAAACTAATCCAAAAATTAAAAAACTAAGGACCAAAATAAAACCTAAATTTATAATCAATTTTAATTGATGGATACAGTTGAAACAAATCGAAACTTATATAACAAAAATAAAGACAATACGAAACAATAAAAAAATCAGGGACTGCAATGAAAACACCATAAATAAAGGGGTCTTCAATGTAATTTAGTATGCAGAAGAGAGAAAAAAGAGAAAAAAGATCAATCAACCACCGTCACGTCTTCGGCCACTGTGGAACGCCACGCACACCATCATAAGGAGGAGGACATGGTGGCGTATTTAGTAAGACACCAAATGGATATTTTTCACTACCGCACGATGCTACTCGTGCTGCTTGAAAGGAGCGTGAGGCAAAAAACCTTTAGCGCGTCTGCCAGACGTGCCAGCAGTGTCCAGAGGAAAAAATATTTTAAAACATGTAGAATTACCTAAATACCACTACAACCAACGCTTTAATTTCGTCTTCTCTAAAGGCATATCTGTATTTATATATTTTCAAAAAAATATGAAATTCCAGTAACACCCCCTGACAAATCTTGGGTTTTGTTTTATTTGAGAGTATTATGGTTATTTTACTGTGCACAAACAATGTGAAATTCTAGTAATATCCCCGACAGGAACTCTTGGTTATGTCTTATTTGAGGATATGAAGATTATTTTACTATGCATAGAAATGTAAAAAATCAAAAAGACCCCTGAATTCAATGTTATAATTGAGGTGTACTCAGGGATAAAATATTAATTTTACTATTACAATCTACAATAATTTGTTGCTATTATTACAATATTTTTACTATAGTCTTTTCACTATTTTATTTAGCTTATTAGTTAATAGCTCGAACAAAAACTACTCCCACCAAACCTTGTTTCTTAATCTTTAGGAACAGTATAAAAGAGAAACATGGGCGTGGAGGTGAGCCCAACACTGTCTAGAGCACCTAGGCCCAAGCCCAGGCCTGCTAATTGGTTTTCAAAAAAATCATGCATAGAGGACGTCCTCCTAATCGGTTAAAAATATTGAAACTCATGATGGGTGTTTTAACCTTCTAAGAACATTTCTAAATAATACTTCAAATAAATCTAAACACGAAAATCATTTATAAATAATAAATTAATGCATAAAATGAATCTAAGGTGTTTTTTATTTATTTAAAGTCGCAAATCAACAAATCATATCATGTTATCTCATTCAATTTTAATATTTATAATTTCAGTGTGATGAAAGTTTTTACATGATGATTTTAATTTCTATTAGATTTTCTTCAATGAAAAATTTCTCCCTTTTTACTCTCTCTTCCTTTTATTTTTCTCATTTTTATCTGCATTTTGAGCTCTGTTTTGTAACACCTGATGATCATTATGTTTATGTAACAAGGGACATTTATCATTGTCTAATAGCTTGTGCATGGCTCTTTTTGTTTTTGTTTTTTTTTTGCAGGCCCATGCTGCTTCAGAGCAGTGCTTAATTTTTTATAATGGTGAGAATTGCACACCAGATATCCTGACACCATACCTTGATGGGATTGTTAGCAAACTTCTCACTCCTTCAGGTATATATGACTATTTCCCTCATCAACTTAACACCTGAACTTCCACAATTTTCTCGTCATCTAATGTCAATGAACACTTAAAATGCTGTCATTTCTAATTCAAACTTCACCTTTCATTCCTTATGGAAGTGCATCAAATGGATCATAATATTTTTATTGGTTCTCATATTTTTGTTCCCAGTGCTTGAAAAGAACAGGCTCCATTACTTTCAACAATATACTTGCATCATCAGACAACCAGACTTGATATATTTCCCAGTAATGGATATGTTCTTGGTAACTCCATCTCTTTTCCCCACCTCGAGGTCCTCTACTGTAATTAAAATATTTATCATAGTTGTTTTAGAGTAAAAATGAAAATATTTATTGTTGTTGCATTGTCTACTTTGCTATTATTTTCCCTTCTCAAACCTCCTTATAACTCCATGTTTTTTTCTCAATTATTCTTCACTGGCTATGCTATATTGGAGAAACCACTCTCAATGATAGAAGTTCTTACGTATATTTCTTGGTATAGGTTGTGGTTTTGTGATGGTCTATACTGCTTTCTAGTACTCAAAGGGAGAAAAAGGAGTAAGAATTTAAACTTTCTTTTATTCATAAGCAGCAATGGGATTGAAATTTCTTATAGAGGTTGTTTTTCCTATTGCAGCATTGAAACAATCACTCTTGCGGATAAAAGAACAGGGATCTGGACCAAGGTTGTTAATACTGTTTCAGTTGGTGCTTTGTTTTTCAATTGGAACAGAAGATTACGATTTCGGAGCGTTTCATCGCACCGTTTCGGGGTTGTACTGTTTATATATATATATATATAATTAAATATATTAATTAAAAAAAATTAGTTCAAATCCAAAAAAAAATATTTAGAATTGTGCAATTTAATCTAAAAAAGACACAATAAAATAATTTTTCTGAACAAATCTATGAACATGTATAATATTATGAGAATGTCATCATCAATCTCACAAGGTCATTGCATTCTCTGCTTGCTCTGAAATTTTAACATAATATATATAAATATGTCAAGAGACTCCTCGTAAAATTTCATCTCAATCTAATGGTCGGATTAAGAGATATGATTGATATTGTAAAATTAGTCATTATTAAAAAAAAAAATACTATTTGGCCAAAACGGAACGGGCGGAACGAAACCGGAACATTTCGGCCGGTATTTGACCGAAAAATCCAGAACATATTGGAATTTAAACCGAGATAAAAACAACATCGTTTTGTCTCGTTTTTTTAACTGGTACAAAATCAACCAAAACAGAACAAAAATGGCAAACTTGATTAGGACTAGTGTCCTGGAGGAAAAGGCTACAGCTTGTAACATGCTTTGCTGCAATGCTGATGAGTTGAAGGAAGGATTTTTCCCATGGATTTATCAGGTTAATATTGTTCCAGAATTTTGGTGGTACCTCTTCCTATGTTTCTGTCATTTTGTTAATAGCTAACCATGCATGAGTAATGCAGGTTGCAACTACATTGGCTCCTCTTCTTAAATTTTACCTCCATGAAGAAGTGAGGAAGGCATTTGTAGCAGTTCATAATATATAGATTGCATCTATTATGGGTTTTTTTTTTCAAAAATCATGATTTTCTTATCTTGTTCATAGCAATGCCGGAGCTGTTAGGTTCAGCTAAATTAGCTGTACAGAAGGGTCAAAGTCAAGGGCATAATGGGTCTTATATAAAACAGTTGTCGGATTATGCAGTTCCAGCTTTGGTGGAGGCTTTACACAGGGTTCCATTTTATTATCAGGGGCTAATGTTAAATACACTTTTCATTTCAAAGGGAATGGAATCTGGCTTCACTATTTTTATTAGTGTAGGCTTCAGTCTCCCAGCAGACAATCTGCTAAGATGTGGGATCTTACTGCCAAAGAGAGCTTTTGGTTTGATTTTCAATTATTTTAATGGGTGGCAAAGTAATAATTATGGTTCGAATTGCCTTAGACACAGTTGACTTTTTGGTTATACATGTTCTCCTTCCATCCACTTAGATAGATGATTTCCCTTGCAAGTATTATTTTTTTCTGATCCCAGTACTCATTTTTCATGCTGTCAATGGTTGTATGTTTTGATTTCTTGCCTTTTCAGATATATGGAAATTAATGAGCAGGAGAAAGTGCCAAATAATTTCTTTTGTCTAAGGAATTGTCATTCCATTCAGGAAGATATGTGGTATTATAATTCATTTATGATCTGATGGACAATAACTGTTGAATGAAAAATGAAAATGTTTTTTATTTGTGTTGTATTAGGCTTCTTCATTTTGCAAGTTCAAATTATGCTAATTTAGGATTTCTCTCTCAGGTTTCTGGATCACTGAGCCAAGTAAGGTCTATTGCGGAGGAGATAAAGCTGGTCATCACAGCCAGCTCAGTTAGAAAACAAGAAAGAGCGGAGAGGGTCAGAACAGAGGACTTTGATGCAGAAGAAGCTTGAGGAAGAAGATGAGCTAGAAAATGAACTTTTTGATCAAGTATAATGTTGAAATATCTGTGCATGGATCCTTGGTTTATCACTGATTGGATTATTGTTTTCTTAAATATTTAAATAACATGATTATTGTTTGCTTTTATTTCTTTCCTTGTTGTGTTGGTGGGAGAGGCCACTGGTGGTGGCTTCAAAACATTCAGAAGGGATAAAACACATTGTTTTATTTCAACAACGAAATGATACAGAACTTGAGCAATCTGTCAAAACTCTCTCTATCTCTATAGTGTTTCTCTCTGTTATCTCCCACTACTAATTTTAAGCCTTTTATTTATACACGAAATAAAAACTTGATAAAATAGAGTTTGGAAACTCAACGTCTGAAAAGGACGTGACGTGGTAATAAAGAGTTTGTGATCTGTATACAGCAAGTCTCAAGTCTCAAGTTCGAATCAGGACATGTATCCTTTATAAGAACTTGAGACAGCTGAAATTTTACTCAATTATTTGGGTACATAAAATCTGCTTTCGGGGTGGGGTTTTTTCGTATAAAAAAAACCAGTATGGCAACTCAACAATCATCCTGGCACCTTGGGTATCCTTACGGTTTTATCCTTTTGCTTGCATTAACCTTCTTTCTTAAGTCCTTGAAAAAGGTTAATGCTAGAGCACTTGACATGCACAACTGTGGCAGCTGTCTGACAAGTATAAAAAGTGGTTTGTTAGCCGTTGCCCCTTTCCTACTAGGAGCCTGCAATGATGAAACCCAGATGTTCGTCAGGTGTGTCCTAAGTAGTACAAACTCCTTATACTCAAATGTACAATTACATTTTGGTCCTAAAAAGTTTATAATTATGAAAACAAGTCCTTAGTTGAAAATTAATTTGACCACATTCATATCATGTTTCTTACCTTGCGACTTTCAAAAATTACAGAAGTGATAACACCATATTGTTATTTATTTAAATTGGAAAGAGGACATTGCTTCTATAAAATAGGACTTAAGAACATAATATGATTATGTTTTTTTGATTAACTTCCATATCAATATAAATAAGATGATAAATGAAAAATATGAATATGTTTCTTTGATCCTTTCTCCTCCATGAGCTTAGGTTATTTAAAATGCTTTCTGGTTACAGTTTGTCCTCCCTGAACTGATATTCTTGAGTGATTGGTTTGATCTGTGTGCTACTTTTAAAAAAGCAAGTGAACAATTGCATGGGCCATTCTGGTGTCCTGCGTGTAATCTTGGATTGCTAGATCGTGTTTGAGAATGCGTTTGAAAAACATGTTTGAAAAAAAATTGAAAATTTTATTTATTTATTTTTTACTTTAAATTATTTTTTTAGTATTTTATATTATTTTAATGTATTGATGTCAAAAATTAAAAAAAAATATTTTAATGCATTTTTTAAAAAAAAATATTTTCAAAAATAACTTCAATCATACTCTCAAACAGGCACTTCCACATGTACAACATTCTAAAGGCTATGAAGTGTTTAGATTTGAGTTGCAATTGGATTTTTATTCTTAGAAGCAAATTTGTTTTTTATTTATATATGTGGAATGATTAATACTCATGTACATATATCCTTTTTATTTTGTTTATTCATGTTAATTGCCTTTTGAAGTATTTTGATTATTTCATTTCTTGGTGCACCTCTATGAACTCTCTCCTGTGGTCACACATGCGCTCTGTTTTTTCCAGCTTTGTTAAGCTACTAGTGATTTAACTGAAGCTAAGGTTGTGGATGAGAAGCTTTGCTCAATGGTAGAAAGGTAAATTGTGGGACTTGGATTGCTTATATTTTAGTGCACAAATATATTCAAAACAAAATGCCATTTCTTACAGGTCTGATAGAGAACTTTTAGGGCCAAACAATCAATACCTTTCCAAAATAGTTTTTTTTTTTTTTTTTGCTGAGGTATAGCCTTTCTGTGCTCTGCTTGCCTCTCTCTCTTGCATTTAGAAATTGAATATTGCTGCTATTTAATTCCTGTTTTGGTTTTCTTAGTCATTGCAATATTGTTTCTGAAGGTCATATGTGCAGGCACAGAGTTGGCAACAGAGCAATCTGTCAGAGGGATGTCAATCTCGTTCTGTTTCGGCCAAAATATTTTGTAGCAGTTAAAAAAACGAGATAAAATGGTGTTGTTTTTACCTCGGGTTAAATTCCGATTCATTCCAGATTTTTTGGCCAAATTCCAGCCGAAACACGCCGGAATCATTTCGCCTGTGCCGTTTCGGCCAAATAGTGTTTTTTTTAATAATGAATAATTTTACAATATTAATCATATCTATTAATCCGACCGTTAGATTGAGATGAAAATTTATGAGTATCTTGACATATTTATATATATTATGTTAAAATTTCAGAGCAATCAGAGAATATAATGACCTTGCGAGAATGATGATGACATTCTCGTAATATTATATATATTCATAATTTTGTTTAGAAAAATCATTTTATTGTGTCTTTTTCTAGATTAAATTGCACAATTCTAAATAATGTTATTTTGGAGTTGAACTATTTTTTTTTGAATTAATATATATATATATATATATATATATATATATATACATAAATAGTATAACCCCGAAACGCTCCTAAACCGAAACATTATGTTCCAATCAAAAAAACAAAGCACCAGTCAAAACAGAATTGACAACCTTGATCTGTCATGCGAATGGTTAATCTGCTGAGAAAAATTCAGCAAACGTTACCATCTGCTACCATATCTTCAACTTTTTGTCATCTTTAGAACCACAGCAGCATCTTGCTTTGCAATCTATTTTCTCTTCTTAGTTCATCTGGAGTTATTGGGATTCATTATTATTTCATCCAATCTGGATCTATCATCCTGTGGCCTTCTGCAGCGGTGGCCACGTCACGGTTCTATCTGGGAAGCAGCTTGTATCCTGTCCAAGTTCATGCTGCATCGGCGAGTAATGTCATTGTTTTACGGGGAAGTTGTTGCCTATGTTCAGCAAGCGACTCTTGTGTGCTGAGTTTCCATTCTTCAGAGTGGTTCTCATATTTGTGGGTGAAATGGAAAATAGGAAAATAAATTTCGGCATAGAATTTTTATACTGTGACTGCCATTGTATGCTTGTATAGAAAGCGGCATAAAGATAATATAATACGTACATCTCAGCTAAAAATTTAAGTTATTAAGTGAGTGAGGTCCCATAATATGATTTATATTATTCTCTAACATATCCTTTCAAGTTAAATCTCTTTGGGCTTAAAATTTGCACAGACCAACATTACCTTGTGCTTGGTTTTTTATCAAATAGAATAAGGGAGGTGAGATTCGAACTCGTGACCGTTGAATGAACAAGACTCTACTATTATGTCAAGGAACCGTCTCACTTAAAAACTTAAAATATTAAGTGAAGTCTCATAATATAATTTATATTATTCTCTAACATTATAAACTTACATGTCTGTGATTTGGGTGTAAAATGTAGGTTCAATATAGGTCAAGGATATCATTCGCTATTGCTAGAGTGCTAATTTCACTCTAAACATTCCCAGCTTCAAAAAAGATGGAAGAAGCTAAGTATTTTGTGTTCTGAGAATTTGGCTGGTTTGCACCATATAAAACCAACAACTATTGCTCAAGAAATTCTTAATTGTGCTTGGAAAATGACGTTTGTACGGCTATGTAATTTTACCTTAATGCAAATACCTTAGTTTGTCTTCTACATTCAAGAAATTCAATGTTGCTCAGCTATATTCATCTTCTATATGATTCAAGTTTGTCGTGATGATGGTTACAAAATAAAATTATTTTTACATTTCTATCATTCTATTCGCAACTTAACACTTGATTAATTCTTAATTATTTGTGTTGTGTAATTTGAAAATGAATGAGAACCAAGACAAAACGCAAGTTATTGATTTTGACAAAGGTTTAGATGATTTGTCATCCGATGATGATTGGATTCTTAATTATTTGTGATGTGTAATTTGAAAATGAATGAGAACTAAGACAAAAGGCAAGTTATTGATTTTGACGAAGGTTTAGATGATATGATTGGATTCTTAATTATTTGTGATGTGTAATTAAATGAATGAGAACCAAGACACAAAGCAAGTTATTGATTTTGACGAAGGTTTAGATGATCTGACATCCGATGATGATTGGATTCTTAATTATTTGTGATGTGTAATTTGAAAATGAATGAGAACCAAGACACAAAGCAAGTTATTGATTTTGACGAATGTTTAGATGATCTATCATCCAATGATGATTGGATTCTTAATTATTTGTGATGTGTAATTTGAAAATGAATGAGAACCAAGATAAAAAGCAAGTTATTGATTTTGACGATGGTTTAGATGATCTGTCATCCGATGATGATTGGATTCTTAATTATTTGTGATGTGTAATTTGAAAATGAATGAGAACCAAGGGCAAAAGGCAAGTTATTGATTTTGTTTTGTATTTTATTTTTAAGTTATTTTAAATCATGAATGAACCTTAACTAATGAGGTTTTATGGTCATAAATGTGTTGTATTGTATTCAAAAATATTTTACTTATGATTTTATAATTTTTCTACCAAAACAATTTTAACAGCGATTTTATGATTTTTGTACAGAAATATTTTACTTATAATTTTACGATAATACGATCTGATTTTACAATCTGAGTTCAAATGATAATTTAGTGTCGTGTCAAAAAAGTGAGTTTCACAACCTTAAGTTATTAAGTGAGTGAGGTCCCATAATATGATTTATATTATTCTCTAACATACTCCTTCAAGTTAAATCTCTTTGGGCTTGAAACTTACACAAACCGACATTACCTTGTACTTGGTTTTTCATCAAATAGAATAAGGTAGGTAAGATTCGAACTCGTGACCGCTGAATGAATAAGGCTCTGCTACTATGTCAAGAAATCGTCTCACTTAAAAACTTAAAATATTAGATGAAGTCTCACAATATAATTTATATTATTCTCTAACATTATACACTTACATGTCTGTGATTTTTGTTTAGAATGTAGGTTCAATATAGGTCAAGGATATCATTTGCTATTGCTAGAGTGCTAATTTCACTCTAAACATTCCCAGCTTCAAAAAAGATGGAAGAAGCTAAGTTTTTTGTGTTCTGAGAATTTGGCTGGTTTGCACCATATAAAACCAACAATTATTGCTCAAGAAATTCTTAATTGTGCTTGGAAAAATACGTTTGTACGGCTATGTAATTTTACCTTAATGCAAATACCTTAGTTTGTCTTCTACATTCAAGAAATTCACTGTTGCTCAGCTATATTCATCTTCTATATGATTCAAGTTTGTCGTGATGATCGGTTACAAAATAAAATTATTTTTACATTTCTATCATTCTATTCGAAACTTAACACTTAATTAATTCTTAATTATCTGTGTTTTGTAATTTGAAAATGAATGAGAACCAAAACAAAACGCAAGTTATTGATTTTAACGAAGGTTTAGATGATCTGTCATCCGATGATGATTGGATTCTTAATTATTTGTGATGTGTAATTTGAAAATGAATGAGAATCAAGACAAAAAGCATGTTATTGATTTGTAGAAGGTTTAGATGATCTGTCATCCGATGATGATTGGATTCTTAATTATTTGTGATGTGTAATTTGAAAATGAATGAGAACCAAGACAAAAGGCAAGTTATTGATTTTGACAAAAGTTTAGATGATCTATCATCTAATGATGATTGAATTCTTAATTATTTGTGATGTGTAATTTGAAAATGAATGAGAACCAAGGGCAAAAGACAAGTTATTGATTTTGTTTTGTATTGTATTTTTAAATTATTTTAAATCATGAATGAACCTTAACTAATGAGATTTTATGTTCATAATTGTGTTGTGTTGTATTCTGAAATATTTTACTTATGATTTTATGATTTTTCTACCGAAACAATTTTAACAGCGATTTTATCATTTTTGTACGGAAATATTTTACTTAGGATTTTACGGTATTACGATCCGATTTTACAATTTGAGTTCAAATGATAATTTAGTGTCGTGTCCAAAAAAGTGAGTTTCACAACCTTGATCAACACATTAAAATGATCTAAAAACACCAAAAAAATAATTTAAATATTTTTTTTATTTTTTAGAAAACTCTTTTAAAACGTATTGTCAAACACTTAGTACCTGTTTGGCACTGCGTTTCAAAATAACTATAGAAAATATTTGAAATTTTTTTATATTTATTCTTTACTTTAAATTAAAAGAATTTGATATATTTAGATTATTTTCATGTACTGATATCAAAAATAATTTTTAAACAAAAAATATTTAAAAAAACAATAACAATTACACTTTCAAAGTCAATAAACTGTCAATTTGTTAGAGGGGGAAACCTCGATTTAGTCCAAAAGGTATGTCCCTATTAACAGTCGTGTCCCATACCCTCTTAATTATTTATTTTAATTTCTGTCCCATACCTCTTATTTATTTATTTTAATTTCTGTCCCATACCTCTTATTTATTTATTTTAATTTTTGTCCCACATGCAATTAATAATATTAAACGATATCACCCCTACGTTCACTCCACTCATTATTACGAAAAGATTCTGTCTGATTATCATATGCTTGCTATTCCCTCCCCCAAAAAAGCTTCAATGTCAACTAATAATAAAAATAAATTAACTGTAAATGAATGCTAATGGAGCTTAATTTTGGCACTACTAATGAAAATGATATATTCCATAGTAGCTATTTAACTTTCCATAATAGCTAATTAATGATAGATTTCATGTAAAAATCTGGAATTATTTTTTGGTTTTATAAAATATATTTTTCGGGAAATGATCAGAATCTTTTTGCTCTCGTGTGTGTGTGTTTGTATATTCTTAATATTATATGCACAACAGAAATTATAAAATAAAATTATTTTGAAGTTATTTCTAAATTATTTACAATTTAGAAATCTGATTTCTTTTGAATTTAAATAATTTTCTAGAAATAAATTGTCACAAACAACAAGCGATTCAATTATCCGATTTCTAATAGTAATTCATACAAATCACCCTTGAAAAATCTCTTAAATCACTATTTAGAAGAGATGATTTTTTATGCCAAGAGTGCTAGCTCTAATTTGTGTTTACATAATTTTTCAGTGACCGGTTTCTTAGTATAATTAATATTTTTTATTAATAATATTTTGATTTAATATTAAAACATAGAGTATGTTCATCATGTTAAATTATATTTGTTCTTTACATAATAATTATTGATTATTTGAATAAATTTAAAAAAAAATGAATGTTATTCCACTTTGACCAAGAAGCTCTCAGTTAATACTATTTAAAAGCATATATAATATATTTTTTAATTCATTTAGAGCAATGAATTCTCATAATTATAACAATTTTATAATTGTTTTTGCAAAGAATTTTATTTTATTAATTTTATCTTAAATCAAACATTCATAAATCAAACATTAAACTTATCAATCTAAAACTATATTAATATTAAAGATAATTTAAGTTTTTATTATTAATAAATATGTATTTACAAAAAACAACATAATCATATAAATCTTCTTATCAAACTCTTTATCTTGTGTAGTACTATATGTTATCAGAGTTTTATTAATCAAACAGTTACGAGTTTAAATCTCAATATTTTTATTTTATTTGATAAAACTAAGAGCATAAAACAATATAAATTATTCAAGTTTCAAGCCTAAGAATTTTTTATTTGGAAAAATATATTAAAAAATAATATAAATCCTATATAATATTAATTTTTGAGCTTGCATGCTTATTCGACATGATGTTACTGTTTTCTGTTGATTTATAAACCTAATATATATCTTATCTGGGGAATAATAATCTCATTTGGAGGTCGATATCAAGAATTATATATAGCGATGGTCTCCCTAAGATTGGAAAAGCCAAATGATAAAGAGGCATTTTTCATCAGTTCAGACAGCCCCTACAATTGTTTATGTATGAAAATGAAAAGCATTGAGGGCGACAATATTGTCGTATTGTCGTGACCTTTTTTTATTTTTTTATTTTTTATTAGCCTATAGAAAATGTTTGCTTCATGACTTGATGGTTTATTTTATTTTATTTTATTTTATTTTATTTGCTGCAATTGTAGTATGAGTTGCTTCAAGTATATCTACACAGATTTTCCATGCCAAAAGTTTCTGATAAGCTACATGGCATATCTGCCAAGGTTCGTAGCTGAATGAATGCACTCAAAAACCTATTAAAAATAATATAAATTATATTATGAAACTTTTCCTATTAGTTTAGATTTTTAAATAAGATGATTTATTAATAAGATATTAGAGCTTTGTTGGTCTAGTGGTTATGAGTTCGAATCTCACCACTTTCATTCTATTTAATAAAAATCAAGCTGGGTTCATACAAGTTTCAAGCCCAAACGAGTTTCACTTGAGAGAGTATATTAGAGAATAATATAAATCATATTCTAAGGTCTCAACTATCAGCTCAAACTTTTAGATGAGATAGTTCTTTAATATGGTATTAGAAACTTATTGACCCAACGGTCACGAATTCAAATCTCATCACCCCATTTTATTTGATAAAAATCAAGCACAAGATAGTGTGGGCTTGTGCAAGTTTCAAATCTAAAGAGCTATCATTTGAGAGAATGTGACAAATAATAATATAAATTATAATCTAGAATCCCATCTAATAACTTTAATTTTTTGGTGAAATAATTCCTTAATAAATCATACCACATTAGGTGAGGTTCTGTATAGAAAAATACTCTTGTCTTTCATGGCTGTTTAGTCTGCTTTGACGATTACGCATAGACAAAGAAAACCATGTGGCTACCTGACTTAGTGACTCGCCTAAAATTCTTTTTACGGTTTCATGATTTTTGGTCATCGATGGATAATAAGGTGAAGGTGGAGTGGTTGAGAAGGATGAGCTGATGAGTTCTTGGCATCATTCACAGGATCTTGCCAAGTAAATGCAGTCTGATCAACTTCCCGACAGTGAAGATGTCAAATTATCCAAAGCTCTGATCAGTAGAAATTTTAGCATAGAAGTGCTTATCTTTGCATGCACGCCTATGCACCAACACTGTTATTTATTGTTTTTTCAATGATGATGATAATTTCATGTTGTTATTTTGTTAAAACCTGCTAAACAGATAAATTTATATTGATTTAAAATTCATATATCTTATCAGAAAGTTGCGTTTCGTAGAAGTTATGCTCTCAAATTTATAGTACATGAAAAAAAAAAACTAACAATCTTAATATCTTGTATTTTTAATATATATTTTTTATGTTGAAAAAAATATGGTTTCGGCTGTAGCGAAATACGGAAAAATATATGTGATGATGTGATGATTACACACACCATGATGATGATCATTATTTAATTGTGTTTTTTTAAATTTCCTGGAGAACATGATCAATGTATACATCACCCTTAGATAAGAATCTTTACTAAATTATTTATTCTTACCCTGCAATGAATAGAATATGTTACTGATAAAAAGACAAATGAGAATCTAATGAGATTTTATAATGTTAAAAGCATTATGTTTTTGTCTGCTTATGCGAGGGAGAGTAGGTTTAGAACAAAAGCAGCGTGCATGATGAGCATCTTCACTGTCTGATTAGTAACTATTTGGAGTATGGTTGATGTTATTTTTTAAAGTATTTTTTATTTAAAAATATATAAAATTATTTTTTTTATTTTTTAAAAATTATTTTTTATACCAGTACATCAAATCAAATAATCTAAAAATATCAAAAAAAATTATTTAAAATAAAAAATTTTATTTTTTTCAAAAATGTTTTCTAAACACATTTCAAACCTCCCTTTTAGTCCTTTCTCTCGGGCCATGGTTTATGCATTAGTTTTCGGGCTCGTCTAGACGATCATTTTGGAGCTGCCAAGTGGCACGATTCTAGACTGCATCACCCCCTCCTTTTACTTTGACCAGGCCATGAAGACATAATATATTAAAAACAACTCTATGGACCTTGACAAAGGCACCAACTTGCTTGTAAATAATTCAAGGCATCCTTTCAAGCTCCAATCGTATAAATATATCTCCATGGAAAACAAAACAGGGAAGTGAAGACAAGGCTCTCCACGTCTGTCAAACCAGTAGGTCAACTCTTCACTGTTTTATCTCTTCTTTAGCTCAAACCAACACTGATTTCTAGTCCAAAACCTTAGTTCAGTCTTCTTTCTCGTACAACTCTCCAATGGAAATTCATTTCCAGCAACAAACGACGCATCGAAAAGAAAGCATGCCAGTTAGCAGATCGAGCAAATTAAAGGGGACAAGAAGGCCTAGAAACAGCAACAAATTTGTTGGTGTTAGGCAAAGACCTTCGGGGAGATGGGTTGCTGAGATCAAATACACGACACAGAAGATAAGGTTGTGGCTCGGAACTTTTGAGACTGCTGAAGAAGCTGCTCGAGCTTATGATGAAGCTGCTTGCCTGCTTCGTGGATCAAATACTCGAACCAACTTCATCACTCATGTATCCTTGGATTCTCCTCTAGCTTCCCGGATTCGAAACCTCCTCAACCAGAAAAAGAGAGAGAGACAGCAGAAGAGTGAGGAAGAAGAAAGTTCTGATGTCTCTACCCCACCAACTAGCACCATCATTACCACAAGCACTAGTAGTTTCATTAGTAATTGTGGCAGGAGTAGTGATAATTACTCCAATTCCAGCTCGGTTCATGGAGCTGATAACTTGTTTGATGATGCATATAAACCAGATTTAAGCAGCACTTCCACTGATCAGGAATTCAAGTGGGGTTCTTCTCAGACTGATCTTTCATGGGGTTTTGGACCTGTGTTCGATCGGTTTACATTTTCCCAGGAAGTGCTGGATTTTCCAAACAGTGTGGTATCGCCCGAGACAAGTGAGGTGGAATTCTCAGAATTTGATAAGATGAAGGTGGAGAGACAGATATCAGCATCTCTATATGCGATGAATGGGGTGCAAGAGTACATGGAAGCTATCTATGATCCAATTGAAGCTTTTTGGGATCTTCCACCACTATAATAATCACCCAGCAAAATTTGTCTTTCCTTTCCTTTCTTCACCTAGTTTCTGCAGGTTTCACTTTACACTTCCTTGTGAAGTTACGATGATAAAATAATCAACAGCTAGAGATGAGGTCGAAATCTTGTTTTTGTAAAACACTGGTTATGCTGTTTTCTAAAATGTCAACAGCAAATTACATGGAGAAGTGGTTCTACTGTTTTTTCGGAAGGTCAAAACGTCGTCGATGAATACCAAGTCGAAGCAATAATGGCGATTAAAATATACCTTCTGTTCCCCATGGTAACCTCTCTTTCTCGTTGAAGAAGATATAGATGTCATCAACGTTTGTGTTCATTGAAAAGCATGTTTCAACCTCTTAACCAGGGTTGTTAGTATTGTGCTAGTTAAACAAACGAGATAAAACAGTGTAGTTTTTATCTCATTTAAAATTTTGGTTCATTCCGGAAATTTCGCCCATATTTTGGTCTGAATGTTCCAGTTTCATTCCTCCTATTTTGTTTCGGCCAAATAGTGTTTTTTTAAATATTGAATAATATTACAATATCAATCATATCTCTTAATCCGAATGTTAGATTGAGATGAAATTTTACGAGGAATCTCTTGAAATATTTATATAAATTATGTTAAAATTTCAGAGTAACCAGAGAATATAATGACCTTATGATATTGATGATAGTCTTCTCGTAATATTATACATGTTCATAACTTTGTTCAGAAAAATCATTTTATTGCGTCTTTTTTATTAAATTACACAATTCTAAATAATTTTATTTTTGGATTTGAACTAATTTTTTTTTGAATTAATATATTTAAATATTTATACATATACAAACAGTACAAACTGAAATGTCGTGTCGAAACACTTCGAAACAGAAATATTCTGTTCCAATTGAAATAACGAAGCACCAACCGGAAATGACAACCTTGCGCCGACAACTATCCAAAAAGAGTTGCAGTGTCTTCCAATATGTAATCCCTGGTTACTCAGGCTATCATCCACTGTATACTGAAATCTTTGATTATTTCATATGTAAGTTCTTACTTCTCAGCAAAGTTATGATTATTTCGCTCCAGTAGGCACGCCAGGTATTCACATAAATCTGAACCACCTTGATCCATGCTATTTATGAACTTGGTAATCCCTTTGAAGCTGGGTTTTAGTGAAAAAAAGGGATATTGTCAACCACAGAGCCAGGCATGAGAAAATGCTACATGACAGGATTAGCTGCAAATAGTATATTTCTGGGAAATTCATTTTCAAACATCACATCCATGCCTTTTATGTATTCACATGTTGACCTTTCTGAGGTATTTTTGACTTAAAAAGTTGTCACTCTCTAAGTTATGCTCCAGAAGAAGTGTCTGCTCTAGAGCTAGTTGGAGAAGTCCAAACTATGTTTAGAAACATTTTAGTAAGACAATTAGGCAATAGATTCTTATTAAAGGTGAGTCCAGCTTCCTAGGTGTTAAAGAATAATATAAATCATATTCTGAGTCTCACCTAACAGTTTAAACTTTTAGTTGAGATGGTTTTTTAATATGGTATCAGAACCTTATTGACACAACAGTTATGAGTTCGAATCTCATCTTTCTATAATTCTATTTGATATAAATAAAGCACAAGATAGTATAGGTCTGTTCAAGTTTTAAGTCTAAATAGCTTTCACACTGAGGGACTGTGTTAGAAAAAAATATAAATCATGTTCTCGGGCCTCACCTAACAGCTTAAGCTTTTAGATGAAATGGTTCTTTAACACTAGGAGCCTAGTATTAAGATATGGAAATATCCTACCACCGTGTTAGAAAAGAATATAAATCATGTTCTAGGGCATCACCTAACAGCTTAAATTTTAGATAAAATAGTTCTTTAACACAAAGAGCCTAGTATTAAGATATGGAAATTCTTTCCACTTTTCTAGCATGAAATATCTGGTATACCTACAACTTTCAAAGTCCAAATGATGCATCCTTATTGCGCTTAAATAAAAAAAAAAATTGGAACCCTAGTTTACAGAACAAGTTATGTATAAGAATTTATATAGCTCCTTTCCACATATCCAGCTGATCCAGAATTTGAAATTCATCTTCTACCATCCTGAAATTGGATTTGCTATCTCAAAATGGCTCAAGACACTGCTTCTTAAAGCTGAAGGGAGGTTAGGTACCCGCTTTCCATCAACTGTGAAGCTATAGCATATGAATTGAGAAATATATTTGTTCTAACGGCTTCAGAATATGATTTATATTATTTTCTAATATATCCCATCAAGTGAAAGCCCTTTGGGTTTGAAATTTGCACAGACCCCCACTACCTTGTGCTTGATTTTTATTAAATAGAATGGGGGTGGTGAGATTCGAACTCGTGACCGCCGGGTCAACAAGGCTCTGATACCATGTCAAGGAACCATCTTATCTAAAAGCTTAAACTATTACGTAAGGTTTCAGAGTATGATTTATATTATTCTAACACAGTAGAGACATATACAAAATCAAAGAAACGTGCATAATTTTATCCAGATCTGTGTGAAATTTCCCTTTCATCTTCACCATTAGCAAACTCTCTGATTTGACTTTCTTATAGCATTTCTTAGTTCTTACAAGCAACTATATTCTCATAACCAATAGTTGCCTCTAAGATATGATGGCATTCTCGGGTGGTAATGCCATAATGCTGTGATTTTGTTTTAATTTTGTGATATACGCCAACAGTGCTTTTAGCTAGATCAAGTTGCCTGTGCCTACCAAGATCTCCGAGCGGAATATGAGCTCAGTGCACAAATTAATAGAAGGTGGCTTTATGGATAATATATGTTTCATTTCAAAAAATGAATACGATACATTTTTTGAGATAGAACAGACAATCAACAAGAAAAGAAACAATACAGAATGGAGAGACAATTCACAGATCACTGACATGGAAATATTGATGATAGTACACCTCTAGACAAACTCACATGAAGGATAAGATATAGACATACAGCTTCTGTTTCCTCGCAAAATATTATCTCAGTAATCCTCCTCCTCGCCCTCGTCATCACCACCTTCTGCTCCGACTTCCTCGTAGTCTTTCTCAAGAGCAGCGAGATCTTCACGAGCTTCTGAGAATTCACCTTCCTCCATGCCTTCGCCGACATACCAGTGGACAAATGCTCGCTTGGAGTACATGAGATCAAACTTGTGGTCAATTCTGGAGAAGACCTCAGCTACTGCTGTGTTGTTGCTTATCATGCAAACTGCACGCTGCACTTTAGCAAGATCACCTCCAGGTACAACTGTTGGTGGTTGGTAGTTGATACCGCACTTGAAACCAGTTGGGCACCTGAAGTATCCATAAATCAAATAATCAGGTTCCAAGAAAGAAAAACAAATGATAAACAAAGCAAATGTTTGACCTTGTTCAAAATCCTCTACACATTTCCAGACTAATTTCAATGGCCATTCATTTCAGCTACAGAGAACTCTGATCCTTTTGTCCAGTATCAGAGTTCCAGATTTCCCAAATAGATACTAGAATAACAGCAACCCACCAATGCTTGAAATTAAGGTTTGTGTCATCTTTGATCTGTTGTATATTTCTTATGGTAATGTTCTTAACTTGTCAAGTTAGAAGCAGAAGAGTTCTCTTGTATGTTTCAGCGACCATTATATCGGAACTGTTAATACAAACAGCAAAATAGGAATATGGTAGAGCCATTTTTGATGTCTACAAACAAAAATCAATATGCTGTTTTCTTGAATATTAACAGTTCAATAATATTTTTGCATTGCTTTAAGAGCAAAAATTTCAAAATGATATAATGCAAGAGTGGCATTTAGGATCTTAAAAATCTGAAATGAGCATATCACCCTTTCAAGACAGTGTGTTTGTGTCTGAAATGATAAATTTTGAAAGAAACAATTCAACTTCCATTACATAAGATGAAAACAATATACGAGGGCAAGAATTGATCAGAATTAATTCTCATAAATCAAACAAATGGATATCAACTCACCAGTCAACAAATTGAACTGTCCTCTTTGTCTTAATGGTGGAAACGGCAGAATTAACATCCTTTGGTACAAC
Organism: Salix purpurea; assembly: GCA_027405865.1. NCBI lineage: Eukaryota > Viridiplantae > Streptophyta > Magnoliopsida > Malpighiales > Salicaceae > Salix > Salix purpurea. Next base: position 6,164,836 of record JAOWLH010000006.1, on the reverse strand, counting down.
ATCACCACGATACATGAGACAGCAAGCCATGTATTTTCCATGCCTTGGATCACATTTGGCCATCATACTTGAGGGTTCAAACACAGCACTTGTGATCTCAGGAACTGAAATCTGCTCATGGTAAGCCTTAGCAGCTGAGATTACCGGAGCATAAGAAGAAAGCATGAAATGGATGCGAGGATATGGAACGAGATTAGTTTGAAACTCCGTGATGTCCACATTAATGGCCCCATCAAACCTTAAGGAAGTTGTCAAAGATGAGATAATTTGGGAAATCAAACGGTTCAAATTGGTGTATGTTGGTCTTTCAATGTCTAAAGATCTCCTGCAGATGTCATAAATAGCTTCATTGTCCAGAAGCACAGCAACATCTGTGTGTTCAAGGAGAGAGTGAGTGGAGAGAACACTGTTGTAAGGTTCCACGACAGCAGTAGAAACCTGCATTATTATGTAAAATCTTCCATTAACAAAAGGTCAAGCATAGAAAGAATTCACCACAGTACCATATAATAGAAATAACCATATTTTTTCTGTTACAGGCTTCAACAAAAGGAACCATAGGGTAAAGATTTTAGCATAAACATTAACTCCCAAAGACATGCATTTCCTGTAATTGTTTGAAAGTTTACATTTTAGCACAAAAAGATGCTATAATTTGCATCTCCTATTATTTCTCGATAATTCTTTAAAGTGCATACCTGAGGAGAAGGGTAGATGGTGAAGCCAAGTTTCGACTTCTTTCCATAATCCACAGACAATCGTTCCAAAAGCAGCGAGCCCAAACCAGAACCAGTGCCACCACCAACAGCACTAAATACCAAAAACCCTTGCAAACCAGTGCAATTGTCTGCCAATTTCCTCACGCGGTCCAGGCATAGATCAACAATTTCCCTTCCCACTGCAGTATTATAGCACCGATGCAGCAAATTACTCAGCGTCGAGAACAAGAACAAAATCAACATTTTTAATTAACACTGCAAATGCTTCTTTTACCTGTATAATGTCCCCTGGCAAAGTTATTAGCAGCGTCTTCCTTGCCGGAGATAAGTTGTTCAGGGTGAAAAAGTTGTCTGTAAGTCCCAGTTCTGACTTCATCAATGACAGTGGGTTCGAGATCAACAAATATAGCTCTTGGCACATGCTTTCCTGAACCAGTTTCGCTGAAGAAGGTATTGAAAGAATCATGTTCCGCTCCGATTGAGGTGTCACTGCAACAGAATATAAAACAGCCAAATCAGGATCAAAAGTAGAAGGAATGAAAACAGTAAAATAGAGCATCCTCCAGAAATATTAAATCAAATTTAACAATTTCCAGCAAGGACAAGCAAGATCCAGTCGTTCTCGTTCAAGATCATGAAGGGGGTATCATCCAGATTTTATTTAAATAAATAAACAAATCTGAAAATAAAACTAGAGATTAAACATCCACAATTGGTTTGCTTTCTACCATAGCATTGAAATGAGGCCTCCCAAAAATGGAATTCAAATACATAATTAACAGCCCAAACATTGTTTCCCCCCGCAAAAACATCAAATACCTACTCAATTCCTTTTGTATAATTCAATCATGGAAAGAATAAAATGAAAACAAAAATATATCTAATTCTGAATGCATAATCACCATAACACAGCAAGAAAAAAAATCCCATCACAGAAACCATTCTGATCCATCAAATCCAACAAAATCAATGATGATTACCTTGATATAAATTCATAACACAAACCACTAAATACATAAAAGTTAATCACATGAAAGACAACGATCCCATTGATCAATTAAAACAGCTAATGATCCACAAACATCAAATATTTCACAAAAAAAAAAACACACGCATGAATTACCTTGGCATCGTTCCATCAGGCTGTATTCCATGTTCAAGACAGTAAAGTTCCCAGCAAGAATTCCCAACCTGAATCCCTGCTTGTCCAATATGTATGCTTATTATCTCCCTCATAATTAATTTCTTCCTCTCTTTCTCTCCTTAAACAATATATCTATCTCTCCAAGAAACTCAGAGAAAGAGTTTCTATGCAACAATGGAGATATAAATTAGAGAGAAAAAGAAGAGATTTATTTTCACATGAATGCGCTAAAGGAAAAGTTAGTTAATTTATTATTTCAAGGTTGCTGTTTTATTGTTAACTGCCAATTATGTGGCGCTAAAGGGGGCCCGCCACTTGGCGACAGCTCTAAGGTGCTGGTTTTTTTGCGCTAGATCGGCTGCTGTCGGTAACCGTGGCCCACGTCCTCTCAAAAATTAGTTTTTATTAAGTTAATTTTTATTTAATCTCGTGAGAGGAAGTACAATATCTCACGTTACCTGACTTGCGCTTCACCTATTTTTTATTTTAAATTAAAAATATTTAATATTTTTTTATCATATTAATGTACTAATATCATAAATATATTTTTAAAAATAATAAAAATATATATTATTTTTATATACAATTTCAAGCAAAAAATACTTTGAAAATCAATATTTATCTCACTTTTAAAATATCACTATATTTCAAAATTTTAGTTATTGAATGGATGGGTCAACTCCTATTTTTTAGACCTAAATTGAGTATTAGTAGTAATAAAATATTTAAGATGATTTTATTTCCTTTTTTAATTCATTTGACCAAGTATTCAATTCATCAATAATTCAAACAATTCAGATTAAATTTTTCATTTATTGTGCAAATTATAAATATACTAATAAAATAAGTGAATTTATGCAAATTATAGAACAAGATGATACAAAATATACAAATAAAATTTAAAAATATGGTGAGTCTTCACATCTAGAATATTTTGTCGATGTGGACAATTAGATTTTACATAACATTCAAACATTTTTTTGAATCAACTCTAACATAATCAATCAACTTGATATGAAATTTCTATAACTTATATATGTTGACCTTCAGTTATTTTTATATATTTTGATGATAACAATTAAATGAAAAATTGACTACTAATATATTTGGTTGAGAATAAGTTTAAACAGATTTATTAGAATTATATAAAAATCACATCAATAAGCATGAAGAGTTGAATGAAGAAATCAATCAATAAGTCTAGATGAAATGCAAGTGAATACTTAGTTTTCAAGCATGCGTTTTAGTTCTATATGTATAAATCCTTATATCTTACTCGGTAATACAATTAAATTAAAAATACACTATTCACTTTTCATACATTTTAAAAAGATCGATAAAATAGTTCTAAGAATTCATCAAGTTTAAAATATTTAAAATTAGAATCCTAAATGAACTAGTTGGTTGTTTATTCGTCACTGATAAACACCTAGAAATTTGCAGAAACTGGTTGATCAATTAACTTGGCCAATTTGAACCAATTAATTATTTGAGTTATTAGTGGGGTTACAATGACTAAAAACAACTAGTTCCTTTTAAAAACATATAAATAGCTCTCATTCTTGCAAAAATGGATTTGTCAGAGGCCAAGCCATGTTTTTAAAAATGTAAAATAGAAGTTATTAAAAGCATTTTTTTTTTTTTTTGCAATGCTATAAACTCGGGTAAGATGATAAATCATTAAATGTCCTATCTTGGATCTTTCTCTAACGCGCTAGTTTCCAATAAAATATATAAGATCTAACTTAATTGATTTGTTTAATAGGTTTAAACAAAACTTGGATGACTTTATTATCATTACTATTACTATTACTATTACTATTATTAGTACTATTAATATCATTAAAATTATCATCATCATTGTAGTTATTTACACTATTATTAATATTCTTAATATTATTATCACAACTATTGATATTGTTACTATCATCACCGTAATTACCGATATCATAATCACTACAACCATAATAATAAACTATTATCATTGTTATTATTATTATTGAAATAACAAAAATTATAAACTTGTTTTAGAGGATAGAATCAAAAACCATAATTTTTCTGATGAAAGGGTAAGTGAAACAAAAGAAAAATCAAAAGAAAAGGATAAAATTAAAATAAATATTATTACTATTAAGGGGAAAAAACTATAAATTTGATTTTAAGGACAAAATTAACCCAAAAAACTTTGATAAAAGAGTCCAGAGAGAAAAAAATCAAAAAAGAAGTGCTTGTTTGAAAAACATCATATACATAAGTTAGAATTAAAAGACTAAATTGAAAACAAATAAGACTCTAACAAAAGAGAAAGGGACTAAAATAAAAATTCAAAACTAATTGTATGGATTCAGAAACACTAACACAAAATAGGAATGACTTTAGAGGAACTGAAACTATAAAAGGAATAAAAGTAAACATAAAATTAAAAGAATAACGACGAAAATGGAAAAAAAATGAAAAATTATAATTGAATAAATATTGAAAATTTTATTTTAATAAAAGGAATTAGGGTGGAAGTAAGAAATTAAAAAAATGAAGACTGAAATTAACAAACAATGAACAAATACGATAATGTATACTTTAGAGTGAGGAGAGAAAAAAGAAAGAAAAGAAGAAGAAAACAATTGATCACTAGTGACGATCTAACAACCATAAACCTACACGCGTCACCCTATGTGATAATGGTCATGACTGTGCATCCAAGAAGACGACATATGACAAGATTTAGTCATTGGATGACACAAATGCCACCTAATAGCTAACGTGTTTGGAAGATGAGCCAACAATTTTTTTTATTAAGAAACTAGTATTAACAAAAAAAAATACTAAAACACCCCTCCAAGCCTCTCTTAATTACAAGTACTTATGTTGCAGTGATTATAATAAACTATTATTATTGCTATTATTACTATCATTACCATAATTACTGATTTTTCATGTTGCAGGTATTGCAGAGGTTTTGTCAAAGACTTTCAGGTATTTATGGATACCTATAGTGATTGAATGAATGATACTCTTTTTTTGATTTGGTGTGGTTTTGTGCTCTTGATTACTTTATTCCTCAAGATCAACTCAAGATTTTGTTGATAATTCGATGTTAGTTTTGGATTAGGCTCTTGTTACATGATCTTGTGATCTTGACAATTTTAGATTATCGAATGCCATGAGAATCTCAGTCTAATGGTTTTGTGTAGGGTTGCACAGCTGCCCTTGATTTCTTCAGATCCTTGGTTTCATAAAAGTTTTTTACTTAGTGAATTTAGCTTCAATTATTGAACTTCTCTCTCATGGTTTCAACTTCTAGATACCATTGAGTGGGATACATTCCATAGTGGGGAGGGTTGTTGTTGTGCATGTTGATCCTAATGATCTTGGAAAAGGTAAAGGCTTCTAGATTTGGCTGCAAAATATTTGCGAGCTACCTCAGATACTATCACTAACTTTGCATAAAACCAAATATTTGTCGGAAAAGAGTGGCTATTTTATTTCTTATGAAGTAGGTATAAAGTTTTTATTTTTGTTATGTTCATTGAGATTATTTATAGTGTGCCTTGTTTGTTTATAAGCATCACCCTCATACCAATTGTCGCGATGGTGTTTTTTCGCGCTTCGTGCTCTATCATCCCTGGAGAGAGAAGACGACACGCGGAAAAGGAGGGTTTTATAGTCGTAAACTTATGACTATATATTTTAGGAGTCACCACCAAATATTAAGGTCACTAGGAAACCTATTGGTCTACGAGAGTTTGGGTAAGGGCATTGTGCAAGAAAAAGACTCAAAATCCTCAGTCATAGTTGTATGTTCGTTCCGTTTTGGCTTAAACGTTTTGTACCAGTTAAAAAAACAAGACAAAACGACGTCGTTTTTACCTCGGTTTAAATTCTGACTTGTTTTGTTTCGGCCAAATAGTGTTTTTTTAAAATAATGAATAATTTAACAATATCAATCATATCTTTTAATTTGACCGTTAGATTAAGATGAAATTTTATGAGGAGTCTCTTGACATATTTATATATATTATGTTAAAATTTCTGAGCAATTAGCGAATGTAAATGACTTTGTGAGATTGATGGTGACATTCTCATAATAGTATACATGTTCATAATTTTGTTGAGAAAAATCATTTTATTGTGTCTTTATTTAGATTAATTTGTACAACTCTAAATAATTTTATTTTTGGATTTAAACTAAAAAAATTAATTAATATATTTAATTGTATATATATACAATAACAGTACAACCCTGAAACGGCGTGCCAAAATATTCTAAAACTGAAACATATTATTCCAATTAAAAAACGAAACACCAACCGAATGATATTGACAATTTTGCCCTTAGTGCACCTTACCTAAGGTAGGTTGCATTGTTGTTTGATTATTTTTCCTAAGCTAGCTTTTTATTCATTGGTCTTTTCTAAGGTTTGAGGTAGATCTCTCTTTGTGGGAGTCTCTACCTTACAGGGGTTCGAAACTAAACCATTAAAAAAAATTATGCTGCATTTTGAAAACCCTTTTTTTACCATTTGTGGGTGTAATTTATAATATAATTTTACACCCCGATAGTTAAAACAAAATAATTCTTAATTTTTTTTATATTTTGGCCAAGCTTCAATGGATAATCGTAAACTGATTATTATATCCAATTTTTGTTTCAAAACATGAGAAAAGTGTTATATTTGTTTTATTTTGAGTAAATTTTGGAAAAGGAGGGTTTTATAGTCATAAACTTACGACTATAAATTTTGGAGTCACCACCTAATATTAAGGTTACTAGAAAATCTAATGGTCTGCAAGAATTCGGGTAAGAGGACTTATTATGCAAAGGGAAACGCATCACCCTCAGTACACCCTATCTAAGGTAAACTGCATTGTTGTTTGAGTGTTTTTCCTAATCTAGTTTTTTATTCATTGGTCTTTCCTAAACTAGTTTTTTATTCATTGGTCTTTCCTAAGGCTCAAGGTAGATCTCTCTTCGTTAGAGTCTCTACCTTACAGGGGTCTAAAACTTAACCATTAAAAAAATTTACATTGCATTTTGAAAACCCTTTCTTTTACCATTTGTAGGTGTACTTTACAATGTAATTTTGCACCCTGGTATTTAAAACAAAATAATTATTAACTTTTTTATACTAGGCCAAATTCTAACAGGAAATCGTAAACCGATTACTATATCTAATTTTTGTTTCAAAACATGAGAACAGTATTATATTTGTTTTATTTTGAGTAAATTTTAGAGAATAATCTAGAATTGGGTTATGACACCTGTATTCAGTTTGCCAAAACTTTTATGTTATGTGAGCTTCTGCATTCTAGCAATCATTCTGTAAGTTATTAAGCTGATATGGACTCGCTTATATCCCCTGAGTCAAACTTGCTCTCACTTTTATATTTTATTTCAAGCATCAGTCTCTGCCTGAGTTTATTGGATTAGGACTCAAATTCTTATACAAGAATGATCGTCTTGACCTAGCCTCTCTGAACAGTGCTAGTTTGAAATTGAGGCTTGGTTGTTGTTGTTGCTCCTTGGCCTGACCTTTCCCCATCAGAAATCTTCCATGGAGCGGAATGAAACTAATGTATGTGATTGTGCAACAGCAGCATAACTTTAAAGTAATAGGAAAAAAAATTCTGAAAGAAAACTTTTCATATTATTAGTCGTCGATGTAATACACAGATTATTATTTATAGGTAGATCAGGACCTTTCTTATCAATTTGTAAGCTAATTTTCTCCTTTCATCAAGATAAATCTCCATGATCTTAGATTTAAATAAACAAGAAGATGGATATGTCGAACATAAAAGTAATTTCTCAGAAGCAACACATATATGTCATCACTGCAATCAAGTTGATCCACCCGGGCACGAACCTGAAAGAGCATTTGCAAGTAGAACACAACACTATTAACAAAAAAAAAAAAATCCACTGGAAAAGCTTCATTACGCTACAAAACACTTCTTTCCCATCTAATAATTAACTGGGATTTCAGCTTTACACCACTCCTACATAAGCGGCCAGTACAATATATATACCATCCATGACCTCCATTACTATGACATAAATGCCTGATTGGGAAGGCTGTTGCGGTTGCTTTTGAAAGTGCTAGCTTTTCATTTAGAAATACATTAAAATGATATTTTTTTTATTTTTTAAAAATCATTTTTGACATCAGCACATCAAATTCAAAATGATTTAAAAACACTAAAAAAATTCATTTAAAATGAAGAAAAAAATTCAATTTTTTTGGAAATAGCGGTTAAAACGCCGTCTCAAACGGGCACAAAATATAAAAGAATGGTAGCTGTATAAACGCAGGTTCAAAACCACAGAACCCAAACCCTAAAACTTTCCTTTTCATAGCTTAAAAAAAGCCCATGTTTGTCATCAATGATAGCACTCCCAAGGCATTTCCCTCACTCCAAAGATATGAAAATCTAAAGAATGTTTCATGTAATTATTATGAAAACCAGGCAACTCGTGACTGAAAATTCCATAACGTCCATTTTATAGATAAAATGATTCTGAACTGGGAAATATAGAGGGCACAAGTTGAAAATAACAAATGGTATCCCATATACACAGCTTCTTGTGTGTGTTCCTGTAGATCAAACAAAACTTGCAGGGTTTGGAGATGAGGATCCAACAATGTTCATCAAACATTTTGAATTTCAATCAGTTAACTGCAGATTCTTCTTACCAGATCCTCCCAAAAGCGACCGGAGACAACCTTCTTGAATCTTATTATCCACTTGTCACCATTGCAGTTAGCAGAGTCCTGAAAAATAACCAATCTCAGCAGTTTTTCTCAAGTTTAAGTTCAGTATAACATTAGGAGTACTTTCTCAGCGCAATTATGGGTAACTAAAAAGAAAAGGAAAAAAAAAAAAACAGATTAAAAGGTATATATTGCAACTTGAGGTTTGCAATGTTAACCTTTCATAGAGGGCGAATTCCTTGCTCGAAAAGATGAAGATCAGTGGAGCTAGGCAGTAGAGAAGGTCGAGCCAAGTGGCAATAGCAAACCTAAAAACCTTCGACCTGAATACATGCAGTAAAGCTCAGTTAGTCAATCAGAAAATGAATCAAGAAAGATAAAAAAAAGAAAAAAATAAGCATGTATTTACGTGAGGATATATCATGATCTATAATGAATAAATCACACCTTAAAGAACTGATCAACTCATCGAACAAATTATATTTTGAGTCCTCATGTAATAGTTTAAGTTTTTAGATGAAATATTTTTTTAATATGGTATTAGAGTCTTATTGATCAAGTGATCACGAGTTCGAATATCACTTACTTGATAAAAATTCAAGCACAAAATAGTGTGGGCTTGTATGCAAGTTTCAAATTCAAATAACATTCACTTAAGAGTATATTTTAATCAATAATATAAATTATATTTTAGAACTTTATCTAACAATTTATATTTTTAGATGAATTATACAAAACCATGAAATTGCAAAAACATAAGAGAGGGTGCAACAGGCTTTGAGTTCCAGAGCTTGGGTTCTTAAGCTTCTTTATTGATGAATAATTGATTGTTTTAAATTTTGTTCAAAAATATATTAAAATAATGTTTTTTTTATTTTTAAAAATTATTTTTGATATTTATATATCAAAATAATATCAAAATACTAAAAAAATTTTATTTAAAATATAATTTTTTTTTTAAAAAAAAATACAGTGTCCACAAAATCAGTTGATGCTGCCGCTGAATCAACTGTCGCTGTTTGTGCACTGTTAGTGTTTTCCGCTTCCTTCTTCTCTAGGTCTCCAACATCTCTGTATGAGGGCTCTTGATGCTTTCATGCATGTGGCTTCATGCATCTACTACTATTATTATTATTTACTAATTAATGTTTTTCTTTTCAATTCCTTGCATAACACAAAATACAAGTTTATTAAAAATATCTTAAATGGAAAGCTAAAATCTAAGTATAATCTAAATAACTTTATTTATAATATGTGAAAATATAAAATAAACTAAAAGATATCAGAAAAAGATTGTAGCTTGTGAGGTAAAATATTGTGGATTGTACTAGTGTGTTTGTGGGTCGGTTCGGATAGGTTGATTCATCGGTTTATTTATTTTTTTATATTTGTTTGTCCAGTGATATAACATTTATGTCCCTCGAAAAAGACAAAAAAACAGGTGTAACCGGGAGGAGGGGCTTTACAGGAATTTTTTTATATTTTTTTTAAAAAAATTCTTGTTTCCTCTCTCCTGCATGCTAAAGTACAGGAGAGGCCCCTGGTTTTATGGTTTGTTCACATCCATCCCTACGCTTTTAATTTTTTTGTATGGTCTTGATTTCGGTTATATAAGTTTTGATTTATTTCAAATGGATCCTTCTATTGAAATTAATTATATATTTAGGTTTCACTTCGGCCCTCCTTTTAATTTACAGATTGAGTTTAAATACCTTAATATCTTCGGTACAAAAGTTTTGCTTTTTTCAATTTTTTTCTTTAATTAAAATTGATAATATATTTGGTTTTTATTTTGACCCTTATACTTTTAATTGTTAATTTTAATCCCTTTATTTTTTTATATTTCTGGAATAGCCCCTATTTTTTTTCCAATGTATATATAAGTGTGCTCTTAGCTTTGATTATTAATTTTTTTTATTTTCTTATTTGTTGAGGTGGTATTTAAAAAAAAATAGCTCTTAACTTTTAGTTTGTGTCTATGATCATTTGAAAATTAATATTTCTATTTTTTCTGTCTTTGTTCTTTATTTTAATTTTGTATTCCTTTTTTTTTATTTTCAAATCAAATGATTTTTTTCACCTTATAATTTTTATTTTTATTTTTATTTTATCATTTATTTATTTTTTTGTTTGATATTTTGTTAAAGTTGTTAGGATTTTTTTAGTCTTTCATTTAATTATTTTTTCATTATTAACACAATACTAATACTAATAATAATAATAATAATAATAATAATAATAATTTTAGTTTTTTTCTTGCTTACTTTTTTGTTAATGTTTTTGAGTTTTTTTTTCTCTCGTAATAATTTGATAATTTTTATTGTTTTGGCAGTAATAGTAATGATAATTTAAGATGTTAAGACTTCGATGTTATTGTTATTATAATAGGGTGTGTTGATCTGTTTCATTATATCAAACTTTATATTTATAAATATTATATTTTAATCTTAACAGTTATAAAAATTATTTGCTCGATCCGTAACGTAGTGCGGACAATTAACTAGGACATCCTATTATGAAAATAAATAAAAAAATCTAAAAAAAATAGGGGGAAAAATCCTAAAACAAGGTGTTAGGTTAGAAGCTCGGTAAAGGTTGGTACTTTTTTATGCAAATTTTACAGTGAAAGACAGTGTTTTAAAAGATTTTTTGAAAAAAAATATTTATTTTTATTTTATTTTAATTTTTAGATTATTTTCACATCTTGATATAAAAATTATTTAAAAAAAATATTATTTTGATATATTTCTAAGAAAAAACACTTTAAAAACAATTTATATCACACTAGAAAACACATTTAATTTTTAACAAAAATATTTATGATTAAAATAATATAAAGGATGCAAGTTAGTTGATAAAATCATGAATGGAATTTTTTAGAGTTCTTTTTAAATTATATTAATGAACTTAATAAACAAATTATATATTTATGAAAAGGTAGTTAATCTAGATTCTAACCAAAAAAAAAGATTTCAAAAACAGAAATTCTTCCTACAATATTTTGATACAAAATTTTTACCAACAAAAAAAAAAAGGAAATTAAAATTTGAGGGGAGAGAGAGGAAGAGAGGGGAGAGAGAGAGGAAGAGAGGGGAGAGAGAGAGGTAGGCGGTTGGAAACAGCCTTGCCAACCACAGAAATAAATATGGGTTCGATGACATTACTATAATAAGCATAAAAAAATATCCTAACTCCAAAAAAACCCTCTTCTCCCCTCCCTTGCTGAATTCCTGAAAACCTGACATCAACACCTTCTCAAATTCTAAGCTAAACCCTACCATCTCTCCCTTTTATTTATATATAATCTTGTTTATTGCTGAACAATTATTGTTAAGATAAAAAAAAATATTACTTTGTTGTCTTACCCTAATTATAAACCCAATCGTAATTAAGAAACACAGAGCACCCACTTCTTCCTCTGTTTTATCCCTTTTTTTCTTTTTTTGTAAATCAAAATCATCGCTTTATGTACTAATTCTTTCCCTTTCTCTCTTTCTTTTTCTGGGTTTTCAATTTTGACCTTGGTTTTGCTGTTATTTTTCATCTTCTAACCTCTTTGATGTCTCTGCTTTCTGCTCTCTTCTTGCTCAATATTGGGGTTTTGACGGCATCAGCTTTGTCTGTTTGTCCTAAAGAATCAGCTTTGTCTCTTCTTCGTATCCAATCTCAATGTCCTGTGTCGAACTCTCCAAATTCTCCTGTTCAGGTACGTTTCTCCCTCACTGTTTTTTTTCTATTTATAATTATTTTTATTTTTAAGTTTGTGATTTGTGATATAATTATCTTCTTAGATTGGTGGTTACTTGATTCTGTGATATTTTCATCTGGGCTACTTTGTTTTTCTCTGTGGATTAATGGGTTGTTGATGTTTTGATTTGATCTGTTATGTCACGCTGTTTCATGTTGTACGATGTTTGTGTTTGATCTATTATTCTCTTGATGGTTTTTTATGTTTTCGGGCTTTAGTTGTTAGGGCTTGTTGATTAATTGTAGATGAAATGTTAGGTTTAGATTTTGTGGAAAAATTAGTGGATTGGAATAGTAAATATTAATGAGTTTTGACTTTTTTTTTAACTTTTATTTTTGTGTTGAAGAAATATGAATTAGGATTCAGACTTTGAATTTTTCTTTTCTAGTAGGTTTGAATTCAACTCATTCTTCTGTATTTTTTTGGAAGACACGGCAGTGGTGGTTTGAATTTAATTGTTATTTATGGACAAAGGGAACTATCAAGTATTAATTGTATGAAGGCTGAGGCTGCCCGTGTGTTTCTCTGTTGGAGGGGTAATCCTAGACAACGTCTTTCTGTTCCTTTATTTAAAACCTTATCCCAGGTTGCCACCTTGTTTTGTTCGTGTACTTTCCCTAAGATCATTTAGTCACTTGAAAACTATTGATGATAAGCCTAATGCCTCAGTTTTGCTAGATTGAGGTATAAGATAAAAACCCAGTGTGAAAAATACGCAGTCAATTAACCTAGCACAGCTATTGTTTTTGCAAGCAACCTAGCATTTATTTTGCTAGATTGAGGTAGTGGGATAGAAACTCAGTCTGACAATAATTGCTCATTTGCAGAAGCTTGAACAATTGGCTCGCTGACATGCAAACTTTGCACGTCAGCATTGCTTTCCACCATATTTGTTGGTTTTTGCCTGATAAAACCTTGAAATTTATAAATAAGTTGTTTCACATTGAAGAGGTGGCTGTATATGACTGGTAATGGCTTCTAATCAATTGAAACATGCTTGAGTAGATTGTTGAACAGTTATGGTTGATGCTGGGGTGCCTTGGCCTATCTGTAACCATTCCTTAATAGCTGAGCTGCACATTCTTGTACTTCTAAATATGAGGGGAAAAAACCCTGGCTTGTATTAGAATCATATATGAAACACAACTTCCCTATTGGAACCTCTCATATGCTGCCCTCCTCTGGCAATTGCACTGGAAGATCATCCCTCCATAAAAAAGGTTTGTGTGGTGTATTTGAGGCCCTGAGGGATAAAATAGAGAACGAGTTAAGGCATGGAAAGAGGATGATTGTCTGAGTTTAAAGGGATAGAATAGAGAACGAGTCAAGGCATGGCAAGAGGATGACTGAGTGAGGAAGAGCAAAACAGGGTCATATGTTCTTAAGACACATCGAGTGTAAATTCATAATTGAGGAATGAAAAGGAAATTGTGATTCCTTATCTTTTGGATTAAATTAATGGAAGTGAATCAAAGTAATAAATTCTTAGTACATTTCAGAAGGTTAAGTTCATAAGCAGCAGAGAGCACCAACTGTGGTAGGCATTAAAATTAGCTGTATCTCTGTGGTGCTTAAGCCAGTTGATGAGTGATAAGATTGTCATAGCTCCTAGCTTGTCAGTGGAGTGCACATTGGTATTGGATCAGGACAGCCACAGGCTCACAGCATTCTGTCAATCATCAATGGACATGATTGACTGCATGGTTTTCTTTGAGAGGACCACACTAATGGTTCATGTAGTTCATCTCTTTATTATGATTATTTAACAGTTTGTTTGAATATATTCACGAATAAATTGAATTTGAATTGATTAGTTGTGGATTAAAAGAGATAAAATTATGGGATTTGTTTTTTGATAAAAAAAACGGGGGCAATTAAAGGTAAGGTAGAACACACCATTCATTGGCAAATCATTAGTAAACACTTATGTTTATTATTTTAACTTCACTTTATTTGAGTTGCAATGCACTTCATTTGCAGTTTAATTCCAAAACCTTTAATTTGATTAAAATAAATCCCAAACTATTCATTTTGTGTGAATTCATGGGAATTCTAAACAAGGTTAAAAATTTGGTTGGTTGTTTATTAAGGATGAGTGGCTTGCTTGAGGCATTGTTCCAATTGTTTGCTTAGCTCTTGGGTTATTTTAGTTTAATATTTCTTCAAATAAAATTTTGACTGTCCCCAAGATCTAGTTGCTTTTTTTTTAATGTATATGCAATTCAAAAGTGTTTATAAATTCCATTTGTAATTTTTTTTTCCTACTCTGCCGTCTTGTTCGTGTAACTTGTAATAAAAGTCATGGCATGATCTAGACTTGCATGTAACATTTTCGGTGTCATGCTTATGATCTAGTCCAGTTTTCTGGCATGTTTACCACACATTTTTTGCTTTCATTTCTCAGATATTACTAGGATAATCAGTAGATGGTCTGTGTTTGATTGAGTTTTATATAATTCAAGCTTTGTATTAGTTTGTAGTGCTGAATAACATACTTTTGTCAATAGGTGGATGGGAAATTCCTGGACAGAGCCTTGACTTCAAAACAGAGGAATGCTTATACTTCTGTACTGTTTTATGCTTCATGGTGTCCTTTCTCAAGCAGTATGCTTCCTAAATTTGAAATGCTTAGTTCCATGTTCCCTCAAATCGAACATTTGGCTCTTGAACAATCTTCAGCATTCCCAAGGTGAGTCGCCTCTCATCTATGTGACTTGTAGTGGCTTATTAGTAGTTCCTCATAGCCTAGTTACAACTTGATTCTTTTTTATTGTCTTGATACTCACTGAACTTTTTATTGAATTTTTGCTGGAGGTTTCTCTCCAATACCAACCATCTTTGGCCAAGTTATCCTGTATTTTGTCTAGTGATATAAATGCCATGTCTTTTTTTGCAGTATATTTTCAAGATATGGAATCCACAGTCTTCCTTCACTATTAATAGTCAGCCAGACATCAAAGGTGCAGTATAGTGGGCCAAAGAACCTTCAATCTCTTGCCCAGTTTTATAAAAAAACAACAGGTAAATGTGTTCTTCCGTGCCAAAGATTTGCGTGTATTCTTGCTGAGCTCACATCCCTTCTTTGCTTCCACCATTTTATGTTATAAGATTCAGGCACAGCAAGCTTTAATAAATTGTAGTCAGTGGTCAACCTTGCAGCACGTTAGAAATTGTCCGGGGTTTAATTAGTTCCCTGATTTCCAGCAACATACAATAGCGTAGTCATCAATTTATAAATCCTGTTTCTAAGTTAACCATCTGTGATTCAGGACTTGAACCAGTTCAACATTTTACCAAAGATGACTCTACTACTATCACAGAGGGACATGAACAAGCCATCATGCAGCCATGGAACAAGCCATCCTTGGAGGATCTAACAAAAAGTGAACCCTACTTGGTTCTGGCTACATTGTTTCTCCTTTTCAGGGTGCTGCTGTATGTATATCCAAAAGCAATATCACATATCATGGTTTTCTACGTCTCTTACATGCCGCATTTCAACTTGGAAATATTCGGCGAGACAAGCCAATTATTCGGGCGTATCCTTCACATGGTCGATGTTAGGAGGATTTGGACTAAGCTGAGATTATTCAAGACCAGCAATTTCCATGAACGTGCAAAGAATTGCCCGGTTTGGGCTTCTTCCCTGGCTTCAGTTTCTTTGGGTGAATCTTCTGCATCAGCTAGGTCACAATCCTGATGCATATGGTGGTTTCCCTTCGGGATCTAAATCAAGGTAGGAAAGGCTTACTCTTAACTAATGTATTACAAATAATATTAATGTTCTGGGACCATTTGTTCTCTCACTCACTCATGTTAAAATCTTACTATTAGTGTTGTTGATGATGATGATGATAGCTGAAACCATCGTTGTTTGTTCTAGTTTTAGGAAGAAGCGATCAGGCATGTAAATTTGAGAACAGCTTTCCTTTCCATTGTATACTATTGTCATTTGGAGGAACACTTTTCACAAGTTGAATGAATGTAAGTATACTATGTGCTTTCTCTCTATACCACGCTAATGGTAACATGATGTAAGCATACTATGTAAACTTATAATCTAGTGAAATCAAATCTGATTTGTGCAAAATCAATGAACTCAGATAAAATTGTGATTTTACACCTGAATTTGCGAGTTTATTGAATGTAGTATAAACCCTAAATTCTTAAAAAAAAAAAAAAAAAAAATCCAATTTCACTCTTCTCGAAAAACTATACTTTAACACTCTCACTAGACTGTAAAGCTCCAAAAATTACACTGCAGAAAAACCTTCGACAAGGTAAAACCAAGAGTTGCAGCAAATGGTGGAACTTTAGAGGTATGACCAGGAAGGTTAACAAGGCTTGATGTAGAGGGTGTTTCACACTTTGTTTTAAAAATATTTTTTACTTTAAATAAAAAATTGTATTTTTTTTATTATTTTAATGTGTTGATATCAAAAATAATTTTTAAAAAATAAAAAATATATTATTTTAATATATTTCTAAATAAAAAAAAACACTTTAAAAAACAACAGTATGGGTCTTATTATTATTATTATTATTATTATTATTATTATTATTAAGTATTTTAAATAAACTGAGGATGATGTTTTTATGTTATTGCATGGAATCACTTGTAATATCAAGCAGAAATAGATAGTATCATGTATTTATATATATATATAAAAAAAAAAGGTCATTTTTGGTCACACAAGATTTTCTTCTTTGGATGCGAGTAAACATTATCTCTGGAAAGCACACTTTGTAAGTCAAGGTAAGCTAGTAAAATTCTAATTGTCCTAGATTCTTATAAAGAATACATATTTTGACTCGAACTTGAAACTTATTGTGCAGATCATAAGTCACGCTCTCCTTGGAGATCATTTTCTTGTTTAACATTCTTGGATTTCCTAAAGTCAATTGGCAAAATCATTCTAATTTCCACAATCAAAGTAAAGATTATTCCAAATTTTGTAATATTTAATGTTAAAAAAATTACCTATTATTTTACAATTTTATAATCTAATTATATT